>JASPKZ010007464.1:600000-977500 GCA_030220185.1 Diploptera punctata
TGCCATCTAGACAGCTTCTAATTCAAGAAGACATATTAATGAGAATTTTTACGTTATGTTGATGGCAACAGACTTACTAAGCTTCTGGCCTCTGGTCCAAGAGTTTGTAAGTCACTCGAAGGACTAATTATCAAGTATTGAACTTTTATAGGAAAAAATCACTATGAAGTTTGATTTAAGATTAAATTAAAATGCTTCATACCTCACTTCATATCCAGTCTTCTAAGTAGACCACAGTTTCAAAGCCTTGGTGGCTTCATCTTCAGTACTTTCTTGTTGACTGACATTATGTTGATCAGAAGAACTACTTCTTCTTCCCTCTGTTGGTGGACCGATAAACCTCTGGATCCAGTCAGAAAATCCACGGAAATTTCGAAGTTCATAAGTTTTAATTAAATTACTTCTAGTCTGTTCATCTTACCTCAATATTAATGTTGGTTTGTTCTTGAACATGTTTCGATTATATCATAATCATCATCAGCATCTTGCCCAGACTGGTTACATTTATGTTGTACACTCTGTCGATGTCAGCTCCATCCTGTGGTTGGCCAAAGAACCTCCAAACAAGGTTATGCTCAGTCAGTATTTCAAAATTCATAACTCTGTTTTTGTTCTTCTGAATATAGATTTTTTCCCAAATAGTCAGCTCTTTTGTATTTTTTGTATAATTTTGTATTATATTATGATATAATCGAAACATGTTCAAGAACAAATCAACATTACTATTGAAGTAAGATGAACAGACCAAAAATAATTTAATTAAAATAACCTCAAAATATCACTTCCTAAAATAAGTTTTTCTTTCTTGTTTTTTTGAATGTGGATTTTTTCCCAAACCGTGAATTCTTTTAGTTTTCTATTTGTTTAATTAGACTAGCTTTTGATTCAATTAGATGTTTTTCATACCAAGCCTGAGCAGCTACTGCTGACTTTTCTACTCCACCATTTTTTTCCTTTCTAATTACTCGCCCAAGTTAAATGTGCACCTGGAAAATATGCTAGGAATGTGCTCCCGATTCTCTTTTTGTTCTCTTACTATGTTGCCATGTTCTGTCCCTGTATTGTGTTATTTGACTGTGAGGGGAGCTTTGGCAAATACTGTGCTTTTTTAAATGATCTGTCACCTACATTAGTCATAGACCAAATGAATAATCCGGCAACCATGCTACTACTGTGGAATGAGGTGTCTCTCCTTTGCTTTCCTCATTACATGTTTACCACTTCCCGTCCTCTTTGTTGTGTTGTAAGGCTGGTAGTAGAGAATTGACAAACACTGCAATTTTAAATAACCCGAAACCTTTAGCAGTCGTTGACTAAATGACTAATTTGACAATCATGTAATGATATTTCACATGTATTTAGGGATTGTCCCTTCCATAGAGAAGTAGTTTGGTGGTGCTAACACACATCCCCTCAAGCTGTGCAGATTTAACTTGGATGAATAATAATATTTTATATTTAGTTCTTTATTACTGAAGGGTCCACCGCTGTGGTCTCGAGGTAGCGTGCTGCCTTGTCACGCAGCGGGCCCGGGGTTGATACCCGGTCGGGGCAGTTTTTCTGGGTGAGGTTTTATCGAGGTTTTTCCTCACCTGTAAGACAAATGTCAGGAAAACTTAAAGGCCCAAACGGTCCCCAAAATCATATGGCCATCATCACCATCCTTATCATCTCATTATCATCATCATCATCCTTCACCGGTGTGGAAAGCAACGGGAAGCTACCACACCTACAATTCCCTAGTAAAGCTACAAGCATAGCATGAAAATGCTATGATTGCAGTGAAGGACCTGCCTTCGGGCAGAATTACTATGGATGGATTACTGAAAGAACTTTGAACCATTAATTGGGAATTTTATGTCTAAATCGTGGATTTTTCTCTATTCAACAATTCTGTTTCTTAAAGAGCATATATTTTACTTATTTTAGGAATTCACACTATGCGGTATATTCATTTTAGGTAAAATTTTATCACTCGCCTCATATTTTTCTTCTTTTTTTAAAAAATTAAACTAGTTTTGGAACTTTACTACTTCAGTTCCATCTTCAGTATTTTCGTGGCCGTTGTTCTGTCGTCTTCAAGAGCCATCTTTTGCTCCTTCTGTTGGTAGGCTGAATAACCTCAAACTTTGAAATTTCTGGGGAGAATTACCTGATTTCGAGGATTTTCAGTCTACCAACAGACGGAGCGAAAGGCGGCTCTTCAAGATGACAGAACAATGGCCACGAAAATACTGAAGATGAAACTGAAGTGTCAAGTTCCGAAACTAGTTTAAAAATATGAGGTGAGTGATAAAATTTTACCTAAATAAAAGCATATATTTTACCTCATAGTATCAGCAATGAACATTTGGGATTGATAGTGGCAGTTAGTGAGATATGTAGAGATTTAAAGATTTCACATTCTTGAGATCATAGTATTTTTCTGTTAAAAAATTACGAATATGTCATTATAAACACACATGATCGACCAACCAGCACAATTAAGATTGTGCACGTAATTAAATAACTGTATACATTTTAATTGTACATCATTTAGAACAGAAAATTTAATGTCTTTTTAAAACTGTGATAATTAATTTTATAATTTTTCACTTTGTTTGCTCTACATATCATGAAACTGTCATTAGTTTTAATTATTTACTTGATTTTTATTCATTTTCCAATTATGGGAGTCTTCTCCACTTCGTCTCTTCTTAAAATAGAGATTTTTCCTTATGCAGATATTTCTCTTCAACCAATCAATCTCTGACTTTGGGGACATCTGAAGCCTCTTTTTTTATCGGAACATTCATATTAATTTAAACACAATATTTGTGTTCGTAACTCGAATGAAAGCTTAACATCACTTTGTGATTTAATATTTAATTTTAGGAAGTGATATTTTGAGGTTATTTTAATTAAATTATTTTCAGTCTGATCATCTTACCTCAATATTAATGTTGATTTGTTCTTGGACATGTTTCAAAACATGGACAAGCTGACGATAAAACAGAATTGTTTTGAAACATGTCCAAGAACAAATCAACATTAAGATGATCAGACTGAAAATAATTTAATCACTTTATGAAACTTATTTTTCGGGCGGATGTACTTGGCGCCGGTGATCTCTGATATGGAAGCGCCTCCTTTGTGGTAAGGCTTCTTTGGCATGTGCCAACATACACTTTGATACATAAGCAGCTCCTTTGCAGTGCGTCAGCATAAATATCGCTCAAGATTAATGGCTGCCCACCTTGAAGACACTCTTTGCATAAGTTGCTCCCCATTTGGACCTAACTTTAAAAAACTAGCTCAAGACCGCAAATATTTTATTTTTTTTTTTCCAAATGCCCCAGGTTTGTCTTTCGACATTCCTGGTTTCTCTCCTGGCATGGCGTACTTGTAACCCACTTCTGAGGTTGGGGCGCCTGGAAGGCGGGGTTACGTTGCCCCGATGATATGATGGGTGATGATGATGGTAATGGTGCGCCAGGAGAGTCCCTAATCCTAAGCTTAACCTAAGATGAATATGAATGATGATGATTGTGATGGCCATATGCTTTCGGGGACTGTTTGGGCCTTAAAGTTTTCCTGGCATTTGTCTTACAGGTGAGGAAAAACCCCGATAAAAACCTCACCCAGAAAAACTGTCCCGACCGGGGATCGAACCCGGGCCCGCTGCGTGACAAGGCAGCATGCTACCCCGAGACCACAGCTGTGGACAGACCGCAAATATAATTTCTCCCATTGATTTTTTAATACAAATATTCCTATCTATTGTATTTCATGTCCTGCGCCGTAGCCGAGTGGTTAAGGCAGGAAGCCTTGGCGCAGAGCTACGGGACTTGCGCTGGTTCGAGTCTCCATGGGGGAAGAAATTTTCTCATGGTATTTCGGCTATTAATATTTTTAAAGGACCTCTTTGTCATATAACATGTGAATAAACCATTACGAATTAATCATCCATTATTCAAAATTGCCAACAACGCTTTAATTGATCTTCCTTCCCCATCAAACATTCCAGTATGGGACCGGTGCCCACTTATAAAATATAGACAAGCTTAGCCCTATCTATTTTAAACTAAACTAAAAAAAGATTAATTAATAATTAAAAAATTAAAGAAAAGTTTTAAATTGAATTTTTTTCCCATAACAGCATCGTGATGCATTTGGGTACCTACAATAAGTAGCGGCTCCAGGTTGAGAAAACCAGCTATAACGGCTGGGGACTCGACATGCTGACCACATGTCACACCTACACTGGCTGATTATCATCTACCTCTGTGATTGACACATGTGGATGTGAGGCCAGTAGCCGGCTGGTAGGCTAAGGGCCTTGTAGGCCTGTCGCGCCAGGAGTAATTGTATTTTATACAATTTTGCGGGTGAAAATGAAAACAATAACATAGGATCTCTAAAAAATTTTTCAAATGCATCCGGACTACCTAAAATTACTTGCCGATCCCTGCTCCAGACTTGTGTTTTTCCTCTAGCACAAAAGATATATTAATTATGGAATATGTATATATCTATAATGCCATAGCCCATTGTTGAGCCATAGCCTTTCCTTTGTAGGAAGTTACTAAACTAACTAACTCACTGGCACTATCGAACCTGTAGGTTCATGGTCATGCAGACATAAGCTCTCCATACATCCCTATCCTGAGATAATGTTTTCTAATCATCCCCTGTATAATCTACTTCCCTCAAATCATAGTTAATGTTATTCTCCCACCTCATTCTTGGTCTACCAACTGGGCGTTTTCCCTCTGGTTTTCCTACAAGAAGCTTCCATGCATGTCTTTCACTCCCCATTTGTGCCACATGTCCTGCCCATCGCAGTCTACGAGACTTAACTGTTCTTATTATATCTCACTTCCTATAAAGACCATGTAGTTCACTCTTATGTAGTCTTTCCATTCACTTGTCTGCTCATCTCTCTTTGGTCTCAAAAATTTTCCTAAGAACTTTATTCTCAAATACTCGTATTCCTCTTTCCTCCCTTGAAGTTAGAGTCAATGTTTTGCATCCATATAATATAACTGGGAGAATAATAGTTTTATATATTTTCAGTTTAATGTTTTTTTAAAGGAGTTGGTACGTCAAGTTAGAATATTAGTTTTATTTATATCTGGCTTCCTATAAAGACCATATAGTTCACTGTTATGTATAGTCTTCTCCATTCACCTGTCTGCTCATCTCTCTTTGGTCCAAAAATTTTCCTAAGAACTCTGTTCTCAAATACTCGTAATTTCCTTTCCTCCCATAAAGTAAGAGTCCATGTTTTGCAATCATATAACTGGTAGAATAATAGTTTTATATATTTTCAGTTTAATGTTTTTTGAAAGGAGTTGGGACGTCAAGTTAGAATAATAGTTTTATATATTTTCAGTTCAGTTTCTTAAAGGAGTTGGGACAACAAGTAAGGAGTTACTAGACCAAGTTAATTTTTAATTACCTTATTTACTCATAGATGTCATGAATGGCATGTGATCAACACACTGAAAGGCAACTAAGGTATTAATTAAACATTGAGGATGGTAAATTTTGCTTAGAGGCCTTTTCAACAAGCTTTTGAGGATATTTTACGAGCCTGAAAATCTTCAGACTCTGGATGCACGGATTAAAGTCCCTCCCAGAGGACTTGCTCCTTGGATTTTTCCATCCTAAAATATCCATCAACCCCGGCCGGGTTTGAACCCCTGACCCTCAGAACCAGAGGCAAGGAGCATAACCACTAAGTCCACTGCAGCCGACTCTGTCGAATAGTAATATACTATTAATGTATTTTAATGATAATGCCGCTGGTTAGTTGTTTGATATATGCTTCTTCAATGTCAAAAGACTTCTTACTTAATTGGTCTATCAGAAAGCATCTAATTTCCGATTAATTTTTCAGGATTTCAAATCATCATGGACTCTGGCACATATTGTGTCCTTTTATAGCAGGTTTGAAATTTGAGTTAAGTTATTAAATAGCATGATAGCAGGTTTTTTTCTTTTGTGTATAAGCTATTCAGAGGCATACCTAGAGTATTTGGTACCCATTGCAAGGGGTCAGTACATCTTTTTTGCAATTTTTTAGTATATTGTGTATTGGAAATGGACAGTTAATGAAAAATGAGGAAAATTTTGAAGAAGTGCTAAATTCAGTTACTTAGGAACAATAATTATGAATAGGATTGAGGTGCACAAATACATTCAATAAAGGCCTAACTCTAGAAATGCAAGCTATTATGCATTGCAAGGTCTCTTGTCACTTCCACTAAAAAAACATTAAAATAAGAAAATATATGAAATTGTAATTCTTCCAGTTCAACAAAGCTTATTACTTACTTCATAAAATAATTAAGAGTAATAACATACACTCAGCAATTAAAATAAGACTATATAATGTTTTAATAAAATCAGTTTTGACCTATGGTAGTGAGACATGGATCCTCACTAAAAGATCAGAGGTAGCCCTAAATAATTTTGAAAAAAAAAGTACTCAGGAAAATATTTGGACCAAATTAATGGTCAGTGGAGAATACGATACAACAAATAACTGTATGACAAATACAATGAACCTGACCTTGTCAATTTTATTAAGTCAAAGAAATTAGAATTGGTTGGCCATGTACAAAGGCTCTCAACAGACCGAGCACCAAATAAGGTGCTTACAGTAAGTTCTATGGGGAATAGACGGGTTGGAATACTGAAAAAAACGATGGGAGGATGGTATTAAGGAAGATGCTGTAAACCTACTTAAGTGTCACAACTGGAGGTTTGCTGCGCAAAATAGAAATGATTGGAAGCAGAAGTTAAGGGAGGCCAAAGCTCGAATTTGAGCCAATCAACCATTAGATGGATGGATGGAATTGTTCCAGTTATAAGAGTGTGAAACATGGTCTCTTACTTTAATGGAGGAGAAAAGATTGAGTATTTGAGAATAAATTCTTAGAAAAATTTTTGTATCAAAGAGAAATGAATAAACCGGTGAATGGAGAAGACTGCATAACAGTGAGCATCTTGATCTTTATGGGAAACCAGATGTAATAAAAAGAGTTAAGTGTCATAGTCTGTGATGGGCAGGACATGTGACACAAATGGAGAATGAAAGAGGGGCATGGAAATTCCTTTTAGGAAAATGACCCAATGAGACATCTAGTTGGAGAATTAAAAAGGGGCATGAATATTCTTGTAAGAAAAGACCCAATGAGACATCTAGTAGGCAATTAAGATAATGATGTTTTTATTATTAATTTAACATTTCTCAATGAAAGATAAATTAAATTTGAAGAGAAAAATTTTCGCCTAGACCGGGACTCGAACCCGGGACCCTTGGCTTTCCGGGCCAAGTGCTCTACCAACTGAGCTACCGAGGCGAGTTACGATCTAGACGCAAATTTTTCTCTTATATACGTTGTAATTCCCTATCGCCAAATGCTTTCGAAACCATTGTTTCTATCTTTGCAAATGGCGGCTTCTTAGTTAAGAAGACATTTATTGGAAATTTAACATTACTTTAAAAGCCAGTAAGGCCTCTAATGATGTTTTTATTATTAATTTAACATTTCTCAATGAAAGATAAATTAAATTTGAAGAGAAAAATTTTCGCCTCGGTAGCTCAGTTGGTAGAGCACTTGGCCCGGAAAGCCAAGGGTCCCGGGTTCGAGTCCCGGTCTAGGCGAAAATTTTTCTCTTCAAATTTAATTAAGATAATACTAGGAAGAAGAAGGTTGGTAAATTTTATACAGAGGCTTTTTATTCAGGCTTGGAGTACTTTTATGAGCCTGAAAATCTTCAGATTCAGGACCCATGGTTTAAAGTCCCTGCTGGAGGTTGCTCCTTGGAATTTTCCATTCAAAAAATCCATTGAACCCACAACCTTCGGGACCAAAGGCGAGGAGCATAACCACAAATCCACAGTGGGTGACACCAAAAAAAAAATATATATATTTAGCCTTATTAAGAATCTCCACGGTATCTTTACCTTCATGGTGAAGTGGCTTGCATGCTTAAATGACCCCAAGAGCTGTGCCTGCGGTGGCATTGCTGCCAAAAGGGTTACCCATGCCGGACAGGTCGAAGGCGATAAGCCAGACAAAAAGAAGTGCCTTGGTCGAAAGAGTGACAATTTTTTACCATAAAAATACAACCATCAAGAAATTGGACACGGGTTCCACTATGGTAAAATTCTTCAGAGGTAAAATAATCCCCATTCGGTTCTCCGGGCAGGGACTACTTCAGGGAATCCATGCCAAAATCTCAAACAAGTTCTTAGGAAAAATTTGGGTCAAAAAGAGATGAACAGACAGGTGAATGGAGAAAACTAATAATAGTTATATGTATAGGAAGCCAGGTATAATAACAGTTAAGTCTTGTAGACTGCAATAGGCAGGACATGTGGTACATATGGGGGATGAAAGAGGTGCTTGGAAGCTTCTTGTAGGAAAACCAGAGGGAAAATACCACCAAGTTGAGAAACGAACCCAAATTCTACCACTAAGAAGAGTACTGTATGGATAATGAGACTAGAACAGGTAACTTGGCCTTTATCCTTTGAATGCTTGATGATGATGAAGGAAAATGTACTGGGTACTCCACTCAATGGTGCAACAGGCCTAGAAGGCTCTTAGCCTACCAGCAAGCTGCTGGCCTCCCAGTGGTAGACAATCATCTAGTCAGATTAGGAATGACATGGGATCAGCATGATGGGTCTCTCAGCCATTATTGCTGGTTATCTCAACCTGGAGCTTCTACTTATTGTAGCTATCCAATTTCCTCATGATGCTTGGTAGGCACTAGTCCTCTACTGGCTGAAATTTGATGAGATATTATCTTCCTCCTTAGGGACTCGAACCAGCAGGAAGACTGTAGCTGCACCATTCTGCCTTAAAGCACTCAGATATGGCACAGGAGATGTACTGGGTACTGTTACAGAAATTATTTTGTCTGGCCAGACTACAGAACAGTATTTGTTTTTGTAATTCATGTAAACAGTATATGAATGAGTCATTTCTTATCTTATCTCATATTTCGTGTTTTTTTAAACACAGGAACTGCAGTTTTCAAGAGGAGATTCTCTCATCCTCAGCTGATATGACTACCAGATTTTCATTTGATTCTTCATCTATAATGTTGCCATCTGGTGCTGATTTGATGAACTTTGAGATCAAGTTCTGTTCATTGGGAATTTCAAAATTCATGGACCTAAATTTGTTCTTCTGAATATATCATCATCCTCTTATCGTGTCCTCCTTTCGGAAGATAGATTCTCTGAATATATATATATATATAGTAAAACCTATCTATGAAGGAACATGACGGTTCCTTAAATATATTTCCGTATAGGCAGTTTTCCTTCTTATAAAGGGTTCCCAAATTACAAGCTTGAATTTTCTCATGCAGTGTAAGGATTTTACATGCACGCTTTAAAGACATAATGTACTGAACTGAAATACAGACAAAATAGTGTAACACAGCACAGTTTGCACGGCAACACAAAACAACCCTATTACATAAAAACGAGAAGGAACTCAACTACAGGAGGACTGAAGAGTTTCCCAACTCCCATGCAGGTTATGTAAGCAGGCAAGGAAAAGCGAGGGATTCCCTGCTGTCACACATAACAAGGGTATCCCCGCAATACAATGGCAACACAAGAAGGTAAAACGATATAATGCCGTAGCGTCATATGCAGAATTTTCACGTGTAATCATTAATACTGTAATTAAAACGTGCTTACCTCTTACTGAGGTAAAAATTAACTGTTGGTACTTTAAAAACCATTTCGTTTCTGTGTTATGAAGGTTTCCGGCTTATACAGGCCAATTTTACATATAAAATCATACCATTCTGGAGATTTCTTTCCGTCTCTACAGGTTTCGTTTTTATAAAGGTTCTGACTAAGACAGGTTTCACTGTATATATTCAGAAGAACAAATTTAGTTCCATGAATTTTGAAATTCCCAATAAACAGGACTTGATCTCAAAGTTCATCAAATCAGCACCAGATGGCAACGTTATAGATGAAGATTCAAATGAAAATCTGGTAGTCATACGAGTAATATCGGCTGAGGATGAGAGGGATGTACTCTTGAAAACCACAGCTTCCGTGTTAGAAAAACATGAAATTTGAGGTAAGATAAGAATTGACTCATTCATTCATTCATTGAATGACTCATTATTGTCTCTCCAGTGGGTGTCTTTCTTACTACCTGCCTTACTCTAGGTATGCTCCTGTTACCCCTTACATTATGCTTTTGATTTTTTTGCCACATTCAAGCAATGCACATTTACTGTATTAATTTCTTTTCACCAGTTTAATATTCCAGAACTTGCTAATTTTTAATGCCAGAGTTCTTGATGTATATAATTGCAATTAAATGTTTTATTTTTTATTTTGTAATAAAATTCTTGTAAAATTAATTACCATCATTATTATCTTCATCTTTTCATATGTTAGTTCTAGAACTGTTTAGGGTTTGAAGAAATGCTGGTGTTCTTGAGACATCTCTTCCTTGGATGGACAAATGATCTCTTGCCATGTGGTTGATACCATGTGATGGCTGTATGGATTCTTGTCCTAGGCATTTTGTTAAGATATTCTTCCCAATTTATCTGAATCATGAATGGGACGAGTTTTACATTTAGTTGATCTAATGTATGTTCGTTAATCTTCCATTCTCTTTTGGGAAGCCAGCAGTTCATGCCACCAGCTATTATCCTCCTCTTGTCACTTTTGAGAGTCAACCGCGGTGGAATAGTGGTTACTACCTCTCTCCATCTGGGATGAAAAGGATATCCCTGAAAAAATTACTAGTTATAATAAAAGTTTGGGAATTATTAATCAAGTTATGAAACCATCCCTTGTACAAAAAAAACCCAGATTACGTTTATATAACACTTTGGCTAGACCAGTGTTGACCTATGTTAGTGAAGCATGGACACTAAAAAAGACAACATGAAAGCAGAATAATGGCTTGTGAAATGAGATTCATGCACAGAACAGCGGGTTACACCAGATGGGATCGGAAAAGGAACACCGATATCTTAAAAGAATTGAAGACTATGCAGTTTTGGAATATATTAAACAGTACCAACTAAATTGAAAGAATGAGTTCAAATTAGATCCCCAAAGTTTTTTATAATTATATACCAAGAGGACGAAGATCTATGGGCCGTCCCATGAAACGCTGGAGGGAAAATTTTCTGTAGGATCGTAACAGGCCTTGGCCTAATACTTGGAAGGAAGAAGAAGAAGAAGAAGAAGGCTACCTCTGATCCCAAGAATTGCAGGTTCAAACCCAGCCAGGGTTGATGGATTTTTTTTAGGATGAAAAAATCCTAAGAACTAGTCTTCCAGGTGGGATTTTTAAGCTGTGGGTCCTGAGTCTGAAGATTTTGAGGCTTGTAAAGAACCTTAAGCCTGAATAAAGAGGCATTTATGCAAAATTTACCAACCTTCTTCATCCTAATAATAACTTAGTTGGCTCTAGATGTCTCACTGTGTCTGTATGTTACCACATACCATTAATAACATCTATAGGGAAATAAGCATAACAAATTAACTTGGTCTAGTAATTATATTATTTTTGGTTTGAACATCTTACATCTAGGTAAGATGTCCAGACCAAAAATAATATAATTAAAATAACCTCAAAATGTAACTTCCTAAAATTAAATATTGGTCTAGTAACTCTAACAAAGGAGAGGATGAGATCCAACATTGGGCTGTTACGCAATTGTAGATGGATCACTTTTGTCAGCCCATGCTTGGCTACCGTAATGATCACAGGCCTCAGTTTAAAATTAAATTTGTTTCATTAATCCTCTCTTTTTCTTCAATTTTTAAAAATCTTCTCATGTATTTGTGCTATTTCTACAGAGCAATGAGTAGACCTCTAATTTTTAGGCTCTGAAGGATGTAGATTTCTCCTGCACCGTATGAGCAATGAGTAGACCTCATTATTATCTTCATCTTTCATATGAGCAATGAGTATACCTCTGATTTTTAGACTCTGAAGGATGTAGATTTTTCCTGCACCGTATGAGCAATGAGTAGACCTCATTTTTATCTTCATCTTTCATATGAGCAATGAGTATACCTCTGATTTTTAGACTCTGAAGGATGTAGATTTTTCCTGCACCGTATGAGCAATGAGTAGACCTCATTTTTATCTTCATCTTTCATATGAGCAATGAGTAGACCTTAGATTTTTAGGCTCAGAAGGATGTAGATTTTCTCTGCACCGTACTGAGTGTTTTAAGGCCTGATGCCTTGGTGCACTGGTTCGAATCCTCATGCTGAAGAAATTTTCTCATGGAATTTCAGGCAGTATAGAACTGTTGTCCACCCAGCATCTTTAGGAATTTGAGTAACTACATTAAGTAGTGGCATCAAGTTGAGAAAACCAGCTATAATACCTGCTGACCACATGTCATCCTAGATGACATTTCTGTACCTCAGAAGTTCTGGAGTTGTAACTCACAATTTCCATAATTTACAGGTGGGGAAGGATTTATTATTTTATACCACTAAGCGATATTGGAGTTATGGTGGCTTTTATATAAATCTAAATTGACAATAATAAATATGAGAGTTACTATTTTTTATATTTGAAGAGAAAACTTACATGCTCAGACTGGGGTTTGAACACAGGACCTTGGCTTTCTAGGCCAATGCTCTACCACTGAGCCATCTGAGAAACTCCAATCTAAATGCAAAATTTTCTCTTATACATTGTAATTCCCAAACGCTGAATGCTACGAGCATTTGTTCAATCACACAGGTGGCGGCTTCTTATTTAAGAAGACATTGGGAATTTAAACACAATTTTATAAAGCCAATAGGGCTTCTTTTGATGTTTTTATTATTTATTTAACACTTCTCACTGAAGGATAAATTATATTTGAAGAGGAAAATTATATGCTCAGACTGTGGTTTGAACCCAGAACCTTTGGCTTTCTAGGCCAATGCTCTACCACTGAGCTACCTGAGAAACTCCAATTTAAATGCAAATTTTTCTCTTATACATGTAATTCCCGACCACTGAATGCTATGAGCATTTGCTCGATCACACAAATGGTGGCTTCTTATTTAAGAAGACATTTATTGGGAATTTAAATACTACTTTATAAAGCCAGTACGGCTTCTTTCAATGTTTTTATTATTGATTTAACACTTCTAACTTAGGGATAAATTTTATTTGAAGAGAAAAATTATACTCTCAGACTGGGGTTTGAACCCAAGACCTTTGGCTTTTTAGGCCAATGCTCTACCACTGAGCTACCTGAGAAACTCCAATCTAAACACAAATGTTTCTCTTATACATTGTTATTTTTCGAGTGCCGAATGCTACGAGCATTTGCTCGATCAATAATAAAAACATGAGAGTTACTATTTTATACCTTCAAATAGATCTCTTTCTTCATCAGAACCTCAGAATCACTGAAAATGGAGTTAATGAGTCTTGACCTCTGGGTCATCTCTTTGATTAATACATGTGAGTGTGAGTCACAGCCAACTTGAAGGTCAAGGACGTTATAGACCTGTTGTGCCATGGAGTTTAAAGGATGTAATTAGGCACCTAAAATAGACTTTAAAAACTGAAGTATGTTTTAAAATACTAATTTTAGGCTTTTAAAAATTTGCAATATCAGTACCATTAATTACAAGTGGAAGTAATACTTTTGAAATTAATAAAATAAATAAGGCTATACCTGAGCCATCATATCTCCGGCTTTGAAGTTTAGGTTATTCGAGGGGTAAAGGGAGAATTCGCCCTCTATTGCCAATAAGGATATGGTTGTAGTGGGAGTAGATATGTCACAACCAATCACTGCTCTTGATGCATCTATAGCGCGCTAGTAAGGTTTGAAATTGCTGCGTGTGTCAGCTGTATGTCTGCTAACTGCATACATAAAGCGGTCCCTCCGACTGAATATCCATTTTGGCAACACTGTCGTGAGAACTTCAAGGCTGGAGAATCAGTGGCTAAATTAATGTTAAATGCTAATTCAAAATATGCTGACCACATACTCCAATATGATCATTGTTTTGATTCAAATTTTTAAATTTTACATGTTTGCAACAAAGGAAAGAACTTGGACCTTTTAGAATTTGTAGAAATAAGTAAATTGAAAAATGGTAATAAAATGTTAAATTCCCAACTAGATTTGAATGAATCGCCACTTTTAAATTTATAATAGAGATTGTAAAAAAAAAAATTAAATAAATTATTGTTGCATAGTTACAGTTGTTATGTATTATAATAACAAAATTCATTAATTTATCATGTCTGAAGAAGGTACAAAGTACCAAAACAGATGTCATCATCATCATCCTGCCAGGTATTAGTCCTAGAAGAACTGTTACGGCCTGAGAAAGTGGTTTTCGTGCCATCTTTTCATAGGTCGACCAAGTGACCGTTTCCCATTTGGACAGTAGTTCATTATTGCCTTGGGGATCCTGGATCTAGCCATTCTTGAGACATGTTCCTTCCAGTTTAGCTGATATCTGGAGATGTAGTCCAGTATTGGTGACACATTAAGTTCTTGAAGGATTTCTACATTTTTCTTTCGATCTCATTTGGTGTAGCCAGCTGTTCGGCGCATAAATTTCATCTCACAAGCTGTTAGTCTGCTTTCATCTCTCATCCTTATAGTCCACGCTTCACTCCCATAACATAGGACTGGTCGAGCCATTATTTGATAAAGACGAGTACGAGTTGATTTTTGCACTAATGAAGGTTTTAAAACTCTATTAATGATTCCCATTGATTTGTTGAATTTCACAATTTTCTCTGATAAATCCAAATTTTCAACAAAAGAGAGTTTATATCCCAAATAAGTAAACTCATTAACTCTCTCTAAAATTTTGTTATTTAGACAAGTTTTGCTTGGTATTGGGGATTTTCCACAAAAGGCCATTATTTTAGTTTTATTGGTAGATATTTCCATTGAATATTTCTGGGCTATCAAATTTAAATCATGTACTGACCATTGCAAATCATCTTCAGATGTTGCTAGTAAAACAAGATCATCTGCAAACATTATTATATCTATTTTAAATTTCTATTGATAGTGATATTTCCGTGTTTTGTTTCTCTCCGAAACAGATGTAACTAAGTTATATTTTAATAAATATGATAATCATATAAAACTATAAGTTTTATTTTTATTTAATTAAATACGTTATGGATTTTCATCAAGTAAACACCAATTGAATTGGTTACTTAAAAAATTGTTCTCTTAAAAAAATTACAAATCATCTTAAAAACCACAAGTTTCTTTCTTAATCTTTGTTTTACACTCCATACTTCAGCTCCATGGCAATACTTCTGTATATATGCTTCTTTGTTCTTTTACATATGTTTTTCCCCATAAGATAGTTTAAACATTTTACGTTTCTGCCTTTATTTTTTCTTTGTTCTTTTACATATGTTTTTTCTCCCATAAGATAGTTTAAACATTTTACGTTTCCGCCTTAATTTTTTTCTTTGTTCTTTTACATGTTTTTTCCCCCATAAGATATGTTAAACATTTTATGTTTCCGCCTTTATTTTTTTCTTTGTTCTTTTACATATGTTTTTCTCCCCATAAGATAGTTTAAACATTTTATGTTTCCACCTTTATTTTTTCTTTGTTCTTTTACATATGTTTTTCTCCCCATAAGATAGTTTAAACATTTTATGTTTCTGCCTTTATTTTTTATTTGTTCTTTTACATATGTTTTTCTCCCCATAAGATAGTTTAAACATTTTATGTTTCCGCCTTTATTTTTTTCTTTGTTCTTTTACATATGTTTTTCCTCCCATAAGATAGTTTAAACATTTTATGTTTTTGCCTTTATTTTTTTCTACATGTGATTAAAATAAAAGCTGTATAATATGACCATATTACATTTTTAAAAGACTACTAGATAAGATAGTATCAGCTTATAATTATCTCTACGCTCTGAATAATGCAAAGTGTACAGAAAAAAACCAGGTAAATAACTTTTTCCTTGAAAATTAAAACATGTACTTTTAGTTGTACAACATTTCTACCCAGTTAGTCCAAGATCCGGCTGCAAGATTACTACGTTCAAGTGTATGAACAAAATCAATTTTTTTCATAAAATTGTGAATTACTGAATACATTTTTGGCGAGTTGCCTATTAAAATTCGGCCACCAGTAAGTTTAATTAAAATATTATTTATTTATTTATTCAAAATAATTTGATTCACTTGTTATTAAAATAAATTATAATCCAGTTCGCAGAAATCGATGTATAGAGGTTGAAAAGTTTTGGTTGTCATTGCACACTTAGCTGTAAACCTCCTCGCGGCTACAGCAGACTGGTGACACCAATCAGTAATAAAATGGCGGTAATTACGTATTTATTGTTTTATATTGTTCCCTCGCAGCGGGAAGTAAAACGACTGCCCTCTATATATACTACGTACAATGTATATATAAAAATATATCCAAAAGGTAGTGTTAATATACATTATACAAAACAAATCACAGCATTTTAAATTAACTGAACTTTATTTGAAACAATATAAAACAATAAATAAGTACTTACTGCCATTTTATTACTGATTGGTGTCACAGCCTGCTGTAGCTGCGAGGAGGTTTAGTGTGCAATGGCAACCACAACTTTTCAAGCTCTATACATCGATTTCTGCAAACTGGATTATAATTTATTTTAATAACAAGTGAATCAAATTATTTCAAATAAATAAATAAATAATATTTTAATTAAACATACTGGCGGCTGAATTGTAATAGGCAACTCGGCAAAAAGTATTCAGTAATTCACAATTTTATGAAAAAAATTGATTTTGTTCATACACTCGATGAACATAGTAATCTTGCAGCCAGATCTTGGACTAAGTGCTTTGAATGTCAAAATAAAGATATTCAAGCAAGCGCTGGTAAACAGTTGGAGTAACTGTGACTCTCTATCATGGATTCTTAGATTTGAGGCATCGCTCCTCTGGCATGAAAGGGAGGCAATTGCTGGCTAGCAGAGTGCATATCCAGGGAATTAGATTCCTCTACAAGAGGCCCCTAATTTAAAGTAGGGAGTTTGTCTACATCCACTTACACCATTTGAAAGGAGGAAAATAATTTCAGCACTAGAATGAGGGCATCTAGTGCTATCTGGATTCCCCTTGTATAGGTGCAATTTGCGAGTCCTTGGCTGTGAATACGTAACAGTTGAGGCAGTTAGTTTGGCAGTCCAAGGGCGGCAAACCTACGAGGGTCATACTGAAAGTCTTGAGCAACCCATTGTTAAAATTCAAATTTCAACAATGTAACAAAAACAACTGCAGGATTGTAATCTACAGACTTTATACCACAACATTGCCGTTTTGTGGCATCATAGCTTCTATCATGTGACCATACGCAGTGTTTCCAAAATGGCAGACATCAATGTTTCGTTTCGACAGCGCGCTGTCATTGAATTCCTTGTTAAAGAGGAACAATCTGCTGTTGATATTCACCAAAGACTTCAATGTGCTTATGGAGATGCCTGCATGGGTGCCAGCAGTGTTAGGAGATGCCTGCATGGGTGCCAGCAGTGTTAGGAGATGCCTGCATGGGTGCCAGCAGTGTTAGGAGATGCCTGCATGGGTGCCAGCAGTGTTAGGAGATGCCTGCATGGGTGCCAGCAGTGTTAGGAGATGCCTGCATGGGTGCCAGCAGTGTTAGGAGATGGGTGAAACATTTTAAAGATGGGAACACGAGTATCAAAGATGAGCCTCGTAGCGGTCGCCCACGCTCTGCCTCCACGGATTGCAACAAGGAAAGAGTTGATGCGCTCATTAGAGATGACAGGCGTATCACAGTGAATGAAATCACTACAAAACTTGCAGTAGGTCACAGAGCAGTGCAAGAAATGATTCACAGCTTAGGTTACCGAAAAGTTAATGCCCGTTGGGTTCCACGTTTATTGAGTGAAGACCACAAACTTCAGAGAAGAACCATCACCCATAACCTTCTTCAGAGATTTCGAAATGAAGGTGATGATTTTTGACGAGTATTGTGACAGGTGACGAAAGCTGGTTTCATCGCTACGAGCCTGAAACAAAACGCCAGAGTATGGAATGGCACCACTTGAATTTGCCATCAAAGGAAAAAGACAGTGCAATCTGTTGGGAAAGTTATGGGCAGCGTCTTCTGGGATGCGCAAGGTTGCATTCTGGTTGAATTTCTTGAACCTGGACAAACCATAAATGCTGCCCGCTATATCCAGACACTTGTGAAGCTCCGTCGACAAATGCCCTGGAAGGAAGATCATTCTGCAACACGATAACGCGCGTCCTCACACTGCTCGTGCCACTGTGGAGAAGATTAGGACATTTGGGTGGGAAACTCTTCCACTTCCTCCCTATAGTCCCGATTTGGCACCCTCCGACTAACATCTTTTTGGTTCTGTGAAGGAGCAGATGAGAGGCCAACGCTACAAGACGCTGGAGGATAATCGGAAAGCAGTGCGTCAGTGTATTCGAGCAGCTGGAACGGACTTCTATCAAAATGGAATTTTCAAGCTTGTAGAACGCTGGACAAAATGTGTACAAAGAAATGGAGACTATGTTGAAAAGTAGCACAAAGGTCTGTAGATTAACATGGTGTACTTGGTTTGTCTAAAATAAATATTATGATTGTTTAAAAAAATGTTGCTCATGACTTTCAGTATGACCCTCGTATCTATCTATATATCTATCTATCTATCTGCTGACAACACAAAGTTCCACTACATTGTTCTTCATTTTACAAAAGATGGTTATAGCGCCCGTTGTTTGTAGTATATTTCAGCTGTTACCTTGAAATTATCCATCATATTTTGTTATTGAAAAATAGTGGGGCTGCATTGGAAGTTTTTACAGCTTATATAGGTACCTCTTAAATTTTGATGTTATTAAACTTAAGCCACCTCATCTTGTTTGGATGAGTACCTACGAGGGATTGTGCAAAGTATGATAGAAAGATGAGGTAAAGTATAAGAAGGAAAAGATCTCCTAGGCCTCAGAGGTTATAATACCATCGGAGTCGAAAAAAACAAGAGTTAGTCAATGGAGACTATATACAGAATAAATAAAAGTAAGGAGCAAAACACAAGGAAGTGGAAGCAATGTTTTGCTCAACTTGTGCTCCTTGTGGTCACCATACCACATATCCCCTAGATGGGGACCCCTGAGGGAGTATCGAAACTATAGTCTTCAAGAAATCTACAATTATCAGCTGAGTCATTAAAATTCTAACTTTCTATTAATTATTACTGGGTGTTTTAAAGTAAAGTGATCCCACAACAGGCCCGGGGCCCTTCGGGTAGTAGGAGGTTAAGGCTCCCACTTTTTTCTAGACAATCAGCACTTTATGTCAGCCGGGTTGTCAGCCCTGCGTGACGGCCGCCTTTACCCCCAGAACAAGCGTCTGGTACTCATTTTCGTTAGAGGCTGAGTCGACCCCAGGGCCATAGTGCCGCCAGAGGGTTTTGGTCAGTTTAAAAATCCTGACCCCAACGGGACTTGAACCCTCGACCCTCCGGCTTGTAGCTCAGTGCCTTAACCACTACGCTACGGCGTGCCCCATTACTGGGTGTTTTAGCATTGATTATTTATAAGGTGGTGGAGAGTTGTTCCACAGCACAACCTCCAACCTGGAGGACCAGGCATTTGATTTTGGGGTCTTTTTGCTCTAGAAATATTTTATTACCTCAAATTATGTTTTATTAATATATTGTATTCTTCTGGCAATTTCTTCATTTATATTTATTAGAGTCTTTAATTAGGGAGACAAAGTAGGCCAAGGTGGTCTAGTGGTTTATGTTTCTTGCCTCTGGTCGATGTATTTTTTAGAATGGTAAAATCCAAGGAACGAGTCCTATGGGGGGGGGGACTTTAAGCCATGGGTCCTAAGTCTGAAAAAAGAGGCCTCTAAGCAAAATTTACTGTTTTCTTACATCTAACTCTGTTTAGTTTGCTTAAATCAGGATTGGAACTAACTGTTTGTATCTTTTGTTGAATGTTGTGTTATTGTTTCAGCTTCCCCAGAAGAGGACAGGGAGGATGACTTCCGAGCACCACTTTACAAAAATGTAGAAATCAATGGTATAACAGTAAGAATGAAGTGGTGCGTTACTTGTCAGTTTTATCGACCGCCACGCTGCTCGCATTGTAGTGTCTGTAATGTTTGTATTGAGGTAAGAAGATATTATTCATTCAATGTAAATATTTGTAATGATATGGATCAATGTAAAAAAAAGTGATGGGCCTTTGTGGGAAATATCCTGTCTTAAGTAAAATTTGTTTAAAAAATATATTATGTAAAAGAGTACATTATTTTTCTTACATCTATAATTCCCTGGTAAGCTGCAAAGCATAGCATCAAAATGCTATGATTACAGGGAAAGACCTGCCCTCAGGCAGAATTACTATAGAATAGACCTTTGGTACAAATTGTCTTGTTTTTATGAATCATCAGAAAATAAAAAAAATGAAAACTGGTATAATATGTTGTGGACTTGTCGACTTTTTAGTCAATCGTTGTAAGAGCTCAGTTGGTAGAGCGGTGAACTCTAGTGGTATATAATTTCAGTAATCCATAGGTCGCTGGTTCAAATCCGGCTGGGAGGATTTTTTTTAGAAGAGTATTACTTTTAGCTCATACTACAATAGTATCGAATTTAAAGATATTTACATTTTTATCTTATTCTGTAAAATATTAAAATTAAAAAATAAAAAATAAATAATAGTTTTAAAAAACTAAAACAACACACTTTAATAGAAAACCGAACTAAAAAAAGGAAAAATAATTTTAATTTCCAACACGTTTGGGATAAAGTTAAAGTGATTAACAAAATAATCAACTCCAACACATATAAAATAAAACTAGAGGTTATCAATAAAAAGAAAATAATTTTACCATCAAAAGCGTGGGTTGTGCGTTTTATGATTTTTATATTTTCTTCTTAGAGTCTTTACTTGTGCCAATATCTGTATATTATCAAATATATTAGTTGATATAGAACACCCCGCGCTTTTGATGGTATAATTATTTTCTTTTTGTTGATAACTCTAGTTTTATTCTATATGTGTTGGAGATGATTTTTTTGTTGACCACTTTAATTTTATCCCAAGCGTGTTGGAAATTAAAATTATTTTTCATTTTTTGTTCGGTTTTGTAATAAAGCATGTTGTTTTAGTTTTTTAAAACTATTATTTATTGTTGATAACTCTAGTTTTATTCTATATGTGTTGCAGATGATTTTTTTGTTGACCACTTTAATTTTATCTCAAGCGTGTTGGAAATTAAATTTTTTTTCATTTTTTAGTTCGGTTTTCTAATAAAGCGTATTGTTTTAGTTTTTAAAACTATTATTTATTATGAATTAAATATTAGTGATAAGAACCAACAACATCTATTCCACTGCCCACAGTTGAGGTGAGAGGCCCTAAGCAGATGGGATTTTGTCAGCTTGTACTTGGAGACTAGAGGGAAAATGTCATTATCAGTTCCTGACATTTGATAAATAAAATTAGTGATAAAATCCATAAGTACAACAAAATCTGAACGTTAATTTCCTAATCTTTCTTTCTAAAATAAAAATATGTCCAATTCTGGAAAATATAGATTTAAAAATGTAACAACAAAATATAAAGCTTTACCACTTAAAAGTTATATGTTGTTGTTTTCAAATGGCTGGAGCTTGGTTTACACAATTAGTCCTCTTGCTTCCCAATAAAGTCCTGCAATGTCTTTCCTGTCCTTTTTCTCGAGGTCTAGTCGCCTGCAGATAGCAAGTGTTTCTTGCTTAGGAGAACATTTTCTCCACACAAGGAGCATGCCATAGTTCTAGGGACAATCCCCATTCTATGAAGGTGGTCATCCAGACAGTCATGGCCCATTTCTAATCTGAAGAGAGCTACTGCTGTTCTTCTAGGGAGGTGTTTTATAGTTTCAGCATATTTCACTGTTTCTTCATGTTTCTTATTTGAAGATCTTTTACATTCTGTTCTCTTCTTTTGAGATGTATTTTTTGTTAAAAGTAATATATAAATTCTCAATAAAAACACTTCGAAAGAAGTCGTCAGTTGGTAGCGATGGCTACCGTCCTTCTGATGAAAGAAATTATATAAGTGGAAGAAATTGTTGGCGTTTGTGTTGAAGTGTGGATGGTATAATCTGTATCATACTAATTTATAGAGTTAGAGATCTGAGGTTCGAATCCCAGTCCAAATGTTAATTTTTCTTTCTAAAATAAAACTATGTTCAATTCTGGAAAATGTTAATTTAATATAACAAAGTACAATAAAACAGAATAATTAAAAAAATATGGAATATTCCATAGTATAAAGGCATACAAGATACATACATAACAGAAGTGAGCATAATCAACTTATGAAACCATCCCTTGTCCAAAAAACACCAGATTACATTTATATAACACTTTGGCTAGACCAGTGTTGACCTATGGTAGTGAAGCATGGACACTAAAAAGACAACATGAAAGCAGAAGAACTGCTTGTGAAATGAGATTCATGCGCAGAACAGCGGGTTACACCAGATGGGATCGGAAAAGGAACACCGATATCTTAAAAGAATTGAAGACTATGCTAATTTTGGAATATATTAAACAGTACCAACTAAATTGGAAACACCATCTTGAAAGAATGAGTTCAAATCGGATCCCCAAAGCTGTTTATAATTATATACCAAGAGGACGAAGATCTCTGGGCTGTCCTATGGAACGCTGGAGGGAAAATTTTCTATAGGATCGTAACATGCCTTGGCCTAATACTTGGAAGGAAGAAGAAGAAGATTAATTACAGTAATCACAGGAAATATTTTCTTTCTTTCACCAGTCTTTTAGAATTGCCCTGCATTAGCTGCTACCAGAATTTTTGCAGTTGAAATTTGGACTAATAATGTGGCTTATTTTGTTTACTAATGCTGAGCATTTTTGTCTTGTAATTCCATCTGACTTAATCATGTGAGATTGCTGAGAAAGATCTTTTTACATGGTGGGTTTCCAGCCCTATGCACAACCCCCTAACCTGGAGGACCAGAGGTTTCTGTTTGGATCCCTTTCCCTTAGAAGTTTGCCTTCTTCGGCTGACGAGAGCCCTCTTACCAGATTTATTTTCGGAATTTTCCTTCTCCTACACCCTTACCATTACTCACACTTAGGGTGAATGTGTTGGGGCTTTTTATCGACAGCCATGTCTAGATCCACTGTATTCAGTTAAAGCAGGGCTACCTCTTGCAGGATGTGGTTCTTCACCACTAACGGACGGCGTGGGTTATAGCTTCATCAGAGATAAAAGGTCTTGCATATCTCCTCCACTTAACCCTGGGTTGGTGAGGACCAGCGTAGGGTCTACTCCTAACGAAGGTGCTACCTCTACCTTCCCCTTGACCCAGCTCTCTAATATTTTCCAGATATTGTAGATTTGGATGAAAGGACTCGACATTGCCAAAGGTGATCCTGATCCATCTCTTCTTATAGATTGCACAAGTGGGGCGAAGTAGGGAAGAGATAATTTCAATTTTTGTGCAAATGTTTTTATTATTAATTTCATACATCTCAATGATGGATAAATCATATTTGAAGAGAAAAATTATACGCTCAGACCAGGAATTACAACATATATAGAGAAAGATTTGCATTTAGATCGGTACTTGCTCAGGTAGCTCAGATGGTAGAGCACTTGGTCTAGAGAACCAAGGGTCCCGGGTTCAAGTCCCGGTCTGAACGTATAATTTTTCTCTTCAAATATGATTTATCCATTTTGTGCAAATGTTTCCACAAACAATCATGAGATGTGGTCAATCTAAAAGATACAGCAGCAGTTTTCCTCAGATGCTCAGGGATTTTAAATAATTGTATGTTGAAACATTCCCATATTTTGTTTCTTAAAACTTCATTAAAGTGATTGAAAATTACAATTTTAAATTTGGAAGTGATTAATCTCTTAGCTGTTAGGAATAACAAATCTTATGAAGATTTCTGCATAACACCATTATTTTCTTTCTAGATATAATCAATTTTATTTCCAGACAAGCTTCAGTATGCTGGAACCCAATGAAAAACTATCTTCTATAAGGCTTTTTTAAATGATATCTGATTATATAGTGAAGATTAATTTTATATTATCAATTAATAATTGTTTAATAGTGAGTGGAGAACATATTTTTATCGACTCACCTCATATGATTTCAAATATCTTTGATACCGACGGTTTCAGACAATATCATGTACCTCTTCAGTCATGGCTTCCACTGATGATGAAAAAGATATTTGAAATCATATGAAGTGAGTCGATATAAATATGTTCTCCACTCACTATTAATGATATAACCTCATAATGTTTACTTCCCAATATTAATTTAAATATAATACCTACATAAGCGGTCCAACCATCATCCCAGACAAAAACGCGGAATAATTAAAACCCTGGTGGAACGAGCCAAAAGGATTTCAGAACCACAGTATCTACAAGAAGAAATTATTCATCTCCAAGCAGCGTTTCAATCCAATGGATACAGCAAAACAGATTTTCGCCGAGCCATAAATCCCAATAAATACAAATCCGAAAACGGGAACAAGGAGGAGGCAAAGGGTAAGGTGTACCTACCATATATCAAGACAATAACGGAGAGAATTGGTCGAATATTAAATAAACATAACATATCTACAACCTACAAGCCAACACAAAAAATCAGCAATATACTGTGCCCAGCCAAAGATACAAGAGATCCATTAAGTACTGCTGGTATATATCGCATCCCTTGCAGTTGTGGACAGGTTTATATCGGCACAACAAAAAGAATGGTTACCACAAGATTGCAAGAACACAAGAGGCATTGCAGACTAAAACAAAAGGAAAAATCAGCCGTAGCGGAACACTGGATGAACAACCAAGAACATATAATAAGATTCGAAAAAACACAGGTATTGTTCCAAACATCACATTATTACACCAGACTGTACAGAGAAGCCATTGAAATATATAAACACAAAAATTCCTTTAACAAAAAAGAAGAAACCATGAAGATAAACAAAATCTGGATCCCGGCACTGCACAATACGACAACGAAGCCTATGACTTCTGCTAGCGACAGCCTGGACAAAACAGCACGCAACACGGACCGCGCAGAAAACCGCCTCTCCACCAGGGGCGTGCCTATAAATAGGGAGGGAGTTTCCAACGACCAGCCAGTCTGCAGCCGACTGTTGAGGAGTTCACAGAGAGCACGCAGTATCTCCTGAAGATGTCTACTGCAGCAGTAGACGAAATGTCGAGTAGAAGAACGACTGGACCACGGCCTATATGCCCGGAAGACGAACCTAATAGGGATCAAGACGCCGGCCGTGAAAGCCTACAGTTATAAATATAATAATTGTTTATTAAATTAATATTGAGAAGCTAAAGCTATTACTATGATAGAAATAAGTAAATTAATAAACACAATTAAATTATTGTAAATCAATGGTAAAGAGAAAAATTTTTGCCTGAACCGGGAATTGAACCCCCGAACCTTTAGCTTTCCGTGCTAATGCTCAGACCACTGAGCTAATCCAGGCTTCATTCCCATCCAAGCAGAAATCCTTCCTTTACCTTTACTATACTGGTCCCACATTCAATTGCAATGAATCATCTGTGTGGAGTCCCTTCATGTCTTCTTCAGGTAGAAACCATTCATTGTGTATTTGTGAATGATGATTCATTGCAATTGAATGTGGGACCAGTAGAGTAAAGGTAATGGAAGGATTTCTGCTTGGATGGGAATGAAGCCTGGATTAGCTCAGTGGTCTGAGCATTAGCACAGAATGCTAAAGGTTCGGGGTTCGATTCCCGGTTCAGGCAAAAATTTTTCTCTTTACCATTGATTTACAGTAATAATTGTTTGTTTATAAAAATAATAGAAGTTTTAAATATTTTACATTGTTAAAACAATTGGCAAATTAATCTGATTTTACATCTTACCTTATATTTTGTATCCTCTCCAGGACTAGTTTCGAGGGACTTTCCTCATCATCAACAGACATCTGATTATTGATTTGACAGTTGATGTTCCCTTACTTCTCTTCCCTCTGCTGGTGGACCATTGAACTTCCATATCAACTATTTTTTTGCCTGGAATTTTAAAATTCATTATTTTGTTAAGTTATGTAGATAGGAAATAACACTATGAGGTTTTTTAATATTGTTTATTTTGTGTTTGTAATTTTGGATGTTGATTTTTCCCCATAATATGAGTTCCTTAGTTTTCTCTTATTGAAGTAAAGGCAAAAGTTAAATAAACAAAATATGTATATATTTTTTTTTGTCCAGTGTCACCAGGTTATATTTACAGCATATGACTTTCACCCCTGGCATTATCAGAATTGTAACCCATTTCTGAGGTTCTGAGGTTGGGGTACCTGGAAGGTAGAGTTACATTAACTTAAGATAAAATCAATTACATTAACTTGATGATATGATGTATGGTAAATGATAATGAAGTGCCAGGAGAATCCTTAAACCTAAACTTAACTTAAATTCCATACCATTGGCGATCACAGGAATTTTTCCCTTTGAAGAAAAATTCCGGCAGGAATCTAATCTGGGACCTCAAGAACTATAATCAGAAGCTCTAACCACAAGATCATGGGACTAGTCATTAAACAAAATGTAAGGAATAATATTTTGATGTTATATTTTAGTTTATCGTATTCTAGTCCGGGTTAAAAAAATAATCCTATTTGAATTTATTTTAAAAATACAATAGGAAGTAACATTAAGAGGTTTATATATTAAATTTGGTAATTTTTAACATTATGAGGTTCAAATTCATAAGAATTAAATTAATCGTGATTATTTCATACCTCACACTTCTATTTCTTTAAATACAGCACTGCAGTATCGGCAATTTCTTATCACCATCATCAGCTGTTTTCACGATTGTCAATTTGTTTTTATCAACAAAAGTAAAAATTGACCATCATGAAAACAGCTGATGATGGTGATAAGAAATTGCCGATATTGCAGTGCTGTATTTAAAGAAATATAGAAGTATGAGGTATGAAATAATTACGATTAATTTAATTCTTATTAAGAGGTTTGTTTAATAATTAAAACGTTTTGTCTGTACATTCTTACCTTTTATGGTTGTTTTTGTCGAACATATGTTTCAAGGCTTCTGAGCCCCATCGCTGACGACACACTCAGTCTGTAATCGCTGATGATGGGGCTCAAAGCCTTGAAACATATGTTCAACAAAAACAACCATAAGAGGTAAGAATGTACAGACAAAATGTCTTAATTATCCTATTTGAAGTTAAAACAAAATTAAGGAAACAAAGATATATAAGAAACTCATAGTTTAGGGGAAAAATCTACATAAAAAACGACAAGATAATGAATTTTGAAATTTCCGGAGAAAACAATTTGATTTGGATGTTCACCAGCAGAGGTAGGATAAACAAAGGACTGTTAAGTAAGATGCCATTTAATGATGAGGGAAGTTCCTCGAAACTAGTCTCCTGGAGAGGATACAAAATATGGGATGAGATGTAAAATCAGATTCATTTACTGATTGTTTAAATTAAACCTCGTAGTATTATTTCCTAACAAATATCTATTTATAATGTTGATGTAATGATTTTTCAGACATTTGATCACCACTGCCCGTGGGTGAACAACTGTATTGGACGTCGAAACTACCGTTTCTTTTTCATGTTCCTGATTTCATTAAGCATCCACATCACCAGTATATTCGTACTCTGCCTTGTGTTTGTCTTAAATCACAAGGACAACTTGACTGAAGTAAACACAATCATAGCGTATCCTTTACAGCAACAATAGATCACTATATAATTCAATACTATTTATCCAATGTAACTACCAATTCAGTTTAAACAAATGACATAATTTTCTATCCTGATACGCCCTTGGAACTGAGTTTTGTATCCTGCCGATGATGGGACAAGTCCTGAAAGCGCTATAGTTAAATAATTAATTAAGTTGAGGAGACGGACCTTTCAGGTTAATTTTCCATAATTTCATATTTTAATGAAAGATCATCAGTGTTTGTATGCCTACGGGTTTCTGGATAATGCTGCGTACAGAGAAATTAAATCAGCACTGATTTCCAGCTACTGTCTGTCAGACTTAAATGTTTATATACTGTGAATATAGGATCTAACTTTCGCACTTGACATTGTCACTAATAACTGACTAACAACTAACGGAAAATACGAGGGTCATACTGAAAGTCATGAGCAACATTTTTTTAAACAATCATAATATTTATTTTAGACAAACCAAGTACACCATGTTAATCTACAGACCTTTGTGCTACTTTTCAACATAGTCTCCATTTCTTTGCACACATTTTGTCCAGCATTCTACAAGCTTGAAAATTCCCTTATGATAGAAGTCCGTTCCAGCTGCTCGAAGACACTGATGCACTGCTTTCCGAATATCCTCCAGCGTCTATCTGCTCCTTCACAGAACCGAAAAGTTGGTAGTCGGAGGGTGCCAAATCGGGACTATAGGGAGGATGTGGAAGAGTTTCCTACCCAAATGTCCGGATCTTCTCCACAGTGGCACGAGCAGTGTGAGGACGCGCGTTATCGTGTTGCAGAATGATCTTCCTTCTAGGGCGTTTGTCGTGCAATGCACGATGGAGCTTCACAAGTGTCTGGATATAGCGGGCAGAATTTATGGTTTGTCCAGGTTCAAGAAATTCAACCAGAATGTAACCTTGCACATCCCAGAAGACGCTGCCCACAACTTTTCCAACAGATTGCACTGTCTTCGCTTTTTTCTTTGATGGCGATTTCAAGTGGTGCCATTCCATTTTGTTTCAGGCTCGTAGCGATGAAACCAGCTTTCGTCATCTGTCACAATACTCGTCAAAAAATCATCACCTTCATTTCGAAATCTCTGAAGAAGGTTATGTGTGATGGTTCTTCTCTGAAGTTTGTGGTCTTCACTCAATAAATGTGGAACCCAACGGGCACTAACTTTTCGGTAACCTAAGCTGTGAATCATTTCTTGCACTGCACTGTGTCCTACTGCAAGTTTTGTAGTGATTTCATTCACTCTGATACGTCTGTCGTCTCTAATGAGCGCATCAACTCTTTCCTTGTTGCAATCCGTGGAGGCAGAGCATGAGAGACCGCTACGAGGCTCATCTTTGATACTCGTGTTCCCATCTTTACAATGTTTCACCCATCTCCTAACACTGCTGGCACCCATGCAGACATCTCCGTAAGCACATTGAAGTCTTTGGTGAATATCAACAGCAGATTGTTCGTCTTTAACAAGGAATTCAATGACAGCGCGCTGTCGAAACGAAACATTGATGTCTGCCATTTTGGAAACACTGCGTGTGGTCACATGATAGAAGCTATGACGCCACAAAACGGCAATGTTGTGGTATAAAGTCTGTAGATTTACGATCCTGCAGTTGTTTCTGTTACATTGTTGAAATTTGAATTTTAACAATGGGATGCTCACGACTTTCAGTATGACCCTCGTATATACTGTCACTGCAATCTAGGACAAGGGTCTACTACCTCCAACTCCTACTCACTCTTACCACATTCTTTTAGTTCACGGTTTTTCTGCATTGCAAGTTAATGTTGTCGAGTAATACTTCAGCACATCGGACATGAAACTTGGAGAAATGGAGGGGTTGGTTTTTAGTGGGGGGTGAGTGTAGTGGTACTTTTTTGATGAATGGACTCTCTTCTTCGCACCATTCTGTGTACGTACCAAAAGCATTTCTCTCACTTGTTACCAGCGACTGGAATTGAATAGTGCTTTGCAGTTAATTTTATTAAAATTTATTGCCTAAGTGTAGAATTTCTAGAATATATATATATATATTATTGACTATTTAACTTATGCTCCAAATGGGAGTCACTGACCATTCACATTTCAATGAATTTTTATTTACAACGAATCACAGTTGTTTTTCACCTTGATTTTATCAGTTTAATTTTATCACTTTAAAATCAAGCTCCTACTTTTTAACATTCTGAATAGGTCATAGCATTATTTTGCAGTGACTGACTATAAGAAATACATTTGAATATATAAAAAAAAAACTCCTGGCGCGACAGGCCTACAAGGCCCTTAGCCTACCAGCCGGCTGCTGGCCTCACATCCACATGTGTCAATCACACAGATTGATGATAATCAGCCAGTGTAGGGGTGACATGTGGTCAGCATGTCGAGTCCCCCAGCCGTTATAGCTGGTTTTTTTAACCTGGAGCCGCTACTTATTGTAGCTACCCAAATGCATCACGATGCTGGGTGGGCACCGGTCTCATACTGGCCGAAATACCATGAGAAAATTTCTTCCCCCATGGAGACTCGAACCAGCGCAAGTCCCGTAGCTCTGCGCCAAGGCTTCTTGCCTTAACCACTCGGCTATGGCACGGGACATTGGAATATAACTATTTATAAATTAAGAAGTAAGACTTCTAGAAATCCAGATTGTATATACAGTGCAAGAATGCAACCAGATAGTGCTTGCTGGATATAATATAAAAACATTTGTAGCAATTGATTATACCACAAAGAAAAAGAAACCACTGTTTGCACTTTCTGAAACGTAATATTTCCCAGGAATATACGTTTCTGAAAATTATATTTGATATATTTACATCATTGGACATCATAAATTAATTAATATGTTGGTTATAAACAGTTTGATGTGTTTAATTTTTTCTCCACTAGGGTGCATTCTTACAATATTGCGATCCTTTGGCAATAAATAATATGATCTGGTTGCAGTGATGAACAAATGAAGCATAACAAATGTTTTTCATTTGTTTTCAAACATTGCCGTTTACATTAATTATATAAATATTTTAAAACAACTATATTTAAATAATGATTTGTGAGTAAACAGCTTAATTTTATTTGTTAAATAGTCCTAACAAATGCCACTCTTGATTTCTAAATTCTCTAGATAAATTAAGTTATGTAGGTAGGAAAAACAATATGAGGTTTATTTTAATTAATATTGAGTTTTTTTTTTGACTCGCCTCATATTTCTTGACTCTCATGCAATTTTTGTCACTGCATTTGTGACAATATCGATGCAACACCATGATCACAACTCTTATTTCTCTAGATAAATTCACTCCTCACTTCGTGAGTCATGAATTCATCGATAATTTGGAGATCACTCGTGGCATTACTTATGACTATTTAACTCATGCCCCAAATGGGAGTCAATGACCAATCACATTTCAATGATTTTTTATTTACAACCAATCGCAGTCGAGTTTTGCCTAGAATTTATCAACTAAAGTTTATCATAATAAAGAAAGCACCTCCTTTTTAACATTCTGAATATGTCATAGCATTATTTTGCAGTGACTGACTCCCTAAGAAACATAGAGAAATACGGCTACCAGGTTGTATATATAGTGCATGAATGTCAACACATACCGCATGCGGGAGTTAATATAAAAACATTTGTAGCAATTGATTATACCACCAAAAAAAAGAAACCACTGTTTGCACTTTCTTAAATGTATTTTTCCCTAGGTAAAAACATTCCAGAAAAATATAATTGTCATATTTACATCATAGATCAGAAATGAATTAATATGCAGTTTTGATGTGTTTCATTTTTTTTCCACTAGAGTGCATTCTTACAATATTGCGTTCCTTTGGCAATAAATAATATGATCTGGTTGCAGTGATGAACAAAAGAAGCAAATCAAGCATACCAATCGTTTCTCATTTGTTTTTAAACATTGCCGTTTACATTAAATATATAAATATTTTAAAATAACTATTTAAATAATGATTTGTGAGTAATCAGCTTAATTTTATTCGTGAAATAGTTCTAACAAATAACACTCTTGATTTCCAAATTCTCTAGATTAATTCACTCCTCACTTCGTGAGTCATGAATTTATTGATAATTTGGAAATCACTCGTGGCATTCCTTATGATAAGTTTTAGTTTAATACATCCAATTTTATTTTTATTTAAGTTTTAACTTCAAATATTTTATTGGTTTTTAAATTATGGATGAATCAGTGTTTTTTGTAACGCATGCTATATTATAATTCCAAACTTTCTCTCCTTCAATAGTGTTCCTCAACAATCTCCAGCCCACATTCCTTCCACGTCCGAAAAGCTGTGGCACCAATAATATTTATTTTATATGGTATTTTGAAAACGCCTTATGTTCTTTCTATAATTTATGGAATGACCCTTCCTTAATGGATATATTCAGGATGGTTATAATTGGAATAATAGTTTTACTTGTTATTCCAATTTATGGTCTGACCGGTTTCCATATTGTGTTGGTGTCTCGAGGGCGCACCACAAACGAGCAAGTGACAGGAAAGTTCAAAGGTGGTTATAATCCATTTTCACGTGGCTGTCCTCGCAACTGTTGCTACATATTGTGTGGACCGCAGTATCCCAGGTTAGTGCATATTCATATTTTTCATTCTTCTCTAAAAAGGTATGACCAGGGCCTGGATTTTAATAAACTAAAATTGTTAAAAAGAAATGTATATCGTCGCTTAAAAAACAATACCGCGTAACTGACACTTTTGGTGAAATTGACATTTTTATACTGTTAGCATCACTGAAGAAGTGCGCTCAGTTCTAACATAGATTAGGATGAAATTTTGCACCATGACCTCGCTAAACTTATAGATACATTGGTTTCAATCTATAGGTACTAAGGAGGAAACTAAACAGTTTTTTGTTTATCGTGTAAAATTTGTATTTTGTTAGTTACGCGGTATTGTTTCTTAAGCGACGATATGCAGAGTGGAAGTCATATAAGCGCATTTATTTTAAGTACATATTCTTGGATGGAATGCAAAAAAGAAAGTTTCAGTAACATTTTAGTGTAAAATAAAAACAAAAAAAACTCCAAGCACGACAGGCCTGAAAGGCCCTTGGCTGACCAGCCGGCTGCTGGCCTCACATCCATATGTGTTAATCACAGAGGTAGACGATCATCTAGCCAGTGTAGGGGTGACATGAGGTCAGCATGTCGGATCCCCCAGCCGTTATAGCTGGTATCCTCAACCTGGAGTCGCTACTTATTGTAGCTACCCAAATGCCTCATGTTGCTGGGTGGGCACTGGTCCCATACTGGCTGAAATTCCATGAGAAAAATTTTTTCCCCCATGGAGACTCGAACCAGCGCAAGTCCCATAGCTCTGCGCCAAGGCTTCTTGCCATAACCACTCGGCTATGGCACGGGACAAAATAAAAACATTTCCTTTAAAAGAAAATGTTTCTCCTTAAAGTTTAAATGCCACCTAATTTGATAAATATTTGCCATATAGGTCTAATATTAACTTAGATAATTAAAAGGTAGAACAGAAATGTTTTGTTCCTTTGCAGTTTTAAACTTCTGACTTTTTTGAATAAAAAATTAGAGATATTGCAGTGTCATGAACTGCAGGTAAGAGGTGGTGGTGCAATCATAGATCCCAGAACAGCTATTTGTATTGTCGCAAGAATCACATTGCAATTTTCAGAAAGTTTGGTCTTAATTATTTCCTTAACCATGGGGTTAATCACAAAATGAAAGAGATGTTTTTTTTATTATTGTAATTTAACACCTTCTTGTATTAGTGCACTTATATCACTTCCATCCTGTGTATGTGTGTGTGCATGCGTGCGGTTGTTGTTTGTGCCAGTATAACTCTTAGGGTCGAATGTTTGAATGCATTAGACAGTAAAAGGCGTTCTCTGCTGATAAAGTTTTATTCAAACACATTTTTCTTACTCAGAAATCTATTCACGTGGTAATAATTGTAAGCTACCTGACAAGGTACCTTAAGATCTTAGCTCAAGATATAAACTTATGTGAAAATCCTGAAGGGAACCGATGGTAACCGATGTAGTTTGAAACTTATCCAAGATGTCGGGCCTTGAAGACTTCGATCATGTTTTCGGTATATGCGGAGAAGAGGAATTTGATAGAGTCTACCAAAGAATTCAACTGGAAGAACAGGAGAATCGGCGTAATATTGCGTGTTGCAGACGTGTTTGTATACGGTATTATTTGCGGGATGCAAGCATAAATGCATTCCTCTATAGCAGACGAAAATAACGGAAGTGGTTTTATCGCTGAGAATTCTGGGTAATTCGTTGCCAATATTACGAAAACGTCAACATTCATGCATGACCGGTTAAGGCGGCCGTTAATTCGATCTCAGCTCACCAGTGATTGGAAGTAATTTGAGTAGAGACTAATGTATTTGCATACGACCCTTAAATACCTGGACCAATTGAAGCAAACTTGGTACACATATTAATTAAAATTTAGAAAAGTGGAATATAAGGAATATTATATACTTAACAACATGAGGATGTGAGAAGAGGACTTGAAATAAAAAAAATTATGAAAAACAACCGATATATCGCACCTTGGGAAGAAGACGGTAAAGTGTAAAAAGTTTAGTTCCGAGTTATTCGCAATTAAACTTTTAAAAATGTATAATAATTTAATATATGTAGGAAAAAGCACTATGAGGTTTCTTTTAATTATTAATGAGTTGGTTATTTTGACTCACCTCATATTTCTTGATTTTTATGCAGACCAGGTTTCATAGCTTCTGTGCTACATTGTCGATGCGTTCCAACATGAGTGTTACCAGTTGGAATAAATCAACAATGTCGCACAAAAGTGACAAAACCTGTCTCCATTTTATTGCACATGACTTGTGGCCATAAAGAAATAACCATTTTTTTCTAACCGATAGTAGTGTTAACTCAATTTATAACATTTTTAAACTTGTGGCCCTCTTCTTCCCAAGGTGCGATATGTTCCACCATAACTCTAAACATGCTTGAATTAATCTTCTTCTTCTTCCTTCCAAGTATTAGGCCAAGGCCTGTTACGATCCTATAGAAAATTTTCCCTCCAACGTTTCATAGGACGGCCAAGTGATCTTCGTCCTCTTGGTATATAATTATAAACAGCTTTGGGGATCCGATTTGAACTCATTCTTTCAAGATGGTGTTTCCAATTTAGTTGGTACTGTTTAATATATTCCAAAATTGGCGTAGTCTTCAATTCTTTTAAGATATCGGTGTTCCTTTTCCGATCCCATCTGGTGTAACCCGCTGTTCTGCGCATGAATCTCATTTCACAAACTGTTATTCTGCTTTCATGTTGTTTTTTTAGTGTCCATGCTTCACTACCATAGGTCAACACTGGTCTAGCCAAAGTGTTATATAAACTTAATCTGGTGTTTTTTTGTACAAGGGATGGTTTCATAACTTGATTAATAATTCCTAAACTTTTATTATAACTAGTAACTTTTTCAGGGAAATCCTTTTCTTCCCAGATAGAGAGATAATATCCAAGATATTTAAATTGATTAGATCTCTCTAAAATTTTATTCTGGAGACAGATTTTACTTTGTATGGGGTCCTTCCCATGAAATGCCATAATTTTAGTTTTGTTAATTGATATTTCCATATTAAATTTGGCACCTATTTTTTGTAAATTATAAATTGATCGTTGCAAATCATTTTCGGAAAGTGCCAGAAGAGCTAAATCGTCTGCAAAAAGAATAGCATCGAGTTTGAGGTTCCTATTGATGGGTATATATCCTCGTTGTGTTTTCCTCCATTCATTTATTAATTTATTCATGTATATAATGAAAAGCACGCTTGAATTAATAACATTCAAAATGCGCAATAATATTCATTGTTGCAAAGAATTACATCTATACAGTATAAAATTTTCACGCTGTCTGTTATTCGGAAGTTTTAATTATCGTTTGGAGATACATTTTAGTATCCATGTCTGTTATTAAGAATGTGTGCTATTGGGGAAAAGATTTTCCCATAAGAGCCAATGCTTTTTTTGCAGGGAATTTTTGAAATGTCGGTTATTGAGAGGTGTCCACTAGTGAGAAGTGTCCGTTAAGGGAAGTTTGATTTCTTATTAAAATCTGGTGTACTTATATTACTTTCGTCTGTATACTATATTTGAACAATTGAATCGTTGCCATGAAAATGGGCTAGCAACCCACTTCAAGGTGTATCTTATACATTGCTCACAGTCCCAAGGATCAAGTGCATTCCAATACGTCTTCCTCCGAGGAGTGATTTTGGAAATAAACAGGATGAAAATCATACAAATTATGATTAAGAAGAAGAATAGTTGCCCCGTAAAGAGATCTAACCCACACACTACAAATTGTTGGGAAAATGAAAAAAAAAAAATGCATGATCATTTTGAGACTTTTACCTTTATTATAATTATCATATACACTTTAATCTCTTATCCTATTGGAAACATATACAGCCAATTTGAATGCAAAATAACATGCTACTGACTGAATATTAACAATTCAATATAGAATTTGTGCAAAAACGATCTATGTCTACAGAGTGGAAAAAATAATCTAACCCATATTTAATTAAAAATGATACAATAAGAAATTGACAATACATATTCAACTTTTTAAATTAAATTTACAGTGGGAGGAAACACTTTGAGGTATTTATATTAATAAATGAATTGGAGAAAATGTTTTAACATCTCACCTCACATCTTGGACTGAAAATGGAAGTAATACTATACTTTTGAAACCGGTATCGTGAAGACATGCTACTTTGTGAGGTGAGATGTTAAAACATTTTCTCCAACTCATTTATTAATACATTTTGAACACTGATTCAATTAGAAAAATTCCTAACTGAATCAGTTTTCAATATTTATTTTCCATTTAATGTTATTTTGTTACATTCTTTGTGTCTTTCTTATTTTCACTCAATTTCTCTAAGATTCTGATTAGAATTCACTGAACTGTGGTGGAATGAATTTGCACATGTTGTAATAATTTTTCTGCACTGCTATTCATGACTTGACTAAGTGCTTCCGCCATTTTGTTACATATAGATCACTATTTGCTTGAAAGCCAATTTTTAAAAATAAAACAGGTCTGGAAGAGATTAGGGATAGTTTTACATCCACCATGCTGTGATATTCTCCGGATAGACCACTAATACATTGAAAACTCAATTTTCAAATTGTTGTTGGTTAGATCTCTTTTCGGGGCAACTATTCAGTTTTGCTGAGATTTTAATGAAATTTGATATTTCAGTTTGTTGAAGGCGAGTAAGTACGTGGGAAAGCCGAAACGGTACCCCTTGTCAGCCTCAGCAATTTCAACCATTACAAATGAAAACCAGGTAAAAACCTACATGGATAACAGCAATGGGGTTAGAAATGCCAGTTCGAATGCTTACAATAAGGTAAGAGCCAGGATGCGCCCTGTGTATTATTGGATTTGATTTTCCTTTATGCTAGTTGCAAAATAATCTGTAATTTTCTTGCTTTGATTTGATATAACTTCTAGCTAAATGCTGCATGTGTAGAAGCAACAGTAGTGTGCTTACTAATAACTTTAAAAAAATTCATTATTCTTCCCAAGCATGTAAAATAATTCCGTCTGCCTTCTTTAAGCAAATTTCAAAGAAATGAAGCTTTGAGGTTGTTTTTTTATGAAAAGACTTGAAAAAAAAATTACATATCTTCTCAATCCTACCTTACAGGCATTGAATATTACTGACAAAAATTTATATGTACATATATGTGTTATTAATAGTGAGTGGAGAACATATTTTTAACGACTCACCTCATATAATTTCAAATTTCGTTGATACCGGCAGTTTCAGACAATATCTTGTCCCTCTTCAGTCATGGCTTCCACTGATGAAATTCTATGGTTGTTGATTTCTCTAAGGACACCACCTCTTGTGCTGCCATCTTTGGTTGGGATTATAAACTTTGTAATTAAATTTTTATCCACCGGAATATCGAAGTTCATAGATCGATATTTATTCTTCTGAATGAATATCATTTCCCAAATTGTCAATTCCAACGGTTTATCCAATTGTATCAAAAGTTTTGCCTCTTTTTCAATTTTATGATGTTGTAGCAAACTATGTGCAGCAATTGCTGATTTTTCAATTTCACAATTTTTAATATTTCTAAAATGTTCTTTAGTGTGTGTTTCCAAATTCCTTTTTGTTTTTCCTATGTATACTTTGCTACAATCATTACAATTTATTTGATAAATTCCAGATTTCTTACAGTCTGTGGTGTTGATTTTTTTATTGGTACTTAGAAGTTTTTCCAGACTAAATTATTTATTGGTGCCAAAGTAATGTTGTGTTTGTCAAACATTTTTTGAAATTTCCTATGTACTACTGGATGGTAAGTAATTTTCTTGAAATTCTTCTTTTCTTTACTAACAGTTAGGCACAAGAGGTGGAGTCCTTAGAGAAATCAACAACCATAGAATTTCATCAGTGGAAGCCATGACTGAAGAGGGACAAGATATTGTCTGAAACCGCCGGTATCAAAGAAATTTGAAATTATATGAACTTCGATATTCTGGTGGATAAAAATTTAATTACAAAGTTTATAATCCCAACAAAAGATGGCAGCACAAGAGGTGGTGTCCTTAGAGAAATCAACAACCATAGAATTTCATCAGTGGAAGCCATGACTGAAGAGGGACAAGATATTGTCTGAAACCGCCAGTATCAAAGAAATTTGAAATTATATGAACTTCGATATTCTGGTCGATAAAAATTTAATTACAAAGTTTATAATCCCAACCAAAGATGGCAGTACAAGAGGTGGTGTCCTTAGAGAAATCAACAACCATAGAATTTCATCAGTGGAAGCCATGACTGAAGAGGGACAAGATATTGTCTGAAACCGCCAGTATCAAAGAAATTTGAAATGATATGAAAAATTCGATATTTTATGGTCGATAAAAATTTCATTACAAAGTCGTTAGAATCCCAACCAAAGATGGAACAAGACCAAGAAGGTGATGTTCCAGCAGGAAATCAAAAACCATAGAATTTCCTCAGTGGAAGCCATGACTGAAGAGGGGACAAAGAGATTGTCTGAAACTGCACGGTATCAAAGAAGGTTGAAAATGAATGAGGTGAGTCGGAAAAAATATGGTCTCCACTCACTAGTAATGAGATTAACTCAGAATATATAAAGTAATGAGTTATTTTTACATCGTACCTCATATTTCATGTTTTATTAAACAAAGGTAACTATTAGTTTGCAAATGATCTTGGAATTCATTTTCAAACGCCATGATGAACTACCGGATATGTCATTGGAATCTCCCTCTATAACGTTGCCATCTGGTGTTGATTTGATGAACTTCGAGATATCGTTGCCATCTGGTATTGATTTGATGAACTTCGAGATGAGGTCACGTTCATCCGGAATGTCGAAATTCATGGATTTAAATTTGTTCTTCTGAATAAATAATTTCGACATTCCGGATGAACGTGACCTCATCTCGAAGTTCATCAAATCAATATCAGATGGCAACGATATCTCGAAGTTCATCAAATCAACACCAGATGGTAACGTTATAGAGGGAGATTCCAACGAATATCTGGTAGTCATAATGGCGGTTGAAAATGAATGACAAGATCATTTGAAAACTATAGTTACCGTGTTTAATAAAACATGAAATATGAGGTAAGATGTAAAAATGACTCATTAATTTATTAATTAAGAACCTCATAATGTGTTTCCCATTTTTAACTTTGAATAACCTCATTATGTTTACTTCCCAATATTAATTTAAATATAACGTATATGTGTGTTTTGTAGGCTGCGGTGGACTAGTGATTATGATATTGTTTATTTTTTATTTCACTCACCTCATACTTCATAAAAAAAAAGAAAATTATTGTTGTTTATGAAGTATGAGGTGAGTGAAATAAAAAATAAACTATTAAAAAAACCTCATAGTGTTATTTCCTATCTACATAACTTAATAGTGATTATGATCTTTGCTTCTAGTTCCAAGAGTCATGGGTTTAAACCTGGCTGGGGTCGATGGATTTTTTTAGGATGGAAAAATCCAAGGAGCAAGTCCTCTGGGAGGGACTTTAAGCCGTGGGTCCCGAGTCTGAAGATTTTCAGGCTTGTAAAAGTTCCTTAAGCCTGAATAAAGAGGCCTCTAAGCAAAATTTACTGACATCAACGTCCTAGTAATACCTTAGTTGCCTGTTAGATGTCTCATTTGGTCGGTGTGTTGACTGCATGCCATCCATGACATCTATGAGCAAATAAGGTAACTAAAAATTAACTTGGCCTAGTAACTCCTTATAAAGGAGAAGCTATAGTTCAACAATGGGCTATGCCATTATAGATAGATAGATAGATAGATAGATATGTGTGTTTAACATATGGTCAGAGTAATATTTAAATATCTTAAAATTCATCGGAGAACATTTTGTATAAACAACTCACCTCATAGGATTCATGCTTACATGATACCACGGTTTCAAGCACAGTCGTGTTCATCTTCAGCCATAACTCCGACTGACGAAATTCTTCGGCCATCAACTGTTCTATTGTCGCCATCTACAGTGCTGCCGTCTATGGTTGAATTTATGAACTTCGAAATCGAAGTAATTTCGTTAGGGATATCAAAATTCACTGATCTATCTTTATTTTTTCTGAATGTGTATTTTCTCCCAAACTGTCAATTCCAAAGGCTTCTCTACTTGTTTTAAAAGTTTAGCTTCTTTTCCAATTTTATGATGTTCTAATAAACTATGTGCAGCAATTGCAGATTTTTCAATTTCACAATTTTTAATATTTCTGAAATGTTCTTTTGTCCAAATTTCTAAATTCCTTTTTGTTTTTCCTATATAAACTTTATTGCAATCTTTACAACTTATTTGATAAATTCCAGATTTCTTACTGTCTGGGACATTTACTTTTTTATTGGTACTTAGAAGATTACCCAGACTAAATTTATTTATTTGTGCCAAAGAAATGTTGTATTTGTCAAAAAATTTTTGAAATTTTCTATGCATTTCAGGATGGAAATCCTATGAGGTGAGTTGTTTAAACAAAATGTTTTCCGATGAATTTTAATGATTATAGCTCATAATGTTTACTTCCCAACATTAATTTAATATATTTAAATATCTTATCTCACAAATCACAAATTTTGTGTTCACGATACCAGGTTTCAAACGGAATCTTGTTCATTTTCAGTCATCTATGTGTCTATTAATACACCAGCAGCAAAGTCGGGCCATTAGAACCGGGGGTTAACCTGAACCAAAAAATAAAAATTCCTTCTAGTGTTCCCAATTTTTTATTTATTTTTGCAACAAAACTCAATATATCGTTGGCCAGAAATCAAAACCTCTCAATTCCATTCAAGAGTAAAATCTGGATATTTGCATTATTCGATAAGCAAAGGCATCATCTGCATGCTGTAAAAGTCTTGTAACTCCAAGATGATTTTGCTGCCATCTATCAACATTTAAAAAAAAACATGCATTTCCTCAGGTATTAATCTCAGACCCAAAAGCTTGCATCTCCAGGGGTAAAGAATTGCAAGTTTTCATCTACTCTAATCTGAGACCTAAGAACTCGTATCTCCAGCAGAAGTTAAAGGAAATGTTTGTTCCTTACTAAATAACTTAATAGCATCTCTAAATGGTTGTAAAATACCCAAAATGAATAGTAATTCAATCTATATTATTCAACTGAGCCCCCCTAATTTCATCGGTAATAGTTATTATATCATTAGTAACACTATATTATTATCTACAAATTTCATATTCATCCTTCATTATTTTAAGAAGAGATTCAAGTTGAATTTCAACCACAAATAAAAATAAATTAGATTCCATTATTATTTTAGTTTCCGCCTTATCAACTCTAGGGTTAATTTTGAGAACACTGGTCATTAGTATTTATTAAGGCTTAATTTAACTTTCACAGGAAAGATTTTAAGTTAAATTAAACTAATAACCTTCAAAGTTGTGATTAATAATCATCCCCTCAACATTTTGACTTATTCCTTCCCGAAATTTCATCCTATGAAATTCAATCTTAGATACCCTTCACAAAGAATTAAAAACATTAATCGGCTATAAAAATATTAATAAAGGAAGAACATTTATTTTTATTTCACTATTTTCAATCATTATACGAGGGCGGATCGGAAAGTAACGCACTAATTTTTTTTTTTTAAAAGTTTAATAGTAAAAAAAAGGAAAAAAATCACAAATGAACTTACATCTTTTACCTACTTTTCGACATAGTCACCAACTTTCTCAACACATTTTTCCCATCGTGTTACCAGTTTCAATATGCCCTGTTCGTAGAAGTCCGTTTGGTTGGAGTGTAGCCATCTGCGCACTGCTGATTTCACTTCCACATCTGTCTCAAAGCGTTTGCCGGCCAGGAATTTCTTCATGGGACCAACACAGATGAAAGTCCGATGGTGCAATATCCGCACTGTATGGTGGATGCTGGAGCACCTCCCAACCAAATTCGGCGATTTTTCTGACGAACGACAGCAGCAACATGGGGGCGAGCATTGCCATGAAGAAGTTTTACGTTAATGTTGTGACGTTTGTCACGAATGGCACGACGCAACTTCACCAAAGTAATAATGTAGGCCGCAGCATTCACAGTGATCCCGTGTCCAGCAAAGTCCACCAATAAAAAACACCATGCATATCCCAGAACGCTGTCACAAGTACTTTCCTGGCAGATTGAGTCACTTTGAATTTTTTCTTTACTGGGGAACCAGCATGTTTCCACTCCATTGATGCCTGCTTTGTTTCGGGCGTGTAGTGGTACGCCCACGACTCATCACCTGTGACGATTCCTTCCAGAAAGTCATGTCCTTGTGTGGTGTGTACCGCGTTAAATGGTCCAAGCTTGCCATCATTCGCTGGCCCTTGTGGTCGTTCTGTCAGGTTCTTAGGCACCCAGCGAGCACTAACTTTACGGAATTTCAAATTTGCATGAACAATATCGTACACCGCACCATAGGAAATGTTTGAACTTTCTGCGATAAGGCTCGCAGTTGCACACGCCGGTCGTTCAGAATTGCCGCCTCAATGCCTCTGACATTCTGCGGGATTGCTGCTGTAGTCGGCCGGCCGGAGCGTGGCGAATCACTAAGGTTCACGCGTCCCTCTTGGAAGAATGTGCACCACCTGGAGACATTGCTACGGTCCATACAATCATCCCCATACACGCCACGCATGTCCCTGTGAATTTCACTGGGTTTATGCCCTTTGGCCCACAAAAATCGAACAAAACTTCTCTGTTCCTCACAGGTGGACGACTGTAGCATGCGCGCCATCTTTGTTGCATAGTTCAAGCTTCTCTCGCAAGAGGTGCACCTGAGAAAAAATACCATCTGTAGTGAAAACTTCAAACTATATCTCTGTGGAATGTCAACATTCTAGCTGCAATACCAAGGCAGAAAAAAATTATTGTGCGTTACTTTCCGATCCGCCCTCGTATTTAATAACTTTCTAGGATTATTCCCATATATTTTTACTAGTACTAGCCATATAACAATAACTTTATCCCTAGCCTTACCTCTATGATTAACATTTATAGTATTTGGATGAAATTTCTTTAAAAGTTTTATCTTTAAGGGGGGTAGAATTTAAGTTGAAATATATCTAGCTTGCAATTATCAATAATTAACTCTTTTTTTAAAAGTACACATATTTGTGGTTAATTGACCCAGATATTATGATTAGAAGACTAAATTACCTTAGGGATAACAGCGTAATTTTAATTGAGAGTTCATATCGACATTAAAGATTGCGACCTTTCAGAAACTATTTAAAAAATATGTTAGATTTTGACTTAAAATCAACCAGTTATATGATTTTTTTCTTTCTCCTGGAATTTTTTCAATTATGGAGGTTTTTTGATTGCCAGCTGATGATATGCTATTGAAATAAACAAGAAGGTTTCCAAAAATCAGTGAAATCTGACCATTAGATGTGGACGTTTATCTGAAACCTGAAAAAAAAATGCTCTAACAGCTGGCACTTTTTTATTGCAATGTAACTCTATATACATGCAGTTTAATATGTAATATTAAGATATGTTCTGTAAACAGTGAAAATCAGACCATACATTTGACTTCTGAGTTTATGCACTTCCTACATGATGGACTTTTCCTAAATACAGTAACTTTGTATCATAAAATCTATGATACTGTTTAGTAGTTGCGAAGCTAATTAGTTTTTACTGGGGAGTGTTCCATTCCAGACTCTGAGAATGCTATTCTCTGTCCAACGTAAGAAGCACAATTTGACATTTAACTTCCAAATGTATTACTCCGCGTAGTACGTGTAAGAGTGCAGACGAACTCTGTCAGCTGTTTGTTACAATTGTTTTAATTTTTAATGTTGCAGGTTTATTAACATTTACAATGGTATGTCGAAAACTAATTAAATTATAACTGTTGATATTAAACAAACTAATTCAAATCAAACATTTAAATTAAAATAACCGAGTTAAGTTAACATAAACTCCCCGACAGCCGCCATATTTGTAACTGACATTCAACTTCTTTTCATGAATTGTTCAGTTTCAAACAATGCAAATTTTTAGTTAGTCTCCGACCTTCAAAGAAATATGTGTATATCTTAATATATAAACATTGCGTGTCACGTTGTTTGTCCGCGATGGAATCCTAACTACTGAACCGATTTTAATAAAATTTTGCACACTGTGTGCAGTTTGATCCAAGGAGCAAGTCCTCTGGGAGGGATTTTAAGCCATGGTCCTGAGTCTGAAGATTTTGAGGCTCGTAAAAGAACCTTAAGTCTGAATATAAAGGCCTATAAGTAAAATTTACTGTTCATCATTCTAGCAATAGCTTAGTTGCCTATTATATGTCTCATTGGATCGGTATGTTGGTAGCATACAATTCATGATATCTGTGGGGAAATAAGCATAACTAAATTAACTTGATCTAGTAACTCCTAACAAAGGAGAGGCTAAGGCCAAACATTGGGTTGTTATATTATTTTTAGTATAATCATCTTACCTCAATATTAATGTTGATTTGTTCTTGGACATGTTTCAAAACAATTCTGTTTTATCGTCAGCTTGTCCAGACTGGTTTGATTTATGTTGCATTGTGTTGCACACCCTGGATGTCGATGTCAGCTCCATCCTGTGGTTGGCCAAAGAACCTCCAAACAAGGTCACGTTCTGTCGGTATTTCAAAATTAATAACTCTGTTTTTGTTCTTCTGAATATAGATTTTTTCCAAATAGTAAGCTCTTTTGTATTTTCTAAATGTTTTAATAATTTAGTGTCTGAATTTATATTATGTTTTTCAGACCAAACATGACCAAAAGTCAGGAATATATCAAATGAATGCATGGGTTGTGAAAAGATATATATATATATATATATATATATAGGAAAAACAAAAAGAAACCTAAAAATTAGAACCAAAGAACACATAAGAAATATTAAAAATGGGGAAATAGAAAAATCTACAGTTGCTGCTCATGTTTGGTCTTCCATATGACAAAATATTCTGTATTATGCTTTTATAAATTTTCATTTTAGTTTCCTTTGTAATATTTTTATTCCAAATTATTCCATGTAATGTCTTAGTTGCATTTTTTGCAATTGCAATTTTAGTCTGTACATCTCTCTCACAGATACCTAAACTTGTAATTATTGACCCAAGATATTTAAAAAATTCATATTTTTTTTATTTTCCCTGTTTCAAGTATGAGGTTATCCACATCCTTTCCCAAACACATATATTCTGTTGACGATTTTATTATTAATTTAACACTTCTCATTGAAGGATAAATTATATTTGAAGAGAAAAATTTTCAAAATGGTTTCAAGCATTTGGAGCGAGGGAATTACAACGTACATAAGAGAAAAATTTGCGTCTAGATCGTAACTCGCCTCGGTAGCTCAGTTGGTAGAGCACTTGGCCCGGAAAGCCAAGGGTCCCGGGTTCGAGTCCCGGTCTAGGCGAAAATTTTTCTCTTCAAATATAATTTATCCTTCAATGAGAAGTGTTAAATTAATAATAAAATCGTCAATAGAAGCCCTACTGGCTATAAAGTAGTGTTAAATTCCCAATAAATGTCTTCTTAACTAAGAAGCCGCCATTTGCAAAGATAGAAGCTATGGTTTCAAGCATTTGGAGCGAGGGAATTACAACGTACATAAGAGAAAAATTTGCGTCTAGATCGTAACTCGCCTCGGTAGCTCAGTTGGTAGAGCACTTGGCCCGGAAAGCCAAGGGTCCCGGGTTCGAATCCCGGTCTAGGCGAAAATTTTTCTCTTCAAATATAATTTATCCTTCAATGAGAAGTGTTAAATTAATAATAAAATCGTCAATAGAAGCCCTACTGGCTATAAAGTAGTGTTAAATTCCCAATAAATGTCTTCTTAACTAAGAAGCCGCCATTTGCAAAGATAGAAGCTATGGTTTCAAGCATTTGGAGCGAGGGAATTACAACGTACATAAGAGAAAAATTTGCGTCTAGATCGTAACTCGCCTCGGTAGCTCAGTTGGTAGAGCACTTGGCCCGGAAAGCCAAGGGTCCTGGGTTCGAGTCCCGGTCTAGGCGAAAATTTTTCTCTTCAAATACTTATATTCTGTTTTCTGTAAATTTATATTCAGTCCCCATTTTTTATATTCTTCCATTAATTTATTTATCATATATTTCATATCATCTTCATCCCCTGCAAAAATAATTTGATCGTCTGCAAACAACAATGAATGCAGTACTTTTCCTCTTATAGGAATACCCATTTCAGAACATTTTTTATACCACAAGTTAAGAACCTGGTCTAAATAAATGTTAAAAAGAATTGGTGATAAACTGCATCCCTGCTTAAGGCCTTTATTCACTGTGAATTCCTCTGTTAAAGTATTCTGTGTTTTTACTTTAGCTTTTGTATTACTATAGATCCTCCTAACAATATTAATCCATTTATCACAGATATTCAGATTTCTCATTGCCGTCCATAACAATTGTCGACTAAAAATAATATAATTAAAATAACCTCAAAATATCACTTCCTAAAATTAAATATTAATTGGGTTGTTATGCCACTGTAGATAGATAGAAATATGTATGATTGAATAAAGGCTACAATTAATTCAAGAACTATTAAAGAATTAAGGTAGAATATGTTTATCACTCACCTCATATTGTTCTTCTTATTTGATTATAAACTAGTTTCGGAACATAGTTTGTGTTCCATCCTCAGTATCATCATGACCGTTGTTCTGTCGTCTTGAAGAGTTGTCCTTCTCTCCTTCCATTGGCTGACTGAAAAACCTCGAAACCAGGTCATTCTCACCGGGAATTTCAAAGTTCATTAATTTCTTATTTTCGCTCTTTTGAATGTAGATCTTTTCCCAAACAGTAAGTTCTTTTGGTTTTTCTATTTGTTTTAATAATTTTGCTTCTTTCTCGATAAGATGTTTTTCAGACCATGCATGGGCAGCCACTGCAGATTTTTCTACTTCCCCTTTCTTGACATTCCTGAGATGTTCTTTAACTCTAGTTTTCAAATTTCTTTTAGTTTTTCCTATGTAGAATTTCTCACATTCTTCACATTTAATTTGATAAATCCCTGATTTGTTTTCTTCTTTAATTTTCTCATTCTTATTAGGTCTAATCAGTCTACTGATGCTGTAGTCATTTTTGGGTGCTAACCTTATGTTGAAATCTTTAAAAAAAATTTTGAAACTTGTGGTGTTTTAATGGATGATATGTGAATTTTCTAAATTTTACATTATCTTCTTTTACTTTTAGAAGAGTGCTTTGATTAATAAATTTACCTCATAGTGAGAATTCCTAAAATAAGTAACTATTAAAGAATTTTGATTTTAGAGCTATACTTTACAACTTGTCAGGTATTCAAATATTTTGAAGCCGCTTTTACTGTCATTGATTCAGTTTATGGATCAATTTTCATTGTGTTTCATGTCATCCTTAAATTGACTTGAGGAATTTGTTTAGTTTATGCAGTTCCTATGTGATTTACTTTTTTTATTTTCAATTAGAGTGTGTTCCTTGTTAGATTTATCGAAAAATGATTGGATAATATTGCAGTTAATAAAATGAGCCATATCTCACCTTATGCTTCGTGTTCTTCAAGCATGGAAACTGCAGTTTTCAAGAGGAATCTCTTCCATGAACTTTTATAGGAAAAAATCACTGAGGTTTAATTTACAATTAAATTAAAATACTTCATACCTCACCTCATATCCAGTCTTCTAATTATACTGCAGTTTCAAAGCCTTGGCAGCTTCATCTTCAGTAATATCTCATCGACTGATGTTATGTTGATCAGAAGAACTGCTACTTCCCTCTGTTGATGCACTGATAAACTTTCACATCCAATCAGAATCCATGACAATTTCAAAGTTCATCAAGAAGAAAACATCAGGAATTTATCAGATCAAATGGAGGGATTGTGACAAAATTTAGATAGAAAAAAAAATTTGAAAAAAAGGATGAAAGAATATCTTAGAAATGTAAAAAATGGGGAAGTGGAAAAGCCAGCAATAGCTGCCCATACTTGATCTGAAAAACATCTAATTTAATCAAAAGCCAGTCTAATTAAACAAAAAGAACTCACCGTTTGGAAAAAAAATCTACATTAAAAAAACAAGAAAGAAAAACTTATGAACTTCGAAATTCTCGTGGATTCTGATTGGATGCAGAGGCTTATCGGTCCACCAACAGAGAGAAGAAATAGTTCTTCGATTGACATAACATCAGTCGATGAGATATTACTGAAGATGAAGCTGCCAAGGGTTTGAAACTGCAGTATAATTACGAGGGTGAATCAAATATAAACTGGAATTATTGTTTAGAATTTTATTGAATTAACAAAAAAAATACAAAACCACCACCTCATTTTTCTACATAGTCTCCTGCATTTCCAACACACTTTTGCCATCGAGTTGGCAACTTTTTGATGGCTGGCTTCCTTGAAGAATGAGGGATGACGTGTAGTCAGCCAGTTGCGCACAAACTCCTCTACTGCTGCATTGTCACCAAACCACCTTCCTCCCAGGTCTTCTTTCAGTGGCCCAAACAAATGGTAGGCACAGGGTGACAAATCTGGACTGTAAGGAGGATGTTCCAGAGGTGTCCAATGCATTTTCGTCTGTTTTTCGTCAAATTTTTTTTTCCTGGCTGAGGAGCCGAGGAACCCACCTGGCAGACAATTTTTGGAATTTGAGTTCATCACTGATGATGGCTTGAACACTTCCAAAGCTTATTCCAACATGTGAAGCAATTTCAGAAATTGTTACGCGCCGATCCTCCTCAATAAGGTCCCGTACAGCACGAATGTTGTCTGCAATGATGCTTGTTCGTTGCTGTCTTTTGTGGGGCTCATTTTCCACTGAATCCCGGCCTGCTAAAATTTTTTTGCGCCAATCATACACCTGCGTCTTCGAAAGGGTTGCTTCTCCGAACTGCGCATGGAGCCTTCTCAAAATTTCAGAAGGTTTAGTGCCTTCTTTTGCCAAAAACTTAATAATAATGCATTGCGCAACAGACATGTGTACCTCTTGCTCGCTCATGGCGTACTGAAGCAAGTGGCCGCTCTTCGGAGTGCGACACATCAAGATCCCTACTCCAGACACCCCCACCAACTTCCCCCCCAAACCACAACCTTTGCAGTTTGCTACCAGAGCCTCCAGATACAAATTCTAGTTTATATTTGATCCACCCTCGTATTTCCCATAATTAATTTTATTACAATTTTTTTGCTGAAATATATGTTTTGTAGTAGAAGAAAAGTTGGAAAAGGTCAGTACTCTTAGCATACAAAAAGTAATGTGCATGCTTTTAGTAATTTTAAAATTGATAAAGCTGGGTTTCGGATATCATGTGGGCTAATTGGCTCACTGTTCAGTGGGAAAATGTGATTGGTACTCTCACAGTGTGTTTTTAAATCACAAGGAGTTTGTTATCCTGAAATTCTATTGTAAGTAATTATTTATTTTTGCAGAATGCATTAATTGCTGGCATTGTATTATATGAAATCAGTAGATAAAGAAGCTTTGCTTACTGCTTTTAGGGCCTGTATCCTGGCACATAATAGCTATGCACTTCTGTGATAGAAATGCAGATAATATGCATAACATTATTTCTTAACACGTTTGCTTCAGATTTAAATGTGCGATACTTTCTTTATTAAATTAAAAAAAGTATGGGCATGTTAAAAATTTTCTCTATTTTCTAAACTCAAGTGTCAAAAGCAAGTCACATTTTGCACTAGTTTCTAATGTTATAAAATAAAATAAGTTAAAATATACGTTCTTAGGTAAGATCCGTCGTCCTCAACTTATAAAATATGTATTCTTTATGCCTGTAGGCCTTTCAGAACATCTGTTCCATCTTCAGCATGACCTTCTTCGCTACAAAGTCTAATTATGCTAAGCACATAATAAACGCTGGTCATAGAATGAATTCAATAGAAGACACCCTTACAATAGTACACAAAGAGGGAAATCCAACAAAAATCAACATATTGGAAGACCTGGAAATTATCAAGGAAATAGACAACAAGCTTTTAATAAATGAAAGCACTCCCAGACTAAACAACCCACTATACGATATCGTCAGGAAGAAGCTTCAGTCACGACAACACCACATTAGGACCAGCAGCTTCAACCATCATATTAGATATTGTAGCGAAGAAGGACCTGCTGAAGATGGAACGGATGTTCTGAAAGGCCTATAGGCATAAAGAATACATATTTTATAAGTTGAGAACGACGAATCTTACCTAAGAAGGTATATTTAACTTATTTTATTTTATGACTTTCCACCTCAATGGTTTTAACAATGAACTTTATTAGTATTGATTCTAATGTTATCTAATATAAAATTTATATAAATCTTATTATCATTTGATTTGTTAAAATGAGTGTGGAAAATGAACTATTACAGTTCTGAAACCCTTTACCACACCCAACTTTCTCCAACATAAAAACTTTTTTTTTATCCAATGTCACCAGGTGGTCTTTAATGACATTTCTCGCTTTCTCCCCTGGCATTGGCGGAATTGTAATCCATTTCTTAGGTTGGGGCACCTGGAAGGCGGAGTTACGTTACTCCGATGATATGATGGGTGATAAATGAAAATGAAGCCCCAGGAGAGTCTTAACCTAAATTCCAGACCATGGCCAACCACAAGAATAATTCCCTTTAACCCTTAAGCCTTATTAATATTTCCTCCATAGTTGCACCCATATTTACCATTTAATTTTAAGAAAATTAGCATAACCGAAAAACAATGGCATATAACTCGCAATCTATCGAGAGATGTTGAGTATGTTGTACACCATGAATAGATCGTTCTCTTAGCTTTCCAACGACATATAACATGTAATGCCATCTATTGACAAAACTAAAGAAACACTAAGAAAAAGCTACAGCTGCTCAACCGGCTCACAGCCGTCTGTGTAAGAATGGGCTTCACTTGATCAGCCGTCTGTGTAAGCCAATGGGTTAAGGAAAAGTTCCTATAGTTTGACCAGGAATCGAACCCAGGACCTCATGAACTGTAGTCAGAAACACTGACCACTAGCCCATGAGGCCCAACATAAAAAAGAAGTAACATGTGGTGATGCCCCCATATTTTTTCATAACATAAATAAACCTTTACAGATACATATTTTTGATTATAAGAAAAAAAAAAGTATTTTCATTCCATTTTTCATTAAGAAAAAATGATGTAATCTGGATCTTGCCTTATTTAATTATAATTTAATTCTGGATTTTTACTTTTACATCTTGCTTTTTTAAATGCTTTTTCTAAACTTTCTGTGACTATGAAATCATTAATTACTTCACCTTTAAAGTTATGGTTCAAACAGCTTTTATCCTAGGAAATGAAAATGAAATCCAAAAGCACTGTAATATTTTTTAAACATTATTTTAATATTTTATCTGCAATTCATATTCTTCTTCTTTTTCTTCTTCTTCTTATTCATGATTTCTAGGATTTTCATCCTCTTTATTTCCAAAATCACTCCTCGGAGGAAGATGTATTGGATGTGCATCCATTGTCTATCTATCTCTTGGCTGGTCTTCCTCATGCTCTTCTCCCGTCCATTGGTCTGTCTTCTTTAACTCTTTTTTGCAAGTCAGTTTTCTTTCATTCTTTCTATATGACCTTTCCAATATTTTTCGTGTATCTATAATAAATTTGATTATGTCTTGAATATGACATTTTGTCCCTAATTTCTGTGTTGTGTATTTTATCAAATAATGTTTTCCCCTGAATAGTACTTAAGATCTTCATTTCACATGTGCTTATTATTTGTTTAGTTTATGTTATATCAGCCCTAGTTTCTGCTCCATATACGATAACTGGTCAAACTATCTTTTTTTATATGCGAATTTTGCTTTCTATTGACATATGTTTGTTGTGCCAAATTACATCTTTCATATATCCTGATATTTGTGCTGCTTTATCAGCTTGTTTCTTTACTTCAATTCATATTGGATTTTTAAATTCTCCATAAGAAAAAGGGGCATGCCGTAGTGTAGATGGTTAAGGCAGTACACTACAAACCAGATAGTCTAGGGTTCGAGTCTGAGTGGGGTCGGAATTTTTAAACTGATCCAAACCATCTGGTGGCACCATGGCCCTGGGGCGACTCAGCCTCTAATGGAAATGAGTGCCAGACACTTTTTCTGGGGGTAAAGGCGACCATCATGCAGGTCTGACAACATGGCTGACATCAAGTGACAGTTGTCTAGAAAAGGTGGGAGCCTTAACCTCTTACTATCTTAAGGGTTTCCTATGGCCTTCAGTGGGATCACTTTACTTTGACTATAAGAAAAAACTGTTAAATAATTTTTACAAACCCACAATATATAAATTATTTTTTAACGTATGGTTCCCCATCCTTTTTTTTTATGTTATTACAGTATTATATTTTGTACAAAACACTTCCTACTTATTTAAAAAATCTAAACCGGGGTCTATAATTCCAGATACACATTATATTCCTTTAGTAATTACTCCATATTTTAACATAAACAATATTAAGAATACTCTGTAAATGTTTGGTCCCAAGACAATAATTTCATACCTCTCACCTTCATATAAACGTTGCTTACCCTTAAAACCTGTTCACAATGTGTTACTATAAATAGAAACCTTTCAGCGGAAAAAAAGTTCACATGCCTTATATTGGCAGAATTGTTTCCAGGGGAAGAAAATTTAATGCTGTGCATTTTATGTTTTAAAAGAAAAGTTAATGGTTGAACCGGAAATTGAACTCTGGACCCCTGGCTCTATGCCCTAGTATTCAGGGCTTAACCTGAAGTGAAAATTTAAAAATAGCTCTAATGTCTCATTTTAGATTTTTCGCAACAGAACTTGGTATATGATATTGAAATAAAATGTGAAACATATTCTCCAGAAATCAACTAAATCCAACGTTAAAATTAATGAGTCATTTTTAACATCCTACCTCATATTTTATGTTTCTTCAAACACGGGAACTAGTTTTCGAGAGAAGGATCTCTCTCATTTTCAACCGACATTATGACTACCAGATTTTCATTGGAATCTCCATCAGTAACGTTGCCATCTGGTGTTGATTTGATGAACTTTGAGATGAGGTCACGTTCATCAGGAATCTCGAAATTCATGGATCTAAATTTGTTCTTCTGAATATATATCTTCTCCCAAATTGTCAATTCTAAAGGTTTTTCCAAATGCTTTAAAAGTTGGGCTTCTTTTTCAATTTGGAAAAACTTTTAGAATTGACAATTTGGGAGAAAATATATATTCAGAAGAACAAATTTAGATCCATGAATTTCGATATTCCTGATGAACGTAACCTCATCTTATAGTTCATCAAATTAACACCAGATGGCAACGTTATTGATGGAGATTCCAACAAAAATCTGGTAGTCATAATGTTGGTTGAAAATGAGAGAGATCCTTCCATTGAAAACTAGTTCCCGTGTTTGAAGAAACATAAAATATGAGGTAAGATGTTAAAAATGACTCATTAATTTACGAATTAAGAACCTCATAATGTTATTTCCCATATTTAACTCTGAACCAATATTAAAAGTTTACCTAATATCCAAAATTTAAAAATCATCAGTTACCATATTTGTTTTTTCACAATTTAACTGTGTGAATATATATATTCTCTTTAAAAATTTGCTTAACTGTTATGTTAGCCACTAGATGTCAGTTGGAACAAATTTCCGCTACCTCTCGTGTGAATTGAGAATACTACATGTATAAGAAAAATGTATGTTTGTGTTGGAATTCTTGGGTAGCTCAGTTGGTTAGAGTGCTAAACATACAGAGTTTAGAGACTCGGGTTCAAATCCCGACTCAAGCATTAATTTTTCTTTTCATATCATATCATATCATATAATTAAATGTTTAACATTGAGCAATGCAAGCTTAATATGGTATGATAAGAAAAATAAATGCCTGGACGGGATTCGAACCCGGATCTCTGAGTGTACCTCAGCGTGATATCCATTACACTACCAGGCAAATCCAATTCAAACACTTATTTTTCTTATATATGTATTATATTCTCCATTATTACTAGATGTCGCGACATCACACACACACACACACACATAATTTTATTAAAAAATTGAATGTAATCCATTAATTGATATTTTAAAAGGAAATGTTACACATCATTTAAAACATTTGTAAATACTATTTTCATCACATTATAGTTCATCTTTATTACTACTTACTGTCTTAGTTTTAAGTGTATTAATTCTTGTTTCATTCAATTGTTGTTTTTGTTTCATTTCTTTTGTAAATATGTGTATCTTCAATTTTCTTTTATATTTTAACTACAGCCATGATATCTTGTCTTGTATCTTGTAAGCCCATGTTTCCCTTAACAGAGATTTAGGTCATATTTGAAGAGAGAAATTATATGCTCAGACCGGGACTTGAACCCGGGACCCTTTGGTTTTCTAGTCCAAGTGCTCTACCATTTGAGCTACCTGAGCAAGTACTGATCTAAACGCAAATTTTTCTCTATATACGTTGTAATTCCCGCCCACCAAATGCTTTGAAGCCTTTGCTTCTATCTTTGCAAATGGCGGCTCCTATATTAAGAAGACATATTTAGGTGCTCTCCCCCTACAGATAAGAATTTGAACCATACTAATTTAGTTACACTTGTTTTCATATAGATGTCATATGAGTGGTCCGTGGTCAGCGTTCTTCTTCATACTGACATCTAGGAAACCAGGTAGTACTAGGACGGGAAAATTCGGTAAATTTTGCTTAGAGGCCTTTTCATTCAGGCTTAAGGATCTTTTATGAGCCTGAAAATCTTCAGACTCGGGACCCACGGCTCAAATTCCCTCCCGGATGACTTGCTGCTTGGATTTTTCCATCCTAAAAAGATCCATCGACCCCGGCCAGGTTTGAACCCGCGATCCTCGGGACCAGCGGCAAGGAGCATAACCACTTGTCCACCGCGGCCGATTACAGCCGTGATATATATTTGTAAAACAGGGCTCCAAATCTTAGAGATGAATTTATATGCCATTTGCCAACAAAATTGGACTATAAATTTTATTTATTGAACAATTGTTTAGTTTAATCAGTTCCTATACGAAAGACTTTTATTTCTTTTAGTCTCTTTTAACCTTTTTAAAAAATTGCTTTTTTTATCTATCTATTTTTTAATGACTATTTCTTCTTCTTCTTCCTTCCAAGTATTAAGCCAAGGCCTGTTACAATCCTAAAGAAAATTTTCCCTCCAGCATTTCATTGGGCGGCCCAGAGATCTTCGTCCTCTTGGTATATAATTATAAACAGCTTTAGGGATCTGATTTGAACTCATTCTTTCAAAATGGTGTTTCCAATTTAGTTGGTACTGTTTAATATATTCCAAAATTGGCGTAGTCTTCAATTCTTTTAAGATATCGGTGTTCCTTTTCCGATCCCATCTGGTGTAGCCCGCTGTTCTGCGCATGAATTTCATTTCACAAGCTGTTATTCTGCTTTCATGTCGTCTTTTTAGTGTCCATGCTTCACTACCATAGGTCAACACTGGTTTAGCCAAAGTGTTATATAACGTAATCTGGTGTTTTTTGTTTAAGGGATGGTTTCATAACTTGATTAATAATTCCCAAACTTTTATTATAACTAGTAATTTTTTCAGGGATATCCTTTTCATCCCAGATAGAGAGATAATATCCAAGATATTTAAATTGATTAGCTCTCTCTAAAATTTTATTCTGGAGACAGATTTTACTTTGTATAGATAGGGTTCTTCCCATGAAATGCCACAATTTTAGTTTTGTTACACTTGTTTGTTACTCATGACTACTTTTATCTTTAAAATCCTGTCTCTAATGATTACTAAGCTTTTAATATGAAATAGTTTTTTATGTAATATATATAATTTGTGATTAATATATTTACGTAGTATTTAGTAATGAGAGGAAATATTAACTTTTTCGAGATCATGGAATTTTGATTCAGTGATAACTGTGTGGGGGATATGTATAAAATTACATTCACTTTATTGTCTGGGGACTGATTAGTTCCTCATCAACAACCACATGAATTGATTGCTGTAATTTCATAATGAGATAGAAACATCTTCCATGTTCAATGGATAGATTGTTATCTTGCCAAGTAGAACGTGTAAGTAGGTGTGTCTTTTCTCTTTAATTAGAGTAACAACATTCTAGTAAATTTGAAAACAGTTATGTCTATTTACACTATAACAGTTTTCCATGGCTGGATTTCTCAACCGAAGTCTAAACATCGACCACGGTTTCCAATTATTTATTGTTTCCATACCAACCATAAAAACTGAAAAACTACTGCCGTTAATTACAAAAACAAATGTCTGAATCATGTCTATGGTTTCATAACAATTTCTGTGAATTTTCAGTCATTTTTATGGAAACAATAAAAAAATCGGAAAGCCGTGGTCGTGGTTTAGACTTCGGTTGAGAAATCCACTCCATGAGTAATAAATGAGGCTCATGAACAAATATAGAATATAAGAAAATAAATATATATATAGAAATCTTTTGATTTTATATATATAACGGGCTTCCAATATAAAACCGGACCGGCCTTACGGAGTTTCACCCGGCATGCAGTGCTGTCTCTTCCTCCCGCAATTCACCCTGCCTGCCACCCGTCCTTGAACTGTTTCTTACCTTATAGAAAATGCTGGAAATGTTGTCCTCCCGCAGTTAAACAGGCATTATACCGAGTAAACACGTTTAGATTGACACGCTGTAGTTCGGGCACTGTCAAGTTTCTGATTTAATTTCTTATGTTGTTCTTCAGTTCTTCCAATGTGTGTGGATTTGTTTTGTACACTTTGTCTTTCAGGATACCCCACAATAAAAATCACACACTGTTAGATCTGGGGAGCAAGTGGTTCTTATTTTGTACTGAACCAGTGGTCTCAAATTTAGTCACAAGATCGTGGATTGTCGATCTGGAAAGAGGTAATTGTCCAGGGAAGTTCCGAATAAATTCCTCGCGAACGCGACGAGCTGATTCGTATTTATAATAACATTTACACACATAAATGCGCTGCTCTAATGTCAGCTGACGTCTCATCTTGTCGAACGATAGTAAACTGACTAGTTCAAGGACAAGCGGCTGGCAGAGTGAAATGCGGACGAGGAGAGAGCACTGCCTGATGGGTGAAACCCCGTGAGGCCGGTCCGGGTTTATATTGGAAGCCCGTTAGTTAGTAAGTTTAGATCGAGACATAATTTAACTCTAGCTGTTCCTGTGCATCGAACATCTGACTATTCCTCATCCTTCCTTGTTTCAGCCACCCGACTCTGGAATTCCCTCCCCTCATATATCAAGGACTGCCCGACTCAAAAACAGTTTAAAAAGAAACCCACTTCATATTTCCTTAGACAATATAATATATAACTTATGTTGTTCTTCAGTTCTTCCAATGTGTGCGGATTTGTTTTGTACACTTTGTCTTTCAGGCTACCCCACAAATTTTTGCCAGTTTCGTCTAATCTTTCTTCAATGAGAACCGTACGCCTTAGCGTGTGATTGTCGATCTGGAAGGAGGTAATTGTCCAGGGAAGTTCCGAATAAATTCCTCGCGAACGCGACGAGCTGATTCGTATTTATAATAACATTTACACACATAAATGCGCTGCTCTAATGTCAGCTGACGTCTCATCTTGTCGAACGATAGTAAACTGACTAGTTCAAGGATAAGCGGCTGGCAGAGTGAAATGCGGACGAGGAGAGAGCGCTGCCTGACGGGTGAAACCTCGTGAGGCCGGTCCGGGTTTATATTGGAAGCCCGGTATACTTTTAATGCCCCAGGTTTGTCCTTTTGGACATTTCTGGTGTTCTCTCCTGGCATTGGCATAATTGTAACCCACTTCCGAGGTTGGGGCACCTGGAAGGCAGGGTTATGTTGCCCCATTGGTATTATGGGTGATGATGATAGTGGTGCACCAGGAGAGTCTTAATCCTAAGCTTAAGCTAAGATGAATATGAATGATGATGATGTTCGGGGACCGTTTGGGCCTTAAAGTTTCCTGACATTTGTCTTACAGGTGAGGAAAAAAACCGCACCCAGGAAACTTCCCTGACTGGGGATCGAACCTGGGCCCACTGCATGACAAGACAGCATGCTATCTCGAGACTACAGCGGTGGACTAGATATTATATTTAGTTTAACATATTCCAGTCCTGGATAAATTCATTTTTTGAAAAGAAAAATTAATGCTTGAACTGGGAATCAAATCCTGTACCAACGACTATGTATGTAAGCATGCAATCCATTACACCATTCAGTATGCTGACATACAGAGTCAGAGGTCCAGGGTTTGATTCCCGGTTCAAGTGTTAATTTTTCTTAAAAAAAAAATAAATCTATCCAGGAGTTGAATATGTTAAACTAATTATATTTGAAATTTATCGGAGAACATATTGTTTAAACAACTCACCTCATAGGATTCATGCTTCCATGATATTGCGATTTCAAACATAATCATGTTCATCGTCAGCCATAACTCCGACTGATGAAATTCTTCGGCCGTCAACTATTCTATTGTCGCCATCTTCAGTGCTGCCATCTATGGTTGAATTTATGAACTTCGAAATCAATGTAATTTCGTTAGGGATATCAAAATTCATTGATCTATTTTTGTTTTTCTGAATGTATATTTTTTCCCAAACTGTCAATTCCAAAGGTTTCTCTACTTGTTTTAAAAGTTTAGCTTCTCTTCCAATTTTATGATGTTCTAATAAACTATGTGCAGCAATTGCAGATTTTTCAATTTCCAATTTTTAATATTTCTGAAATGTTCTTTTGTCCGAATTTCCAAATTCCTTTTTGTTTTTCCTATATAAACTTTATTGCAATCTTCACAATTTATTTGATAAATTCCAGATTTCTTACTGTCTGGAACATTGACTTTTTTATTGGTACTTAGAAGATTACCCAGACTAAATTTATTTATTGGTGCCAAAGAAATGTTGTATTTGTCAAAATTTCATCAGTCGGAGTTATGGCTGACGATGAACATGATTATGTTTGAAATCGCGATATCATGGAAGCATGAATCCTATGAGGTGAGTTGTTTAAACAATATATTCTCTGATAAATTTTAATGATTATACCTCATAATGTTTACTTCCCAACATTAATTAAATATAATTATATTTGAGTTGTGTTTTTTTTTTACTCATCTCATATTTTTTTATTATTATGCAGACCGGTTTCGTCACTAACTGTACGACATTCTCGGTGCTTCACAAGAATTCTCAAGAATGTCGCACAGTTAGCAATGAAACCGGTCTGTATAAAAATCAAGAAAAATGAGGTGAGTCAAAACTCACAACTCAAATATATTAAAATAAACCTCATAGTGTTGTTTCCTACTTAAATTAAATATAACATCAAAATATTAAACTTTATTACTTAAAAGTAAATGTAAAACTCTCATTAGAAGTCTTCTAATGGCGTTGATAGCAAGAGCTATCTGCCTTCGGACGTAAGAGAATTGTGTAAATGAAAAGAAAATTTAGTGGTTGTGTCGGGTTTTGAATGGTGTAATGGATTGCACACTCACATACAGAGTCAGAGGTCCAGGGTTCGATGCCCGGTTCAAGCGTTAATTTCTTTTTTAAAAATACAGAAATTCCTTATTAAATAAATATTAAGAAGCTAAACCTATTACTATGATTGAAATAAGTTAATGAATATACTACTCTACAAAATTGCAAAGAAAAGAAAAAATACAAGAAAATTACTTACCATCCTGAAATGCATAGGAAATTTCAAAAAATTTTTGACAAATACAACATTTCTTTGGCACCAATAAATAAATTTAGTCTGGGTTAATCTTCTAAGTACCAATAAAAAAGTCAATGTTCCAGACAGTAAGAAATCTGGAATTTATCAAATAAGTTGTAAAGATTGCAATAAAGTTTATATAGGAAAAACAAAAAGAAATTTGGAAATTCGGACAAAAGAACATTTCAGAAATATTAAAAATTGTGAAATTGAAAACTCTGCAATTGCTGCACATACTTTATTAGAACATCATAAAATTGGAAGAGAAGCTAAACTTTTAAAACAAGTAGAGAAACCTTTGGAATTGACAGTTTGGGAAAAAATATACATTCAGAAAAACAAAAATAGATCAATGAATTTTGATATCCCTAACGAAATTACATTGATTTCGAAGTTCATAAATTCAACCATAGATGGCAGCACTGAAGATGGTGACAATAGAATAGTTGACGGCCGAAGAATTTCATCAGTCGGAGTTATGGCTGACGATGAACATGATTATGTTTGAAATCGCAATATCATGGAAGCATGAATCCTATGAGGTGAGTTGTTTAAACAATATGTTCTTCTAATGGTGTTGATAGCAAGAGCTATCTGCCTTCGGACGTAAGAGAATTGTATAAATGAAAAGAAAATGTAGTGGTTGTGTCGGGTTTTGAATGGTGTAATGGATTGCACACTCACATACAGAGTCAGAGGTCCAGGGTTCGATGCCCGGTTCAAGCGTTAATTTCTTTTTTAAAAATACAGAAATTCCTTATTAAATAAATATTAAGAAGCTAAACCTATTACTATGATTGAAAAAAGTAAATTGATGTACACAAGTAAACTATTGCAATCAATGGTAAAGAGGAAATTCATTCCTGAACCAGGGATCAAACCCTGAATCTTCAGCTTTATGCGCTGATGCCCACACCACTGAGCCATTGAGGCTTCCTTCCCATCCAAGCATAAATTTTTCTATAGAAGGCCGTTGGATGTCAGTTGTGAACGTGACACAGCATTGAGAATGTCACAAATGTTGTTGATGAAACTAGGTCTGCAAGAAGTTATGAAGTATGAGGTGAGTGAAATAATAAAAAATAAACAATACTAAAAAACCTCATAGTGTTATTTCTATATACATAACTTAATAAATTTTACTCTTTACCATTGATTACAATATTATAGAAATCATTTTCCATAAAACAGTTTAATTGAACACACATAAAACAAAACAATTAATTCACAGGCATATCAAACTTAGAGGTCATGATTGCACAGACATAAGCTCTCCATACATCCTTAACAGCTAATTTACTTCTCTCAAATTGTGATCTTGGAGACTTATCAGCTCTTACTATATAAGATTTCTCATATAAAACATGTAGCTCATTATGTAATTTTCTCGATTCATCTCTCTTTGGTCCAAAATTTACCTAACCACTTTATTCTCAAATGCTCCTAATATTTCTCCTTTCTTATAAGAGGTCATGTTTTGTGTTTGTTTAGTATAACTGGAAGAATAACAGTTTTATATATTTCCAGTTTAATATTTTGAGGGAAGTTGGGATGACGAGTCCATAGTAATTCTGCTCAAGGGCAGGTCCTTTATGCATTCATAGCACTTTCATGCTATGCTTTGCAGCTTACTAGGGAATTATAGGTGTGATAGCTTCTGTTGCTTTCCACACCGGTGAAGGATGATGATGATGGCCGGATGATTGAAATAAGCTTCCTGACATTTGTCTTACAGGTGAGGAAAAACCCCACTAAAAACCTCACCCTGGAGCCTGTCCCAACCGGGAATCAAACCCGGGCCCGCTGCATGACAAGGCAGCATGCTACCTCGAGACTACAGCGGTGGACCTGTAAGGCATAATAGCATAAATTTCCAGAGTTGAACCTTTATTTAATTTATTTCTGTATTTCATTTACATTTGTAATTATTGTTTATAGTTATTTGAATTTTTCCACCTCTTCAAAAATTTTCCTCATTTTTAAGTGTCAATTTCCATTTAATAATATATCTCTAGGTGTGACCACAAATTTAGTTTACATTAAATTAATGTTGGGAAGTAAACATTATGAGGTATAATCATTAAAATTCATCGGAAAACATTTTGTTTAAACAACTCACCTCATAGGATTCATGCTTCCATGATACTATGGTTTCAAACACAGTCGTGTTCATCCTCAGCCATAACTCCGACTGAGGGCCGAAGAATTTCGTAAGTCGGAGTCATGGCTGAGGATGAACACGACTGTGTTTGAAACTGCGGTATCATGGAAGCATGAATCCTATGAGGTGAGTTGTTTAAACAAAATGTTCTCCGATTAATTTTAATAATTTAATAAATTTAGTTTTATTTATATTTTATTTCCTGTTGCAGTTTCTTGGTGCTATTTAATAGAATATGTGTGTTGGCTTCTAGTTTTTCTTCACTATCAGTATATGAGTGACATGTAGTCAATATACTGAGTCCCCCAGGGTCATTATAGTTGGTTTTCTCAATATGGAGTTGCTACTTATTGTAACTATGCAAATTCTTCATGATGCTGATGGACACTGGTCCCATACTGTTGAAATTCCATTGGAAAATTTCCTCTCCTGTGGAGACTCGTTCTAGCACATGACCTGTAGTTTTGGAAATAAATAATGAAAAGATTTAGGCTTTCACCGCCGAAGTTGCTATGATGATCTTGAAGATTTCCGGGCTTTAGGCCATGGTCTTGAGGCTTGAAGTTCATTGGAGCAATGGAAGTCCCTACCGCTGACCAATCAGAAGGTAGGTATGACTTATGAAGGAACAGACCGTGCAGAAAACACATTGCGGTGAACGGTATAAATAGGACAGACAGCGGACAAAATTGCCAATCTCAATACAACCCTTGAAGATGCCAGACGCAGTCTCTGGCGAAATGTTGGGGAACTTCAAGACTCAAGATCACGGCCTACAGCCCGGAAATCATCTTCAAGATCATCATAATGAAAAGATTGATTTTTTAAACAGGAATATGCCCAGTATCTCTGTAAGATAATCACAACCAAGTCAGTAACCAAACAACCTGTTCAAGATGAAACTGGTTCCAAAAAGTCTACAATATTTAAAAAATTGTTTAACAAGTTCAGGAAACTGAATCTTACAGGTATTCAATTTCAGCAAATTCTGAAGGAATGAAGCTATTGAGGTTGTTCTCATAAAAAAGATTTTTTAAAAATGTTTACGGATGCTCACCAATACTATCTAATAGATACCAAAATTGACCATGATCAAAATTTATGTAACCTGTATATACAGGGTTCCCACAAATGCTCTTTCGGCTTTCGAACACATGTAACTTGCATTTAAATAAACTTACAGACATAAAACTAGTACTAATGGAAAGAGAAACTCAACAAGTTTCGGTTACAGTACCTTACAGATGTTCAATGTGAGCTCCGTTGGTAACATGACACACATCAAGCCTGTAGTCCATTTCTGCCCAGGAACATTATACCGGGTGCGGCAGCATAACTTCCTTTTTTAAAATGTGCGCCATTTAGTCGGTTGATGTCGTAGCGGAGCGCTAGTGGTCTCGTTCGAGAGGGGGACTATAAAGTTTTGTCCTGACACAGTTCAGTCGCCATCATGCGTTGGAACAGTGAGGAGCGTGCGTTTGCCATTGAGGCCTACTTTTCGAGCGGATGTTCTGTGATCGCAACCCGGCGCGCCTTTCGGAATCGCTTTAATTTAGCCCCGTTGGCCCCTGTCCCGGACCGGAAATCAATTGTTACGTGGGTCACTACGTTCAGACAAACTGCAAGTGCGACAAGACGAAGAACTGGAGTCCCTCGGCCGATTAGATCACCTGAGAACATTGAGGTAGTGAGAGCTTCAATGTTGCGATCACCACGGCGTTCTGCGCGCAAACATGCGTCTGCCCTTGGACTTTCCGATCGTTCTGTAAGGAGAATACTTCATGATGATCTTCATTTCCATCCATACAAGATGGCAATTGTGCAGGAACTTTCTGAACGTGACTTCAATTCTCGGAGGAACGCGTGTGAGGTTCTTCTGGAAGTCATTCCTGAGGACGCTATTGTTTTTTTTAGTGATGAAGCCCATTTTCATTTGTGTGGATCCGTCAACAAACAAAACATGCGCTACTGGGCTGACACCAATCCTCGACAATTGCATCAAAGGCCTTTGCATTCACCTAAAGTCACAGTGTGGTGTGCAATTTCCTCAAGTGGAATTATTGGTCCCTGGTTCTTTGAGGAAAATGAAGTCACAGTGACAGTGAATTCGGACCGGTATGTAAACATGTTACAGGAATTTTTTTCCCACGGCTAGATGAGTTGGACTTAGGGGACACTTGGTTCCAACAAGACGGCGCAACGGCACACACTTCAAGAGCATCGATGACTGTTTTGAGGGAACACTTCCCAGAGCGCCTTATCTCAATTAGGGGCGATTTGAAGTGGCCGGCCCGCTCTCCCGATTTGACCCCTTGTGATTTTTTTCTAAGGGGTTATTTGAAATCCCGTGTTTATGTGAACCGTCCAAGGACCCTACAAGATTTGAAGACCAACATCCAGGAAGAAATTGCCAACATAACGCCTGCTATGCTGGCAGGAGTCATGACAAACGCCAGAAATCGGTTTACTCAGTGTATGGAGAATGGGGGACGTCACCTACCTGATTTGATCTTCAAAACTGAGTAAAACAAAACTTTATGTATGTGCCTATATTATAAAAAACGAATAAAAATTTTCTGATTCATACAATGCATTTTATTAAGTTTTAAAAAAAGGAAGTTATGCTGCCGCACCCTGTAGCATATCATGGTCATTTCAAATGTTTATGCAGAACTTTCCATAATGTGGATTTGGGGATCTGCAGCTTCCTACTAGCTGCAATGGTTGATTTTTGAGGACTACATGTAAAAGATTCACAAATCCGGTCTACAGTTGCCTCACTTACAGCCGGGCATCCAGAAGATTTCCTCCTACAGATGCACCCTCTTGTCGTAAAATCAGAGTGCCATTGAAGGATCGCTGGGTGGATCTTCACCAAATCTTGTTCGAAAATGTCGTTGAACAACAATTACAGATTGATGAACATGATAATCGAGAGCACAGAATGCTCGCCTATCCTCTATAACCAGCCATTTTCTCACTCTCAACAATATGCAATGTTGTATGTAATGATTTGTCATTGTTGCCAACTGTGACACTATAACCAAAATTTTTTGAGTTTCTCTTTCCATTAGTACTAGTTTCATGTTTGTAAGTTTATTTAAATGCAAGTTACATGTTTTTGAATCCCGAAAGAGCATTTGACGGAACCCTGTATATATCATATAATAAAGTTGGGAATTTTTTACATTATGAGGTTTTCTTAATAAAAATCAAATGAATCTTGAATTCTTCTTACTTCATACATCTATGTTTTTTAATACAGAACTGCAGTATCAGGAAACATCATTCCCATCGTCAGCTGTTGTTACGACTGTCGATTTTTCATTATGCCAGTAATTTTCTAAACTGCCATCTGGTGTTGATTTGAAAGTTTTGAAAGATTACAAAGTTCTTCAAATCAACACCAGGTGGTAGTTTAGAAAATTACCGGCATAATGAAAAATTGATAGTTGTGACAACAGCTGACGATGGGAAAGATTCATGTCTTTCAGGCTAAATGGCCGTGGTCTGATTTTATTAACACTCAACATTTCGTCTACTACTGCGGTAAACATCCTCAGGAGATTCTGTGTGCTCTATGACCTCCTAACTCTTCAATCGTCGGCTGCGCATTGGAAATTGTGTCCTTATTTATAGTTGAGTCTTGTGTGGTGATGTTTTCTATACAGTCCGTTACTTTGGAGCTATTTTTTGATTGGTTGTCACTGGCATAGGTCATAGATTTTATTCTTGTGTTATATCCCAGCACTATATACTGAAATCTGAAATTAAAAACTGACTAGGCAACCACCATGTTTGTTTTGTCTTAGTGCATACCATACATTTATTTAGTCATTGCCACATGCCAGGTATTAGCTAGTGTGATTATATATATATATATATATACACACACACACACAGAATTTTAATGTTTACACATCTTTCTGTGCCTAAAGTTTTATTTTTCTTCTCCACTAGTCTCTCTCCATCCAATACATGTCCTCCAGTCCTCTTGCTCTCATTTCAGTTCTTATTTCCTGCATCCATGAGTTTCGAGGTCTTCCTCTCCTCCTTCTTCCAGGTGGACACCATTCCAATATTTTCCTGGGTAATCTTTCTTCTTGCATTCGTCGTACGTGCCCATACCAATTTAATTGCTTATATCGTATATAATCTACTATTGAATAACCAGTATTCATTTTTTCTTTTATGACAGTATTTCTTATTTTGTCTAATTTTGAACATCTTGCTGCTCTCCACAAGAAATCCATTTCCATCGACATAAGTTTTTGTTCTAAGTTTTTGTTGAATTTCCAAATATATATATACACACACACACACACACATGCACATATTCACATAAATTTTTGTCATGATCATTTTCAGTGCCTACTAAGTAGGATTGATGAAGATATGTAAAAATTTTTTAAATCTTTTCATGAGAACAAAATCAAAATGTGTATTTTGTAGATATATGATAATTATGTTGTTTGTTTGCAGTTATCTCCAGGACGTGGAGAGGGTTCGGACACGGATATGGAACCCACTGCATCGCAATCTCAAGATTGTGAACCCACACCGCCGTTACAGCGTCACGGCTCCAAAAGCAATTTCTTCTTGCCTCCTGTAGAAGGTGGTGATTCTCCTCGTAAGGGAAGTCATCCCCAGCAGCAACCGCAACCGATGCGCGGTCCATTTGCTCGTGGCAGTCCACATCCCAGGCCAAGGTATTGTATATGTTTATATAATACATTTGGGAATTTTTTAACATTATGAGGTTTAATTCATAGGAATTAAATGAATCATGATTTCTTCTTACCTCATACTTCTATGTTTTTTTAAACACAGCACTGCAATATCAGCGACCATTGTCACCATCCTCAACTGTTTTCATGACTGTCAATTTTTTCTTTTGCCTGTAATTATCCAAACTGCCATCTGGTGTACTTTTGAAGGAATCATTTTCTAAACTGCCATCTGTTGTATTTTTGAAGAACTTTGTAATCAAACCGAGCTTGATTACAAAGTTCTTCAAAAATACAACAGATGGCAGTTTAGAAAATGATTCCTTCAAAAGTACACCAGATGGCAGTTTAGAAAATAATTCCTTCAAAAGAACACCAGATGGCAGTTTGGATAATTACAGGCAAAAGAAAAAACTGACAGTCGTGAAAACAGCTGAGGATGGTGACAATGGTCGCTGATACTGCAGTGCTGTGTTTAAAAAAACATAGAAGTATGAGGTAAGAAGAAAAATCACGATTCATTTAATTCTTATTGTATGTTTGTTCATTATAGTAGTAGAAAGTTATAATCTATTGCCTAGGAACTTGGATGAATTCCCTTCTGCTTCTTGCTTCCCAATAAAGCTTTGATGCTGAGTTCAGGTGTGCTGCAGTCACAATGAGACACTTGTATAGGTGTTATATTGTCATTATTGAATTATCCTCATTGCAAAGTACACATTTAGGTGATGGATAGATGGAAGTCTTATGGAGATGTACAACCAGACAATCGGGTCCTGTGGCGATGCAGAACATAACAGCTTCATTCATGTCTGGGAGAACTGAGAATTGATGAATTACTGTTGAAGACAGCCCATGGTTTGTTATTGTTTTGAATTTTAAAATACCAATCTAGTTCTTTTTATAATTTTCTATGAACCACTTTAATAGTTCAATCGAGAGATGGGGACTGAGATTTTCGAAAATAAATTAAATCTCCTTTGTAATTTTGAATGTTTTTATTTTGATTAACATTTTCCAATCCTGAATAGCATTATATTCTATTTTATTATTTCTTCTTCTTCCTTTTCAGGATTAGGTCAATGCGACCTGTTCCGGTCTCAAGTCCATCATTTATTTGCACTTGAGACTTCTGAGTGATATTTTTTTATATTATTTTTAGTCTGATCATCTTACCACAATATTAATGTTGATTTGTTCTTGAACATGTTTCAAAACAATTCTGTTTTATCGTCAGCTTGTCCTGGACAGAATTGTTTTGAAACATGTCCAAGAACAAATCAACATTAATATTGAGGTAAGATGATCAGACTAAAAATAATATAATTAAAATAACCTCAAAATATCACTTCCTAAAATTAGATATTTTTTTACTTGGGTGGGTTACCAGCCCAACTGCAAAACCCCTAACCTGGAGGACCAGAGTTTAATTTCGGAGTTGTCTTTCTCCTAGACAGGCTGCCTTACAAGGCTACAGAGCTCTGTCTGCCCCGAGCATCTGGTTTTATGGTGCCAGAAACTCGCCATTCACCCTCCATCTTCAGTAAAAACAGTCCCACCACGTGAAGGGTTTGGTAGAGAGAGGCTATATTTTGCGCTATTTGGAGCCTTTTGTAGAGTCTGAGAGCTCATCCTCAGATCCACCCCAGTCATTCTCTACCCTTTAGGGACCCGAATCTAATTTAAGAAAGAAAAACAGAGAACGAGAGGTCCAGGGTTCAAATCACGTTTCAAGCATTAATTTTTCTTTTTTAAATTAGATTTTCCTTTAGTAAGTTGAATAACGATGCACTGAAAAATAAGGAAAAATGCACAAAATTTTCGAAAAATGGCTTAAAAAATTGAAATTTTCAAGCAAGTATAAGAAGTTAATTTAGGTGATTGATAATTTAGTTTATGATGTGAGATTTTTAGGTTTTTGTACCTTTTTACCGGAAAGTAAGCAGTTTTATTTCCACGTAGCGCACAATGTGCTGGTATCAATTGTAGTTTAATATTCTTTTTTTAGTGTCCTTGGCGTAAAATTCATAGTCGTCACTTAAAAATGAATGACCCTTTATGTTATATTTGAAGAGAAAAATATATGCCTAGATTGGGGTTTGAACTCAGAACCTTTAGTTCATTGAGAACCCATTCTCCACCATATACAAAACTACCAGAACAACTGGAAAGCCCATCTTCAATGAATGCCGTCTCATAGAATTCTAAAAGCCATGCTTCGTTACTGCCCCCAAGGCAAAAAAATCACTGGAACATCCAAAAAAGTGCTGGATGAAAAATTCCTCTTTGAGACCGTAACAGACCACATGTCCTAATACTTGCATGGATGATGATGATGATGACTCAGACCCTTTAGCTTTATATGCTAATGCTTTGCCACTGAGTTTTACAAGGCCTCCAATCAAGAGTTTTCCCTTATATATTTCAATTCCCGAGAGCGCCAAAGGCTTGCGAACCATTGCTCGACACGCAAATGTCGGCTTCATATTTAAGAAGACTTTTATTGGGAAATCTAACTTTACTTTATAAAGCCGGTAGAGCTTCTTTCTCTGCTAATATAATTTGTTCTTCAGTGAGAAGTGTTAAATTTATAATAAAAACATTGAAAGAACCTCTACTAAAGAATTTTAATTTAAATCTTGGTGTGTATACTTTGTTACACTCGAACATCCCTCATTGAAGATTTTAACACTGTTATTTTTCTGCTCACAACTTCGAAAATTATTTAAATAATATAAACACACAAAAATAAAATTATGAATCAATTTTACAAATGAATGCACATGACAACAGTAATTACCAAGATTAATAACTGATTATTAAAAAGATAGTCAGAAGTAGGTATCAAACCTGAGCTTTTGTGTTTCCAGCTAGACGATGTACTGACTTATTTTAAAATCATTAGGTAGTTACATTATGAGGTTTAATTTAATATTTGAGTTAACATTTAGGTTAAAACAAATAGCAGAGGTAATGTTAACAGAAGAAACAAAGTGGATTCAGACCAGGGCGTTCATGTATGGATAATATATTTACGATAAAAGAATTTATAAACAAAAGAAGAGAATATAACAAGGAAACACACACATGGCTTTTATTGATTTTGTCAATGCATTTGATAAAGTAGACAGAGAAAAACTTTGGACAATTTTAAAAGAAAAAGGAATTCCGAAACACTTCATAGCAGGTATAAAGAGTTTGTACTGGAACACAAATTTTGTTATAAAAACTAGAAATGAAGTAAGTAAAAATAAAATTCATACTAATCAAGAGTTAAACAAGGATGCAGTATCTCTCCAGTTTTGTTTAACCTATACATCAATGATATAATAAAAAAATGCAACGAAGAAACAAATAAAGGAATAAAATTAGATAAAACACACTACTTGAAAACATTCATTATTATATGCTGATGACCAGGTAATAATAGCAAATACGGAAGACGAGCTTCAAAGGAATATTTTTAAATTACATAATATATGTGAACAATATAATCTCTCAAAATATCCATAGAAAAAACTAAGGTAATGGCATTCCAAGGGAAAAATCAAATCAGATCCAAAATAGTAATAGGAAACAAAATCATAGAACAGGTGAACTAACTCAATTATCTAGGATGTGACATTTCATTTAATTATGATAGTGATATAACTAATAAAATAGCAAAATTCCAGGGAATATGTGGTACGATAAAACAATCACTAAATAATAAAACAACAAGAGAGACCCAATTGAAATTTTATAAAACATTGGCAGTACCGGTACTGCTCTATGGATCAGAAGCCTGGATACATAAAAAACAAGATCTAAGTAGGATAACGGCGGCAGAAATGAAATTTTTGAGATCTGTCAATGGGTGCACTAAGGAAGACAGAATCAAGAACACAGAAATAAGACAGGAACTTGAAATATTTGCAATAACTGATAAAATAGATACATATAGACAAAAATGGAAGCAACACATAGACAGAATGAATGAAGATAGATATCCAAAACAACTAAACAAAATACAAACCTAAAGGCACCCGAGATGTGGGCAGACCTAGAAAGAGATGGGCTGAAGTCGGAATGGGTCAACAGACCTAATCCATGAATGCAAATGATGATGATGATGATGATTCTTTAACATTCTTACCTCATATGTTTATTCTGTTGGACGATCGTTTCAAAGCTATTGCTCCATCTTCAGCTTGTTCGCAAAACTAGCTGAACAAGCTGAAAAATAAACATATGTGGTAAGAATGTTAAAGAATACAAACTCAAATATTAAGATCTACTGACTGCTTCATGAAAGCAGATGGGGTAGTGAATTCAAAATAGTGTATGATAGATTTAACCAAGACTGGACACACCCAAACCAAATCCTAATTAATTAATTAATCACTTGAAAATTATGGAGTTGTGGTCCCATGTTTAAAGGTGGTAGTACTGCTAGGACTGTTTTCTTTTATTTGTTACCAGTTTCATTAGAATCCATTGGTTTTTGAGTGCTTCCCCTTGTAGGATTAAGAAAGAAGAAGTAAATTTAATAGAAAAATTAATATTGTACTTGTTAATAACTCTACAGCAGGGGTATGGAGGTGTCACAATCTCGAAGTCACACTCCAGATCCACTGTCGCCCGATCAACAAGTGCAGTCTCCAGCCTCAAGAGGGCCTGGCCCTAGTCCCACAATGCAGCAGAGGATAAAAGCCATTGGTGTGCCAACTCCTCTTGCCATGTCAAGCCCCGTCCGCAGGTTAGTCAACATACTTTATGTAGGAGCAGGAGTTTATTATACAAAATATTGCAAATTTAATTTCAGTGCTGCTGCTTCTTTGTATATTTCACACTTGAATGTCATTGTATTGTGAATTTTATTTTTATTTTTTGTCGCATTTACTGGTTTGCATTTAATTATGGTTATTGTAGTATCTTTTGTAGTGATGAGGAAATTGCATCCCTCATGTAATGATGTATTTGGATCTTTATTATAAGTAGACCTCGGGTTTTTAAGCCACAAAGCTATAAATGTAAAAACAAATAAAAAAATAAAATGTCAAAATCAAATGTTTCCTACCTCTCATATAAATCTTCTAAGTAGATCGCGATTTTGAGACCATAACAGTCTCATCTTCAGTACTATCTTGGTGACTGATCTTATGTCGATCGGAAGAAACTTTTCTTCCCTCTGTTGGTGGACCGATGAACCTCTGGATCAGGCCAGAATTTGCAGGAATTTCGAAGTTCATAAGTTTTTTATATAATAAATCTGGGAATTTTTAACGTTATGAGGTTTAATTCAAAAGAATTAAATGAATCGTGATTTCTTCTTACCTCATACTTCTATGTTTTTTTAAACACAGCACTGCAATATCAGCGACCATCGTCACCATCCTCAGCTGTTTTCACGACTCAATTTTTTTTCTTTTGCCAGTAATTATCCAAACTGCCATCAAAAGAACACCAGATGGCAGTTTGGATAATTACCAGCAAAAGAAAAAATTGACAGTCATGAAAACAGTTGAGGATGGTGACGATGGTTGCTGATACTGCAATGCTGTGTTTAAAAAAATCATAGAAGTATGAGGTAAGAAGAAATCATGATTCATTTAATTCTTATTCATAAGTTTTCCTTTGTTTTTCTGAATGTGGATTTTTTTCCCAAACCTTGAGTTCATTTTGTTTATCTATTTGTTTAATTAGACTAGCTTTTGATTCAATTAAATGTTTTTTTTTGGACCAAGCATGTCTAATTAAACAAATGATAAACAAAAGGAACTGACGGTTTGGGAAAAAATCCATATTCAGAAAGACAAAGGAAAACTTATGAACTTCGAAATTCCTGCAAATTCTGACCTGATCCAGAGGTTCATCGGTCCACCAACAGAGGGAAGAAGAAGAGTTTCTTCCGATCGACTTAACATCAGTTGCCAAGATAGTACTGAAGATGAGACTGTTATGGCCTCGAAATCACGATCTACTTAGAAGGTTTATATGAGGAGAGGTAAGAGACATTTGATTTTACCATAAAATAAAACTCTTAGTGATTAATTCTTGTAAAATTTAAATAAAAAAAATAAATAAAAACCCAGACGGTAAAATATCTGGAATTCACCAAATTAGTTTCAAAGACTGCAGTAATATCTTAATTATGGTAGGTAAGTATAGTAATTAAGAATACAGTAATTTTGTCATCTCTTATAATTTTATAGCATAACACTGTAGGTAATCGTGAATTATACAAATAATAATTATGCAATAAAAAATCTATAAACAATAATAATATTATTATACAAATGAAACAATCCAAATACTACCTAAACATGCAATATTTAATAGCCTCTTATGTAGATTGATAAAGGTCCCATTAAAAGGAGACATTTTTAAGAAAGAATATGATAATATCCTAAATATAGCCAAATTAAATGGTTTTAATAAGAGTATAATATCTAACAAATTAAAGAAATTCAGAAAGATAAAACAACTTAAAGAATGCTCTACCCTACAAATTGTTAGTAAAGAAAGAAGAATTTCAAGAAAATTACTTACCATCCAATAGTACATGGGAAATTTAAAAAAATGTTTGACAAATACAACGTTACTTTGGCACCAATAAATAAATTTAGTCTGGAAAAACTTCTAAGTACCAATAAAAAAATCAACATCCTGGACAGTAAGAAATCTGGAATTTATCAAATAAATTGTAATGATTGTAGCAAAGTATACATAGGAAAAACAAAAAGTAATTTGGAAACACACACTAAAGAACATTTTAGAAACATTAAAAATTGTGAAATTGAAAAATCAGCAATTGCTGCACATAGTTTACTGGGACATCATAAAATTGAAAAAGAAGCAAAATCTTTGAAACAATTGGATAAACCGTTGGAATTGACAATTTGGGAAATGATATTCATTCAGAAGAATAAATATCAATCTATGAATTTCGATTTTCCGGTGGATAAAAATTTAATTACAAAGTTTACAATCCCAACGAAAGATGGCAGCACAAGAAGTGATGTCACTGAAGAAATCAACAATCATGGAATTTCATCATGGAAGCCATGACTGAAGAAGGACATGATTTTGTCTGAAACCGTCGGTATCAAAGAAGTTTGAAAATGTATGAGGTGAGTCAATTAAAATATGTTCTCCACTCACTATTAACTATAATAATTATTCAGCAGTCTTTGTTTCCTCCAATAATGCACATTGAATTTGAGAACTTTGAATTCTACCCTCAGGGGTCCTCATCTAGGGGATATGTGGATGGCGACCACAAGGTGCCCAAGCTGAGCAAAACATTTCTTCCACTTACTTGTGTTTTGCACTCTTTTAACTTTACTATCTAACCTCTCTTGGTTAACTCTTGTTTTTTGGACCCCGATGCTATTAGGGCATCCGAGGGCTAGGGAGTCTTTCCTTTCTTCCATTTCTTCTTTCCTCTATTTTCTTTTCTTCTCCAGAAAAGCCTGACCAGAGGCTATAAGATGGCAGCCCCGTCATTGGTCTTGCCTTCCTTTGGCCAGCAACCAATCGAAGGAACTATTATTATGCTTTCAAGTCTTATACGAGAATTTCCCGGTACGCTGGAGGGAAAATTTTCTATAAGATCGTAACAGGCCTTGGCCTAATACTTGAAAGGAAGAAGAAGAAGAACTTTGAATTCTCTCTCTGCTGTACGATTGCTGAAATGTTCCACAGAACTTATCACTTTCAATTTATATGATACTGTGTAATTGTTATTTTTTTTCCCATTTTGAAATACCGTATAAATGCAAGTGCACATTAGAAGTGTTGAAAGTCAACTGAAATATCGGTATTTAATTTTAGGAAGTTATATTTTGAGGTTATTTTAATTATATTATTTTTAGTCTGGACATCTTACCTCAATATTAATGTTGATTTGTTCTTGAACATGTTTCAAAACAATTCTGTTTTATCGTCAGCTTTCCCAGACTGGGAAACAGAATTGTTTTGAAACATGTTCAAGAACAAATCAACATTAATATTGAGGTAAGATGTCCAGACTAAAAATAATATAATGAAATATCGGTATTTACTTTTCTAAAACTTGTCTCTACCAAGGGCAAGTATTGTTAAAGAGTAGCGGGACTTTGTTAATAAAATCATATTGTATACAGTTACACTGCTAGAAAACAAACAGGAGGGCTGCTAAAGTGTAATTGAATTTTGGATTTCAGGAAATACGTACTTCTAATGGTCACATTTTACTGATTTTTAAAGAATATCTTCCTTTTTTTATTTCAATAGCATATGCTGAGTTTCATTGTGAATAATAAAAAATTGCAGCCACTAGATTGACTTTTAAATTCTCTGTGTATTTTGTGCACACATGCACACATTTTAGATACCTTTTTTTTTTCAGTGAATTCCCCTGAATTTGATTTCCAATTCTTATATTCCAACGTAGGTCATTTACCATTAACTGAATTACCTACTTCATAATAAAATATATATTCCTTAAACTAGTAAAATTGGACCATAAATTCAACCTATTGAGGAATTTGTTTATTCATGCAATTTCTGCATGATGGACTTTTTTACATTATCTCGATGCTCTAAATTCTGAACTCCAAAATGAACAGAAAACATTAGTGTCTTTATATTTAATTAATGTTGGGAAGTAAACATTACGAGGTATAATCATTAAAATTCATCGGAGAACATGTTTAAACAACTCACCTCATAGGATTCATGCTTCCATGATATCGCGATTTCAAACATAATCATGTTCATAGTCAGCCATAACTCCGACTGATGAAATTCTTTGGCCGTCAATTTCATCAGTCGGAGTTATGGCTGACGATGAACATGATTATGTTTGAAATCGCGATATCATGGAAGCATGAATCCTATGAGGTGAGTTGTTTAAACAATATGTTCTCCGATGAATTTTATTGGTGTCTTTACCAAGAATGTTATAATTATTCTCAAATAAATAAATAAAAAACTCCAAAGTTTCCAGAGATCTAGCAATATTGAACTGGGACAAATTATCTATGGTAAAATTAAATGTTTCTTACCTCTTTTTTTAACTTTTATAGGAATTAATCACTATGAGGTTTAATTTATGGTGAAATTAAATGTTTCTTACCTCTCCTCATATAAATCTTCTAGTTACTTATTTTAGGAATTCTCACTATGAGGTATATTCATTAAGATACCTTAAATCTTCTAGTACTGAAGATGAGACCGTTATGGTCTCGAAATCACGATCTACTTAGAAGATTTATATGAGGAGAGGTAAGAAACATTTAATTTCACCGTTTCTTACCTCTCCTCATACAAACCACAAATAAATAAAAAAAAAACTCCAAAGTTTCCAGAAATCTGGCAATATTGAACTGAGACAAATTATTTATGGTAAAATCTATAATTTGTATGAGGAGAGGTAAGAAACAATTGATTTTACCATCTATCTAAACCTCATAGTGATTAATTCCTGTAAAAGTTAAACAAATTATCTAATTTAATAAAAATAAGCAAATTTAGCTAATAGAAATATTAGACTAATTAAATTGTATGGTATAAACTGAGACAATGTTATGATTAATTTTTGACATTTAGCAATGAAGGTCTAATATGACATGAAAAATAAATGCCTGAACCGGGATTTGAACCCAGGACCTCTAACTTAATTGTTAGTGCACTACCATTTACGCTATTCAAGCAGCCTAGCTATCCTAGTTTGTGCTAGGATGTCTGTATCAATTAACGAAAAAAGAAAATTAAGCATGTGTTACTACGGCTAAATAAATGAAATTTACAAGTCATGACTGTACCAATAAATAAAATAGCTATTTTTACATACAATTAAACTCCTCGAGGCGGATAACTTTACGCAAAACTTGTATCTCCATAATTGGTTTTTATTTATTCTTTCAGGGGAAAAAATCGAACTTAACCTAACAATCCGAGGTCTATTTATAGGTAAAATAATAGGAGAATATGAGGCACACAAAACAGAATTCAGGATAGTAGGTGTACATTTTTGCATTCTGAAATGTGTGTTCTTTCTCTTTATATCTATATAATGCATTCTTTGCATTTTACTTACCTCAACTGTATATTCTCATATTTTCCTTCATTTTATTCCCGATATTGATCCCCCTATTTCTTTTTAATTTATTACTGCATGCTAGACATTGTCTGTCACTGTTTATTGTTAATTCCTTTTAACATTTGCAATGCTTCCTCTCTGGTTTACTGTAATCCACAAAGTTATAAGCATTGTATAGATAAACAAACCGGAGGAGATAGACAATTAAAAAGAAATAGACAACAATATGTTTTTAAATTGCTATGAGTGCACACTAGGGTTATACCTTTTTGGACTTTTGTGAAATAAAATATTTCCTGTGCAATGGATGGATGAACTTTTACTTAAAACCATTAAAAAAAAGGCCTTCATTTCACTGTGCTTCAAGAAAAGGTCACCCCCAAATATATTTTTACATTACAGAGAAAATCTGCAGTAGCAATATTCAGACTGCTAACAGGACATGACTGCCTGAATAAACACCTACACAGACTTGGTATAACAGATTCATCTAAATGCCCTTTTTTGCAATTTAAATGAAGATATGGAAAGAAACCATCACCTCCGTTGTCCAGCTTTTGTAGAAGAGACCAGCCTTTCTGCTAAAATATTAGAGTGCAAGAGAGCGAATGATTTCATTATCAAGTGCTCGACATTAGATACCAACCAACCAAATTTATATATCAATATTGTTTATTTTTTATTTCACTCACCTCATACTTCATAACTCCTAGCATACCCAGGGTTTCATCACATCCTTTGTGACATTCTCAATGCTGTGTCACGTTCACAACTGACGTCCGGCTGCCTTCTATCTTGCAGACTGACCTCCGCGCCATCTGATGGCTGACCGACGAACTTCCAAATCAGTCCTCTCTCCTTATAACCGGGTATTTCAAAATTCATAGTTGTATTTTCATTCTTGCATATGTAAATTTTTTCCCAAATTGTGAGTTCTTCGGTTTTTCCAATGTTTAAGTAATTTTGTTTGGTTTCTATTCTATACTGCAATAGCTGCATATGCCTGGTCAGAAAAAAATAGAGTAGAAACCAAAACAAAATTACTTAAACAATTGGAAAAACCGAAGGAACTCACAATTTGGGAAAAAATTTACATATGCAAGAATGAAAATACAACTATGAATTTTGAAATACCCGGTTATAAGGAGAGAGGACTGATTTGGAAGTTCGTCGGTCAGCCATCAGATGGCGCGGAGGTCAGTCTGCAGGATAGAAGGCAACTGGACGTCAGTTGTGAACGTGACACAGCATTGAGAATGTCACAAAGGATGTGATGAAACCCTGGGTATGCTAGGAGTTATGAAGTATGAGGTGAGTGAAATAAAAAATAAACAATATTAAAAAATATTTGAAGAGAAAAATTATACGCTCAGACTGGGACTTGAACTTCATAGCATTTGGTGGACGGGAATTACAATGTATATAGAGAAAGATTTGTGTTTAGATCGGTACTTGCTCAGGTAGCTCAGATGGTAGAGCACTTGGTCTAGAGAACCAAGGGCCCCGGGTTCAAGTCCCGGTCTGAGCGTATAATTTTTCTCTTCAAATATGATTATCCATCATTGAGATGTACGAAATCAATAATAAAAATATTAAAAAACCTCATAGTGTTATTTCCTATCTACATAACTTTATATATCAATATTTAATATTGATTTGGGGGTGACCTTTTCTTGAAGCTCAGTGAAATGAAGGCCTTTTTCAATGGTTTAAGTAAAAGTTCACACATTCATGCACAGGAAATATTCTACTTCAACAAACAGTCCAAAAAGTTATAACCCTCTAGAAGAGTTATAACTTTTTGAACTTTTGTGAAATAAAATATTTCCTGTGCAATGAATGGGTGTAAAATATTTCCTGTGCAGTGAATGGGTGAACTTTTGCCTAAAACCATCGAAAAAGGCCTTCATTTCACTGAGCTTCAAAAAAAGGTCAACCCCAAATATATTTATATATCAGTATCTAATATTAATTTGGGGGTGACCTTTTCTTGAAGCTCAGTGAAATGAAGGCATTTTTCAATGGTTTTAAGCAAAAGTTCACCCATTCATTGCACAGGAAATATTTTATTTCACAAAAGTCCAAAAAGTTATAACCCTAGTGCACACATATTAGATATAAAAATTGAAATTAGTTCATAAACAGAAATACTCCATTAAATCAACAGTCACAAAGGAAAAAAATGGGCAAAAGTCAACAAACTTTGGAAAACATATACTAGGACATGGTTAAATATGGGAAATAACATTATGTGGTTCTTAATTCAATAAATGAATGAGTTATTTCTTTTGTTATCTCATAGTTTGTTTTCTTAAACACAGGAACTGCAGTTTTCAAGAGGAACATTCCTCCCGTTTTCAACCAACATTATGACTACCGGACTTTCATTGGAATCTCCATCTATAACGTTGCCATTGGGTGTTAATTTGATGAACTTTTAACAGGATCTGATCTCGAAGTTCACCAAATCAACACCAGATGGCAACTTTATAGATGGAGATTCCAATGAAAATCCGGTCGTCATAATGTCGGTTGAAAATGGGAAGGATGTTCCTCTTAAAAAACTGCAGTTCCTGTGTTTAAGAAATCATAAACTGTGAGATAAGATAAGAAATCACTCGTTCATGCATTGAATATACTAGGCATTCGATAAGTTATGGCATCACTATTGTAAATCAGCGATCCTAGTGGTGACTATTGTAATCTTGTAGTATGTTGTTGAGCAGTCTTTGTTGTATGAATCTATAATATTGAAAGTCTCATCAAAATAGCAATATTTTGTAAATCCATTCATTGTTTCTCAGATAGTTGGAAGTAATACCTCCCTACAAAATCGTCAGTAGAATCAGTAGAATTTGTTTAGGAAGGTGGATTTGGGAAGTACTCGAAACATCCACCAAAGTCACCAGACAGGGGACCTCTGTGACTATAACTATTTCTCAAAGATCAAAGAACCTCTAACAAGGGCAGTTGATTTCAATTCAAGAGTTGATATCCAGAAAGCTCTATATTGGTCAGTGAAACACATATCCAATTGTACTAGAGCATGCCATCAAATCTTTAGAGGATGAGGAAGGCCTACAACTCAATGGTATTAATAAGCTGTTAGTTTATGCTGATGATGTAGTACTATTGGCCGATAGCGAGGAGATACTAAAGGACAAACACACACACACTATTGAGTAACACTAAGAAATTAGGACTGGAAGTAAATATCAATAAAACTAAATATATGGTCACACGTAGAAATGCATTATATAATGGAAATGGACAGCTAATGACAAATGAGGGAAATTTTGAGGAAGTGACTGAATTCATATACTTAGGAACAATAATCACAAATAGGAATGAGATGCACAAAGAAATTAAACATAGGCTTAATTCTGGAAATGTGTGCTATTATGCATTGCAGAGACTCTTGATGTCCCATCTCCTTTCAAAGAATGTTAAATTGAAAATATATAAAACTATTATTCTACCAGTTATATTATATGGGTGCGAAACATGGACTCTTACTTTAAGGGAGGAAATGAGGTTACAAGTTTTTGAGAATAAAGTTCTTCTTTCTTCTTCTTCCTTTCAAGTAAAGTTCTTAGGAAAATTTTTGGACCAGAGAGAGATGAACAGACAGGTGACTGGAGAAGACTACATAACAATAAAGTACATGGTCTTTATAGGAAGCCAGATATAATAAGAAACAGTTAAGTCTCATAGACTGCGATGGGCAGGACATGTTGCGCGTATGGGGAATGAAAGACGTGCATGGAAGCTTCTTGTAGGAAAGCCAGAGGGAAAACACCCAGTTGGTAGACCAAGAATGAGGTGGGAGAACAACATTAACTATGATTTGAGGGAAGTAGATTATACAGGGAATGATTGGAAAGCATTAGCTGAGGATAGGAATGTATGGAGAGCTTATGTCTGTGCAGCCACGAACCTATGGGTTTGATAGTGCCAGTGAGTAAGTAAGTAAGAAACACATATCCAAAAATGGTGCTACAGATGAAGTGTGGAATCTTCCAAGGATTTGTCAATGTGTAGTGACTTGACAGGAGACTATAAATGAAGTTAGTAATAATATTTAAATTAATGTTGGGAAATAAACATTATGAAGGTATTGTTGACGCCTCAGGTTGGCTGCCTTGAGTGGTTGGCGGGATGTGTCAGTGTTGGCTAACCTGAGTCGTCTCATGGATTGAACGGTGTGGTGAGCGCATCCTTCTTGTGTGTGTGTGGCTCGTAAGGAGCAGTCGTGTCTTGTGGTGCGCTCTCTGTGAGTGAGTTGTGAGAGAACTGAACACGACGGGAGCACGTGGTAGCCTTAATGTATATTGTTACTTATTTAAATATAGTCTTATTTTCATATGTTTAATTCTTTGTGTCACCGTAACTCCTAATTATACAGTCCACTTCAGAGAGAAGAACTTTATAGCTACTTACAGGTTTAGAAATAAAGTTCCGTGAACAATTAACCTGTATGTGTAGTAAGTATATATTATCCCTGCTACAGGTATATCATCAATAGTGAGAAATCAAAGAAATTTGAAATTGTATGAGGTGATTCGTTAAAAATATGTTCTCCACTCACTATTAATTAGTAATAGTAACCTAAATATTTTTTTATGATGTTATAGCAGTGTTGCCATTACTTATCGAATGCCCTAGTAGTTCAAATCAAGAAAATAATAATTGAATCAAGAAAAGAACCTGTTGCTGCCTTGCAGCACATCTCTGCAAGATTGGTATCTACAATATTGAAAAGTGTCCCTTCTAGGTTTTTCTATGAGAGAAGCAACACCTTTTTACATGCTCCAAACTGAACAAGAAAGCATAAAAAAACTTCCTCCCCTCTATTAGGAAGCAAGAGGCAATTAAAGTTTAAATTTATTTTCAACAATTGACTGCACTTATTTTCTTTCCAAGGTGTGACCTAAGCCAGTCTCAACTGCTATATTTGCTTTCAATTAACACGTGTAATATATATATATATATATATATATATATATTGGCTTTGGTGAGCTAGGTGTGAAGTTCTCCTTGCCTCTGATTCCGAGGGTCGCAGGATCAGTGGATTTTTTAGGATGGAAGAATCCTCCGGGAGTGACTTCAAACTATGGGACCCATAGCCTGAAGATGTTTTAACTTGTAAAAGAATCTCAAGCCTAAATTAGAGCCCCTGAGCAAAATTTAATCAGCTTTTCCCATCCAAATAATACCTTAGTTGTCTTCTAGGTGTCTCTTAGAGGAGATGAATTAATCACTTGTCACTTCCTGACATAACTAAATTGGTTTGCTTATCTAACTTCTGCAACAGAGCATCCTTTCACTGCGTGGGGATGTATTGGTATAGAAACTCAAAAGAATTAAATGAATCGTGACTTCTTCTTACCTCATACTTCTGTTTTTTTAAACACAGCACTGCAGTATCAGTGACCCATTGTCATCATCCTCAGCTGTTTTCACGACTGTCAATTTTTTCTCTTGCCGGTAATTATCCAAACTGCCATCTGGTGTTTTTTTGAAGGAATTATTTTCTAAACTGCCATCTGGTGTTCTTTTGAATGAATCATTTTCTAAACTGCCATCTGTTGTATTTTTGAAGAACTTTGTAATCAAGCTCGGTTCGTCTGGAATCTCAAAGTTCATGGTTCTAGGATGGTTTTTTGAATATATATTTTTTCCCAAACTGTTAAATCCAAAGGTTTGGATAGATGTTTCAAAAGTTTAGCTTCTTTTTCAATTAACTATGTGCTGCATGGTTTATTAGAGCATCATAGAATTGAAAAAGAAGCAAAACTTTTGAAACATCTATCCAAACCTTTGGATTTAACAGTTTGGGAAAAAATATATATTCAAAAAATCCATACTAGAATCATGAACTTTGAGATTCCAGACGAACCGAGCTTGATTACAAAGTTCTTCAAAAATACAACAGATGGCAGTTTAGAAAATTATTCATTCAAAAGAACACCAGATGGCAGTTTAGAAAATAATTCCTTCAAAAAAACACCAGATGGCAGTTTGGATAATTTACCGGCAAAAGAAAAAATTGACAGTCATGAAAACAGCTGAGGATGGTGACAATGGGTCGCGGATACTGCAGTGCTGTGTTTAAAAAAGTATGAGGTAAGAAAAAATCACGATTCATTTAATTCTTATGAATTGAACCTCATAATGTTAAAAATTCCCAAATTTGATATATAAATAGAAACTCAAGTTACAAAATTAAAACTATTAAAATAAGTGAACATTTTTTTATACAGTACAAATAGTTATAATATACATTATTCTATCTATATAAAAAATGCCAAAAGAGGAAACAATAAGAATTGATCATCTTACTGAAAGATTGCATCACTTCACTTAAACTTGGAAAAAACTTATTATGAGTTAGTTTTTTTCTGACTCACCTCATATTTATGAAAATTGGAAAAAAAATTTAGATGTAATTTCTCACTGTAACTTAAAATCTTGATATGACGATAATGATGATTGATGATTCCTCTGATTAATGATGAAAAGTAGCATTAACATTATTTTTATTAATATTGAAAGGAACTGACACTATGAGGTTTATTTTAATTAACAGAGAGTTATAATTTTCATGACTCATCTCATATTTGTAGATTTTTGAAAACCTTCTTTTGATACGTTACATGTCATTCTCAATTCCTTCTAAGTCTTAGTTAGAAATCTACAAAAATGAGGTGAGTCGTGAAAATTATAACTCTCTATTAATTAAAATTTATATTTGACAAGAATATTTTCTCTTATTACCGGTACATGAATGTTCAGGTAAATGTAATAAATTAACTTTTTTTTTTATTCTTGTCGAAGTTTCACACATTAGAGACTCATCTGAATGCCAATTTTCATTAATTTTTAGTGCCTTTTAGGCAGCATATTTTTTAATTTTTAGTGCGTATTTATGATAACACCACTGAGGAGGCATGTTGGCACATGCATTGTACCGTATTTCTTCAGGTGATGTTAACTGCTTGAGGGAGCACTTCTCTTCTGGCAGCAACCTCTTAAATCAAGTTTCTTCCCGCAAGGTAAAAAGGATGACATACGTTTGTTTCGCTCGCTGTCATGCTTATTGCTGTCATGCTCAGTGTATTTGTTATTTGCCTTTTGTTATAAACAATTGAAAAGACATTTTCGGTTTACAGATTAAGCCAGGCTTTGTATATTGTCTAATTTTTGCCAGATTTAGTGCTCATATAGTTATATATTTTGTTTTTTGGTTTATTGCTTCTCCATTCCTGTTTTTTTCCTCTTGCATATAATGCATATTATTATGAATTTTATAACCTCAAAATCTGGAAAATAGAGAATCTTTGCATTTGGTCTACATTAAATGCTATGGCCTGATGATATGAACAAAAATATCTTTTTATATTTGTTAATTAAATAAAAATAAAACATAGTTTTATTTTGACTTAGGCTTTCACGGCCGGAGTTACTATGATGATCTTGCAGAAGATTTCCGGGCTGTTGGCCGTGGTCTTGAGACTTGGCTTTCATGGCCAGAGTTACTATGATGATCTTGCAGAAGATTTCTGAGCTGTTGGCCGTGGTTTTTTCTAGTTCCCCAACGTTTCGCCAGAGACTGCGTCCAGCATCCTCAAGGGTTGTCTTGAGACTTAACGTTTCGCCAGAGACTGCGTCCGGCATCCTCAAGGGTTGTCTTGAGACACTATAAGTCTCAAGACAACCCTTGAGGATGCCGGACGCAGTCTCTGGCGAAACGTTGGGGAACTACAAGCCTCAAGACCATGGCCAACAGCCCGGAAATCTTCTGCAAGATCATCATAGTTTTATTTGATTTTCATATTTATTATATAATTCAGTGACAGCTGTTTCGGTACACTGTACCTTCTTCAGACATGTTAACAAATTATGAATTGTGTTCCAACTGATCTAAGCAACAATACAACAATATTTATTTAAAGGCGGGGGCACGCCGTAGCGTAGTGGTTAAGGCACTGAGCTACAAGCCGGAGGGTCAAGGGTTCAAGTCCCGTTGGGGTCAGGATTTTTAAACTGACCCAAACTCTCTGGCGGCACTGGCCCTGGGGTCGACTCAGCCTCTAATGGAAATGAGCACCAGACGCTTGTTCTGGGGTAAAGGCGGCTGACATCAAGTGCCGATTGTCTAGAAATAGTGGGAGCCTTAACCTCCCACTACCCCAAGGGCCTCCTGAGGTCTGTAGTGGGAATACTTTACTTTACTTTGTCTGAAGAAGGCACAGTGCACCAAAACAGCTGTCACTGAATTATATAATAAATATGAAAAACAAATAAAACTACGTTTTATTTTTATTTAATTAATAAATATGGATTTTCATCAAGTAAACACCAACTCAATTGATTATTTTTATATTTGAATTGAATAAAATGTTTTTACAACTCACCTCATAAAGTTCTGTGTTTTCACGATACTGGTTTCAAAAGCCATTTTCTTCATCAGTCAAACTATAAGTCTTTGCCAATGGCCTTTTAAACTGAAAATAAATACACGTAAAATTACCAATAAATTTGTTCACATTGGACAGATTTCTGCATTATTCACGTTCCGGATTAAACAAGTTTTACTGTATATTATGATGCGAGTTTGGGAAGTGGTTTTTACAGAATCGAGGAAAATGTTTAAAAACTGAGCGATAGCGAGGTTTTTAATTTCCGAGATTCTGTAAAACACTTCATAAATGTGCATTGTACATTATTTTTTGCACGATAGTATATTCAAAATAATGAATAATAAAAAAGTAATGATATCTTTGTTGGAAATATTTGTGTTTATTATAAATAATTGACTAATGTTAACAATGTGGCAATGTTTATTAGTTGAAACTACAGGCGGCCATGAGACCATTTAATAATAAGTTGGCGGCAAGTCCGTATTTATTGTTTTATATTGTTTCAAATAATGTTTGGTTCATTTAAAATGCAGTGATTTGTTTCATATAATGTGTATTACACTACCTTTTGGATATTTTTTTGTATATACATTGTAGTATATATAGAGGGCAGTGGTTTTACTTCCCACATGCATTTTATAATATATAATATTACAGTACAGTTATTTTTATTACATTATAGTTATTTAGGTTGGCAACCCCAAAAATGTAGTAAGTTGAACTTTCAATCATGGTCGCCATTGCTGTAAGTACGACAAAACGCACTATCGCGCAAAAATTTAATATTGATTGCACCGTTTATTGAATCTACATACAAATGATAATATTATAGCAATAACAATTATTAGTCTCTTTCGTTTCTTTAACAATAAGAGAGGTAGGGAATAAAAAAAGTTTAAATCTTTTGGCATAGCATATAATTTAAACCAAAAGCCTTGATTAAAAAAAATCTCTTACAAGTTTTCTTTAAGACATGCATGATGTGGAAAGACTATTAATATAATATGAATTATTTCTGTGCGCTCTGCTCTTATAGTATTTATTTTAAAAATATAATGGGAGTATCATTTGCTCATGTCATCTGTGCATGCTAATAATAGCAAGACATGCAACAAATATTTCACCTGCTGAAGAAATAAGTTAATTTGACATATAAAAGTGCTTTAATGAAAAATTGAGATTAAAGATACATATGTGTTGTCTATCTATCTATCTTCGGGTTTTTACAGCTGCTGCCGTCTTCCCTCCAAAGCCTACAAAGCCTCCAAAGCATTCATATGTACTGACTTAGGCTTTTTCTTGGGCAGCATTTGTATTGTAGTTTGATGATGTCTTCCATTTTGAATAATCATGGTCACACTGCTTTAAGTTCTCCGATGTTTTGCCAGAGACTGCGTCCGACATCCTCAAGAGTTGGCTTGAGACCGATTCTCTCTTCTGCTGCCTGCTATATTTATATTGCTTCCCATTATGCATTTTATGTGGGGTCCGTTATTATATCTGGTGCTTAATTGGTGTTATTTTAACACATTGATGACCGACAGCTGTGCGTTCCACCCACCGCTGCTAGACCGGACATTTCTGTCAGTAGCGTGGACTTTTAAATTTTAAACCGCGCTAACACAGTGTGATTTTTACATCAATATATTTACAGTCAATAACAATAATGCATAAGTAAATCTTTATTAGTGTTCTCACCAGACCTTCTAGTAGAAATTGAGGGTTTGATAGCGTTAGAAACATTTCCCTTTATGTAAAGGCACAGGGCAAAAGAGCATAATATTATGTAGCCAGTTTCTTTTCTTGTGTTCACTACAAACGTGGCAAGGTTTGGAAGGTTTTTTTTTTTTTACAGACACAGTTGGTGTTAATTTATGTTTCTTCATGTCTCAGCCTACTTCGTGGGTCTTGACATGGTGTCCTTTTCACTCTGTATTTCCTCCTCTTCCCTGTCATCTGTTCCTAATTTCACGACTGCCAAACAAGAGACTGTTTCAAGCAAAAAACTTCTGTTTGACATATTGTTGTTAGGATTTTGAAATTTATAGACCCAAAAAGCATTAAACAGTGCACAATTCAGGAGCCACAATACAACTTTCTTGCTTCATTTCACTGTTTTTTCTAAGGATGGAGTAATATGATAGGTACTGGTTAGCCCTATCGACACCCTTCATATACTTGTGAAGTATTCAATAGGGCATTTTTACAACTTTACCCCTCCCACTCTCGTGTTGCCTGATGCAATGTGCTAACCGTTCTTACGTCTCTTTTATCTTTCGATGTTTGTAGCAAAAGGTCCCCCTTACTACAAAATACACATTCTCCTGGTTTGAGTTCATTTCCTGCTTCCACAAATGATTTTGTAAGCCCTCTGTTAATCCTTATTGTTCCACAAACTATCGTCTTTCTTGCGAGCAAATTTTCAGCTATAGCCACACTGTTATAATAATTATCCTGGTAGACGTGATGCCACAGATATAAATTCGGCTCCAGAACGCAAAATAGTGTTTCTTTTAATTTGTCCGCTCTGCAACATATATTTACAGGTTACATACGTATCCCGTAATCGCCTAACTATCGGCACTAAAATTCCATATTTCACCAGCCATCTGTCTTAAAATTGTAAACAACTCTTTCTGTAAATTTGGTATTTTCATAAAAGAGAAGAGAGGGGTACTAAAACAACTAAAGTTTATTTCACAGTGAGAAAAAACAAAATTGCATGCTCCTTCAAAAGCAAAGAGGCTGGAAAACCATAGAAAACGTAAACACGGAAATCTCCGTGGCCCGTCATCTAGCGCTGGCCATTTAAACACAGAGATCTCCGTGGCCCATCACCAATGTGTTAAAAGATTACAGCAATGAAATATGTTCATAAATTAATTATGGGAAATAATTCTATGAAGTTTTAATTAATAATTAATAAAATAAGTCGTATCTCATCTTATACTTTGTGTTCTTCAAGCACGGAAACTGTAGTTTTCAAAAGGAATCCCTCCCATAGTTTGCTAGAGAGTCATAAAATAGAAAAAGATGCTAAACTTTTAAAACATTTAGCAAAACCCTTGGAACTGACAGTTTGGGAAAAGATATCTATATATTCAAGGTGATTGCCCCCAAGGCAAAAGATCGCTGGGACGTCCAAAAAAGCACTGAATGGAAAATTCCTCTTTGAGAACGTAACAGGCCACACAGCCTAATGATGATATGATGATATATATATTCAAAAGGACAAATTTACATCCATGAATTTTGAAATATCTGACAAGCAAGATTTTATCTCAAAGTTCATCAAATCAACACCAGATGGCATCTTTGAAGATAAACATGTAGACCAAAACTTGACAGTTGTGATGATGGCTGAAGATCGGAGGGATTCCTCTTGAAAACTGCAGTTTCTGTGCTTGAACACAAAGTATGAGGTGAGATAATACCCATTTTATTAATTTTTATTATTCATTAATAAAATGTGTACGTAAGATCTCAGTTGTCCACAACGAAGCAAAATTTCAGTTTAAAAACTTTGAGGAGGCCTTTCAGAAAATTGTGATGATCTTGTTGAAGGTTTCCGGGCTGTTGGCCATGGTCTTGAGGCTTGTAGTTCCCCGACATTTTGCCAGAGACTGCATCCGGCTTCCTCAAGAGTTGTCTTGAGGATGCCAGATGCAGTCTCTGGCAAAATGTCGGGAAACTACAAGCCTCAAGACCACGACCAACAGCCTGGAAATCTTCTACAAGATCATCATAATAACTCCGGCCGTGAAAGCCTAAGTTAACTTTCAGAAAATGTTCTATCATCAACATTTAAAAAGGTAGTATTTGTTTGTTGTTAATGTTCTATATAGAGGCTTCAGGTCGTTGGGTGTGTTCTCGTTCAATAATTTTTCATTCTTAATTTTTAAAAAAAGAAGACGAAAACTTACTGAAGAGAACACACCCAATGCCCTGAAGCCTCTATGTAGAACTTTTTTTTTCCTCCATGGCACGACAGGCCTACCAGCTGGCCTCACACCTACATGTGTTAATCACATAGGTGGATGATCAAATAACCAGTACAGGTGTGACATTTGGTCAGCTTGTTGGGTCCCCCATCCATTTAGCTACTTTTCTCAACCTGGAGCTGGCCTCACACCTACATGTGTTAATCACATAGGTGGATGATCAAATAACCAGTACAGGTGTGACATTTGGTCAGCTTGTTGGGTCCCCCATCCATTTAGCTACTTTTCTCAACCTGGACCACCTACTTATTATAGCTACCCAAATTCCTCATGATGCTAGGTGGGTACCAGTCCCATACTGCCTAAATTTCAAGAGAAAATTTCTTCCTTCATGTGCACAGAAAATGCACAGCAAGAAGGAGTATAAATATGACAGAGAGCAGGTGAGAGAATGTCTCAAACCAACCCTTGAGGAGGGTGCCTTATGCAATCTCTGGTGAAACATCGGGAACTTCAACCTTCAACTAAAATGAATATACAATTATAGAATATTCACATGAAATTTCCGTCTCCTCAACTTAATTAATCATTTAACTGTAGCGCTTTCGGGACTTGTCCCATCATCGGCAGGATTCAAAACTGGTGTTTCACTGAAGATCTGGTAGAGGGGGTTGCATGTATTTGGTTCGTTTTCGTTTATCAGGCTGTCGTTGTGAGCTGCTTTCATGATTTCCATCTCTTCGAGTACATTTATCTTCGCTGGATTATTTTCTCTGTGCATTACTGTTAGGGTGTTTTCAATATTTAACATGCGATGTCCTTCATGGATAACGTGTTTTGCATAGCTTGATTTCCCTTCTGCGTGAATGAAGTCTCGAAAATGTTCTTTGAATCTGATGTTAAAACTCCTGTTTGTCCTTCCTATATAAAATTTGTTGCAGTCCTTACATGCCAGTTTATACATACAGAACCAATAACAAATTAAACAACATAATAAACAATAACATTGAAGAAAATAACATTTTCAACAGCAAAGGAGTTTATAAACTGACAAGTAAGGACTGCAACAAATTTTATATAGGAAGGACAAACAGGAGTTTTAACATCAGATTCAAAGAACATTTTCGAGACTTCATTCACGCAGAAGGGAAATCAAGCTATGCAAAACACGTTATCCATGAAGGACATCGCATGTTAAATATTAAAAACACCCTGACAGTAATGCACAGAGAAAATAATCCAGCGAAGATGAATGTACTCGAAGAGATGGAAATCATGAAAGCAGCTCACAACGACAGCCTGATAAACGAAAACGAACCAAATACATGCAACCCCCTCTACCAGATCTTCAGTGAAACACCAGTTTTGAATCCTGCCGATGATGGGACAAGTCCCGAAAGCGCTACAGTTAAATGATTAATTAAGTTGAGGAGACGGACCTTTCAGGTGAATATTCTATAATTTTATATTAATTTTGAATAAACCTCAACGGAACACATCATGAATATTATAAAACCTTCAACTAACTTAAAACATCATCACACTACAAAATGATACATAACTTTTGTTCTAGGAAATTCCAGATTGACTTTCTTCTGAGTTACTAAAAAGGTTATAGTGTGAACGGACTTTTTACATTTTGTTATACTGAAGACAAAGAAGTGAAAATAATGTGTGAGAATTAAGTATGTGATTGACAGAGTGTTAGAATTTTGCTGTTGAAAAATGTTTTTTTTTTGTTACCTGATCCCTAGGACTTAAGACTGACTATACATTTATTCTTCCCATGATGTGGACATGTGACATGAAGCAGTTTTCCTGCTACTTTGTATTAAATGTTTATACATTTTCATTTAAAAATATGTCAGCCTGAATAACTGTTTAAACATAAAATAGATTTTTTTTTCCAAGTCACTACAGGTCTAGATGGCCCTTTGCCCCCAACCGGCTGCTGGCCTCACATCCACATGTGTTAATTACAAAGATGGAATTACAATATTTAGTTAATTACAAAATAGGTACAAGTGCTTTGAAAGTGTCCATTAGAATTTTAAGAGATCACCAGTAGAGTACTAAAAAAACATTTGATCTATTTTTTAATCAATATTTTTGGTTACATATATATATATATATATATTTTTTTTTTTGTCCACCGCTGTGACAGGCTCCTGGGTGAGGATTTTTCAGGGTTTTTCTTCACTTCTAAGACAGATGTCCGGAGGCTTAGGGCCCAACGGTCCCCAGAAATCATCATCATCCCTCACCGGTGTGAAAAGCAACGGGAAGCTACCGCACCTATAATTCCTTAGTAAAGTTGCAAAGCATAGCATGAAAATGCTATGATTGCAGTGGAAAACCTGCCCTCAGACAGAATCACTATAGAATAGAATACATTTTTTTTTACAAATCACAAAGAAATTGTATAAAATCAAAATATGGTATGATTTATCATCTATAAAGATATCCTATTGATCCCTCTACAGACCTTAGGAGGCCCTTAAGTGATTAAGCCTCCCACCCTTCTAGACAATCAGCACTAGATATCAGCCCTGCTTGTCGGTTGCCTTTATCCCCACAATAAGCATCTGGTACTCATTTTTAGAGGTTGAGTTAACCCCAGGGGCATTGTGCTACCAGAGGGTTTTGGCCAGTTTAAAAATCCTGTTCCTATCAGGACTCGAACCTCAGACCTTCCAGCTTGTAGCATATTGCTTTATCAGCTATCGTAAGCTATTAATGTAGGAAGCTTTATTTATATGAGTAATTATATTATTATGTACATTTTATTTTCTGCTATGCTTTAAGCATATGAAACATTAAAAATTGCTATTAATAGAATTTATTTTTTACATTTTTTTATTATGCTGTTCAGTCCTGAAGTAGACAATTTTGTTTTAGTGTTTAATGAACTTTATTGATAAGAGAGGAAAATAAGAATATCATCTTCCAAACAAGTTTAAGGCCCAAAGCATCAAACGGTTTCAGTGAAGCATTCATTCTCTGTCCATCTTTTTCTAGGACGTTCCAAAGATCTCTTCTCTTGAGGACAGTATTGAAGCATTACTTTTGGAAGTCTATTAAGATTCATTTGTTTACACATAAGTTTTCCACTGTAACTGGTATTTACTGTATTGTAGCACCGATTAACAAATTTAGCCTGGATAATCTACTAGTAACCAATAAGAAAGTTAATGTCCCAGATAGTAAAAAATCTGGAATTTACGAAATCAGTTGCAATGGTGCAATAAAGTATATATAGGAAAAACTAAAAGGAATTTAGAAATTCGTACAAAAGAACACCTTAGAAATATTAAAAATGGTGAAATAGAAAAATCGACAATTACGGCTCATAGTTTGCTAGAAAATTATAAAATCGGAAAAGACACTAAACTTTTGAAACATTTGGAGAAACCTTTAGAATTAACAATTTGGGGAAAGATATACGTTCAGAACAATAAATATAAAGCAATGAATTTCGATATCCCCTACGAGAATAATTTAATCTCCAAGTTCATAAAATCTACACCAGATGGCAGTTCAGAAGATGATGTTAACAACGAAATTTCAACAGTTGGAATTTGACTGAAGATGGAAGTAATACTATACTTTTGAAACCGGTATCATGAAGACACGCAACTTTGTGAGGTGAGATGTTAAAACATTTTCTCCAACTCATTTATTAAGTGAAAGAACATCTTAGAAATGTCAAAAATGGACAAGTGGAAAATCAGCAGTAACTGTTCATGCTTGGTCCGGAAAACATCTAATTGAATCAAAAGCCAGTCTAATTAAACAAATAGATAAGCAAAAGGAACTCACGGTTTGGGAAAAAATCCACATTCAGAAAAACAAAGAAAAAACTTGTTAATTTCGAAATTCCTGCGAATCCTGACCTGATCCAGAGGTTTATCTGTCCACCAACAGAGGGAAGAAGTGGTTCTTCCGATCGACATAACATCAGTTGTCAAGATGGTCATGAAGATGGGACCACTGTGGTGTTGAAATTGCGATCTACTTGGAAGATTAGTATGAGGAGAGGTATGAAACATTTGATTTTTTCTTACAGTTATGTAATATTGTTATAAAACCAATTACAATTATTGTTAATTGTTTGTAGAAGAAGAATAGCTCTTCTGGCACTTTCCGAAAATGATTTGCAACGATCAATTTATAATTTACGAAAAATAGCTGCCAAATTTAATATGGAAATATCAATCAACAAAACAAAAATTATGGCATTTCGTGGGAAGAACCCCATACAACGTAAAATCTGTCTCCAGAATAAAATTTTAGAGAGATCTAATCAATTTAAATATCTTGGATATTAACTCTCTATCTGGGATGAAAAGGATATCCCTGAAAAAATTACTAGTTATAATAAAAGTTTGGGAATTATTAATCAAGTTATGAAACCATCCCTTGTACAAAAAAACACAAGATTACGTTTATATAGCACTTTGGCTAGACCAGTGTTGACCAATGGTACTGAAGCATGGACACTAAAAAGACAACATGAAAGCAGAATAACGGCTTGTGAAATAAGATTCATGCGCAGAACAGCGGGTTACACCAGATGGGATCTGAAAAGGAACACAGATATCTTAAAAGAATTGAAGACTACGCCAATTTTGGAATATATTAAACAGTACCAACTAAATTGGAAACACCATTTTGAAAGAATGAGTTCAAATCAGATCCCTAAAGCTGTTTATAATTATATACCAAGAGGACTAAGATCTCTGGGCCGTCCTATGAAACCCTGGAGGGAAAATTTTCTATAGGATCGTAACAGGCCTTGCCCTAATACTTGGAAGGAAGAAGAAGAAGAAGAAGAAGAATAGTTGCATTAAAAGGATTTAAAATGAGGATTTGCAGACGAGTTGAGATATTTAAGACCAAAGCTTAGCTGTAACCAGGATTTTGGAAGAAATTTGTAAAACATTTTCAATCCTTGCATTGTAAATAATTTTATTTCATATTATGTCAATTTGTTTTTAATAAATAAATATTAACATGTACCATACATAATCTGTTCAGTAACTGGTACAGAATGGCACCATCTCATCGTTTAAGTTTAAACTGTGCAAGACGTGGTCTAAGATCCTACCATGGGGCAGCACATCAATTTTTTTAACAATTAAAATTTACATCTGTAACAAAGAAAATAATTTACCAAGTTTTATCATATATTTTATATTATAATAATGGTAATTAATATTTTTATTGTTAATGAAAATGAATTTCTCAGATATGTTAAAGGCTCACTGAATATTACTTGTATGTACAATTTTATGACACACCTCGTTTTTATGTATATGAGATGAGTGATAAAATTGTACATACTGTATAAATAATACCTCATGGAATATTATATTTGAAGAGAAAAATTACAATGTGCATAAGAGAAAAATTGTGTCTTGATTGCAACTCGCCTCGGTAGCTCAGTTGGTAGAGTATTTGGCCTGGAAAGCCAAAGGTCCCGGGTTCAAGTCTCGGTGTAGGCGAAAAATTTTCTCAAAGTTAAAATTGGGAAACACATTATGAGGTTCTTAATTAATAAAATTAATGAGTCATTTTAACATCTTACCTCATATTTCATGTTTTATCAAACACGGTAACTATAGTTTTCAAATGATCTTGTCATTCATTTGAAAACTATAGTTACCGTGTTTGATAAAACATGAAATATGAGGTAAGATGTTAAAATGACTCATTAATTTTATTGAAAAATTTTCTCTTTAAATATACGAGGGTGAATCAAATATAAATCGGAATTATTGTTTACAATTTTATTGAATTAACAAAAAAATACATAACCACCAACTCATTTTTCTACATAGTCTCCTGCAATTCCAACACACTTTTGCCATCGAGTTGGCAACTTTTTGATGCCATCCTTGAAGAATGAGGGATGACATGTAGTCAGCCAATTGCTCATGAAATCCTCTACCGCTGCATTGTCACCAAACCACCTTCCTCCCAGGTCTTCTTTCAGTGGCCCAAACAAATGGTAGTCACAGGGTGACAAATCTAGACTGTAAGGAGGATGTTCCAGAGGTGTCCAATGCATTTTCGTCAGTTTTTTTGTACATTTTTTGTTCCTGGCTGAGGAGCCGAGGAACCCACTTGGCAGACAATTTTCGGAATTTGAGTCCATCACTGATGATGGCTTGAACACTTCCGAAGCTTATTCCAACGTCTGAAGCAATTTCAGAAATTGTTACGCGTCGATCCTCCACAATAAGGTCCCGTACAGCACGAATGTTGTCTGCAGTGATGCTTGTTCGTTGCTGTCTTTGGTGGGGCTCATTTTCCACTGAATCCCGGCCCGCTAAAATTTTTTTGCGCCAATCATACACCTGTGTCTTCGAAAGGGTTGCTTCCCCGAACTGCGCATGGAGCCTTCTGAAAATTTCAGAAGGTTTAGTGCCTTCTTTCGCCAAAAACTTAATTATAATGTGTTGCGCAACAGACGTGTGTAACTCTTGCTCGCTCATGGCATACTGAAGCAAGCGGCCGCTCTTCGGAGTGCGACACATCAAGATCCCTACTCCAGACACCCCACCAACTTCCCCTCCAATCTGCAACCTTTGCAGTTTGCTACCAGATCCTCCAGATACAAATTCCGGTTTATATTTGATCCACCAACTTCGTAATTTACCCTTCAGTGAGAAGTATTAAATTAATAATAAAAACATCAACCTCATGGTATATTTGAAAAGAAAAATACACGCCTTTTCAAATATAATTTGTCCATCATTAAGATGTTTAAAAACGAATAATATCAACGTTGAATACCTCATGGTGTTAATTCATAAAAAAAAAGTAAAATATTGCCCCTTAACTAATAATTTTTATATTTGAAGAGAAAAATTTTCACCTAGACCGGGACTCGAACCCGGGACCCTTGGCTTTCTGGGCCAAGTGCTCTACCAAAGATAGAAGCTATGGTTTCAAGCATTTGGCGCGAGGGAATTACAACGTACATAAGAGAAAAATTTGCATCTAGATCGTAACTCGCCTCGGTAGCTCAGTTGGTAGAGCACTTGACCCGGAAAGCCAAGGGTCCCGGTCTAGGCGAAAATTTTTCTCTTCAAATATAATTTATCCTTCAATGAGAAGTGTTAAATTAATAATAAAAATCGTCAATAATTTTTATGTTGAAACTATTAATGAAATTAATATAAATTATTATTAACCTGCAAGCTTCTTCTTACAGGCACAAAGTTTCCCTTGTAATTTACATATTCTGTACTCAACAGTTTAGCACATTTGATATTTTCACCTTTGTAACACTAATGTTTCTTACACTTTTTTTTTTTGCTTTACATTGATCTCAATATTTATTGTGAAATATATTAATATGTTTTTTCCTCACAGAATAAAAAGCCTCTTGCCATCATAAAATAATACGACTCTACTCGTAAAATTATTAACTAAATTTGTTACTTGATTTATTCACATGCTGGCAAAGGTTGCATCCATTTTTGTAAACATTACAATATTGTTAATAGTGAGTGGAGAACATATTTTTATCGACTCACCTCATATGATTTCAAATTTCTTTGATACCGACGATTTCAGACAATATCATGTACTAACAATATCTTCAGTCATGGCTTCCATTGATGAAATTCTGTAATTGTTGATTTCTCTAATGACATCACCTCTTGTGCTGCCATCTTTCGTTGGGATTATAAACTTGTAATTAAATTTTTATCCACCGGAATATCGAAATTCATAGATCGGTACTTATTCTTCTGAATGAATATCATTTCCCAAATTGTCAATTCCAACTGTTTATCCAATTGTTTCAAAAGTTTTGCCTCTTTTTCAATTTTATGATGTTCTAGCAAGCTATGTGCAGCAATTGCTGATTTTTCAATTTCACAATTTTTAATATTTCTAAAATGTTCTTTAGTGCGTGTTTCCAAATTAAAAATTGTGAAATTGAAAAATCAGCAATTGCTGCACATAGTTTGCTATAACATCATAAAATTGAAAAAGAGGCAAAACTTTTGAAACAATTGGATAAACCGTTGGAATTGACAATTTGGGAAATGATATTCATTCAGAAAAATAAATATCGATCTTCCGGTGGATAAAAATTTAATTACAAAGTTTATAATCCCAATGAAAGATGGCAGCACAAGAGGTGATGTCATTAGAGAAATCAACAATCACAGAATTTCATCAGTGGAAGCCACGACTGAAGAGGGACATGATATTGTGTGAAACCGTCGGTATCAAAGAAATTTGAAATCATATGAGGTGAGTCGATAAAAATATGTTCTCCACTCACTATTAATGATATAACCTCATAATGTTTACTTCTCAATATTAATTTAAATATTACAGTATTATATTTGAAGAGAAAAATTTTCGCCTAGACCAAGACTCGAACCCGGGACGTTTGGCTTGCCGGGCCATATGCTCTACCAACTGAGCTACCGAGGCGAGTTACGATATAGATGCAAATTTTTCTCTTATATACGTTGTAATTCCCTCTCGCCAAATGCTTTTGAAACCATTGCTTCTATCTTTTGCAAATGGCGGCTTCTTAGTTAAGAAGACATTTATTGGGAATTTAACATTACTTTATAAAGCTAGTAAGGCTTCTAATGATGTTTTTATTATTGATTTAACATTTCTCAATGAAAGATAAATTATATTTGAAGAGAAAAATTTTCGCCTAGACCGAGACTCGAATATAATTTATCTTTCATTGAGAAATGTTAAATCAATAATAAAAACATCATTAGAAGCCTTACTAGCTTTATAAAGTAATGTTAAATTCCCAATAAATGTCTTCTTAACTAAGAAGCCGCCATTTGCAAAAGATAGAAGCAATGGTTTCAAAAGCATTTGGCGAGAGGGAATTACAACATATATAAGAGAAAAATTTGCATCTATATCGTAACTCGCCTCGGTAGCTCAGTTGGTAGAGCATTTGGCCCGGCAATCCAAAGGTCCCGGGTTCGAGTCTCGGTCTAGACAAAAATTTTTCTCTTCAAATATAATTAATCTTTCATTGAGAAATGTTAAATCAATAATAAAAACATCATTACAGTATTGTTCCATTTTCTGGCCATTTTTATGAAATTGTAAAGTACTGAAATGAGACATAGTTTCAAATAAAAAATAAAGCTCACTTGTATCATGTATACAAAAGGACTGAAGAGGTTATATAGGTATAATGTGGTTGTAATGATTAGAAAACTCCTGCTCCTGTGTCTTGTAGCTGTGTGCAGTGTTGCAGGAGAACTGAGTAATGTATTTGTATTGCAGGTCAAACCCAGGAACACCACACAACCTCGTCGTCCAGACTTCATTGGAGTTGGAGGTCCTCCTTCTTACTACGACTTTCAGCATCAGCAGCAGCATATGGGAGGTCACCCTCACCACATGGGCCAGCCTCACGGGTCTGGAGGTCGTGTTGCTCCCGGAGGTACGTACGGCAGCCCACAGAGGCGTTTCCTCTCAGAAGGTGAGTTAGTACGTCAGGGTGGATCAGGAGGCGATCTGGCATATTCACGAACCAACAACACGGTGGACAATATACGTGAATTAGCCGGCTCCCCGCAGCGAGGAGTGTATATGTGGAAAGACACATCTCCTGGTGCGTACGTTAGTGGAGGGAATGGGGTCGCTGGACCAGTGCATCATCATCCACAAATGTCCGCGCAGCATCAGCGACCAAGTACTTAAGATGATTAACGATCCAACCAGGACCAAGTTCCAACGCCGCAGCTTAGCAAGCAACAACAACAGCATGCTAGGCGAACATGCAGTGGTATGGACAGAGGACCCGCTGCTAACGTTCTTACTATCCTCCGTTTAATACGGAGGAGTACATGTACTATCCACCCCCTCAGTATCCGCAAAAATGTATATAAAACCGTAAAACCTAGGGATACCCCTACTACTCCAACTATCGCAGATACTCCATGGTGTAGTCGACTTGCGACGGAGTGCATGAGAGGCCCTAGTCCGGTGTTCCAGAAGGCCTCGTAAATTTTGTGCGTTGCATTGTATGTGAAATGACAGACTCAATGGGAGATATTGGCTTCGGCATCGCATGGTGTGAACTCCACGTACTGAAAGCAGCGTGGGAATAGTGGGCATAGTGGGTGTTGGGCCAATGGGTAGGAGGAACGCGCTACATCGGTCGTTTCAAGATCCCCCATCGCAGCTCAACGCCCACCCCTGACAGAGCAAGCGTTTACGATATGAACTACGAGATTTCGGTATAGGGAAGGCTGGGCCCAGTGGGGACGCGGGTCTGCAATGTGGGGTATGGGTACGGGTACTCTCGAAACAGAACGTTGCCACATCGCAGACAAGCTACCTACAGCTATCTAACAGGGCCAGGACCTTTCCTATGGCACGCAGAGGATACAGTAGGCCACCACCTTACTGACAGTGTGAGTGTAGTTCCAGCCTTCCAATTTCCTTTTGGTGTTTTATATGGTGAATTGTAGGGACAACCTTCTTAACATTTTTATAAAATATGTCGTACAAAGGGATTGAAGGAGGTAGGTATAATGTTTAATTTTGTCATGTTAGAATGTTGTGATGGTTGTGTGGAATATCCAAGTGACTGAAGTAATTATGTAGTAATGTGTTTTTTGCAGTATAATGGTGAATTGTGTATATTACCTAATTCATCATTGTGCCATGAACGTATGGATAAATATCGTAGTTTTCCCTGACTGCCTTCTAATCCTTCAAATATTTGTTACATAGAATTGCCATAAACAAACAAACAAACAAAAACCTTTGTAAATGTGAGGCTGCAAAAATCCATTATTCCAGCACTTTGTTGAAGAATGCTGTCTCAAAGTCCTCTCTTAACATAGCACACAGTTGTTTTAGCAAATACTTTTGGTCAGTACTTGAATTTGTTAGGCTTGCAGTACTTAACATATTTTTCTTATCTGTTTGTGGGTAGAGAACTTTTTTACATTCTGGAATACTGTAGACATTATTTAACATCTGAAAATTTCTTCCAAAATATTACTATATGTATACTCTGTTATGACAACCTGGACTTCATTGAGCTTAGCATGACAATACTGATTTTACAGTTCGTAGATCAGAAGAAAACAAGCATAAGGAATGTGTTATGCTGTCATGAGGGATTATACTAACGTACCTTACATCAACTGCTGAGCAAGTGTGCTAGTTCTAGGTCTGATGGGCAATCCTCAATAGAATACACCCAAAATAAACCGTGCAGATGTGTGACATATGATTGTTCCTGTATTAGTGGGCGTGTTTGATATTGTGACGCTTGCATTTCCCTCTGATTCTCTCATATCACACTTGCATTCTTCTGATCTGCAGGCTGTAGATTAAATAGTGAACGCAAACTTTAAATACATATTTTACGTTATTCATCATCAAAATGTATAAAGCAGAAAAGTTACTGATGTAATGTCAAATTCATCTTCTCTGCTTCTCTGAGCAATATCTTGAAATCAAGTTATGAAGTAGGAATTCAATTTTTTTTTTTTACTGGGTGTGTCTGCATCTGAAAGTTGTTAACTACATGTCATGGCATTCTTCAGAGCAGGTTAAGACAATATATATTTAAAACAAAAGATTCATGGATGCCGATTCCAGGCAAGCTCTGAAGAAAACCATGATATAATGGCAGAAACATTAGTTGAAAACTCTTAGATGTGCTAACATCCAAGTGAAAATGCAGTCTACGGAGTATACAGATTTTTGTTATAAAGTGGGAAGTTCAAAATAAACATTAAGTTACTCCATTTTTCTAACATAAATAATAATTAAGAACACAACTGGCAATAAAAATGTCTGGTAAAGTTAAATGTTTAATTAACATATTCTAATAATTTTGTATTTCGTCATCTACCAAATGTAACTAAATTCATTACCCACACTTCTAGGGAAGGTAGAAGAGACCAAAGCAAATGTTTTTTATATAAGAAAACTGTAACAGAAAATTTAATGACAAAATCATAAACTTACTTTATCAGACTGTAGTTGTAATATTACAATCCTACGCAAAAACTATTTAAAAATGCATCCTTCTCCTTCAGTATAAACTTTGTACCATTTCCTGTTGTATATACGTTTGAAGACTTGAGGCGTGTGCTGTAGAGACTCAGTCGAGTAAACAGACTCTTCACATGCCCCCACACAAAAAAAAAATCAAGCAGCATGAGGTCAGGAAAACGATGAGTCTGTTCATTTGGTTTGCTGCAGTCAATCCATTGCTCAACAAATCTGCAGATCAATTTTGCAACTACAGCGTTTATGTTTTTACAGTGATAAATATGTTTATGGTTCTGTCATTAAATTGTTTGAGGCCCATGATTATTTCATAAAAAAACTTGTTTTGATCTCACCTGTTTTCCCTAGAAGTTGAGTGCTGGATTTAGATATGTCCCGATATGTTTCTTCTGACGATCTTAAAATACTGGAAATTACTCGGAAATTATTTATCATTGCTTTATAATTTAAAATATTTGTACCATGATTTTTTCTTTCAAATTTTTTTAAGATTTCACCTTCAGATTATCGTATTAGAAAACAGATAACAGTTTATTACTGTTGTGATTAATTGGACATTTACCTCAGTGAAAGTCTATCTTCTCAATATATTTAATGTTATTAACTGGTATTCAATTTTTATTATAACTTATAATTGCAGAAACTATCATTTACATTTAAAAAACAAAGCACTTTGTTTCTCCTCACTTTATAATTGGAAAAAAATCACATAACTAAATTCGTCTCTACTCTTTTTATTATAGTGTTCTAAAATTTGTGATTTTTTTTGTAAATTAATTTTACTATATTATACTACCGTTGATTTTTTCTTCATTTGTGGTAATTGAATTAATAGGCATGCATTCTTTGATCAAGTTCCATATTAGATAGAAATAAACTAAAATTTAAAATTTATTTATTATTTTTTAACATAATTAGTAATTAAATTTAATTTACTAAGATTTATTTAGTGTAGTTTATATTGGACTCCTAGATTAATGAGGCCATAATTGAAAGAATATCATTTTGGAATCAATTACCTTTATTTCTTCTAGCATAGCAAGGCCATATAATAAATAATAAAGTACCATATATAAAGAAAATATGATAGAGTTGTGTCTGTCGAAACCTGATTTTATATTTTACTTCATCATTCAGATTTGTTATAACTGACACTGATTCGTGATTCCTTTTTTTCAATGCATCCCAAACCTGCCAAACTTGTAGGTTTCTATCTTGCATAGCTGAATGAACATTATCGTTAAATGTTTCTTACGCCTTCCTTTTTTTCTGTCTCTTCTGGGCAGAATCCAATTCTACATCTTTCTTAGTCATCAATCTTCCTCTTTCTTTCATAGCAGCCAATCATTATCTTGCAGGTTTCTGTCATGCATGTCTGAATAAAAACCATCACTCCATTTTAATAAATAAAATGAGTTGTGATTATCTCACCTCATACACTCTGCGTTCTTCAAAGCACATGATCGGTTTCAGGAAACATTATTTCTATTTTCAGCCATCTTCACGACTAACAGTGTTTACTACTAGAATTGTAAAGATGGCTAAAGGTAGGAATACAGAGTGCTTTGAAGAACACACGAGTGTATGAGCTGAGGTAATCTTGATTCATTTCATTTATTAATTTGAAAATCTTGTTATTTCCCTTAGTAAATTTTATGAAATATCATCACTCCAACACTTCTTGGGTCTTCCTTTCATCTATCTGTCTGGGGGAGTCCAATTCCATATTATTTTTTTGCCATCAATCTTCCTCCTTTTTTCATAGTCTTTCTTGTATATTTCTGTAATGCATGGCCGAATAAATACAACTGTTTTCTGAAAAAAAAAGTTCTATTCTGGCTTTTTATATATTAAATTTGGGAATTTTTAACATTATGAGGTTCAATTCATAAGAATTAAATTAATCGTGATTATTTCTTACCTCATACTTCTATATTTCTTTAAATACAGCACTGCAGTATCGGCAACTTCTTGTCACCATCGTCAGCTGTTTTCACGATTGTCAATTTTTACTTTTGTTGATAATTATCCAAACTGCCATCTGATGTTCTTTTAAAGAATTATTTCCTGAACTGCCATCTGGTGTTCATTATAATGAATCATTTTCTAAACCGCCATCTGTTGTATTTTTGAAGAACTTTGTAATCAAGCCCAGTTCATCTGGAATTTCAAAGTTCATGGTTCTAGTATGGTTTTTTTGAATATATATTTCTAGATTTAACAGTTTGGGGAAAAATATATATTCAAAAAAACCATACTAGAACCATGAACTTCGAAATTCCAGATGAACCGAGCTTGATTACAAAGTTCTTCAAAAATACAACAGATGGCAGTTTAGAAAATGATTAATTAAAATGAACACCAGATGGCAGTTTAGGAAATAACTCTTTAAAAGAACATCAGATGGCAGTTTGGATTATTATCAACAAAAGTAAAAATTGACAATTGTGAAAACAGCTTGACGATGGTGACAAGAAGTTGCCGATACTGCAGTGCTGTATTTAAAGAAATATAGAAGTATGAGGTAAGAAATAATCGCGATTAATTTAATTCTTATCTATTCTGGCTCCCTATTATTTCTTCTTCTTCCTTCCAAGTATTAGGCCAAGGCCTGTTACGATCCTATAGAAAATTTTCCCTCCAGTGTTTCATAGGACGGCCCAGAGATCTATTATTACTAATATTTAATATATTTCCATTCCCAATTCATAATCAAGAAACAACAAATTTCCTAATGTTCCCCAACATTAAACTACTTTTATCTACTATATACTCTATAAGCCCCTTAGTTTTTTTTTTTGTACACACAAAAAAGTAAAGTGCCTGAAAGAAAAAGCTACCATCACTCCAACAGTTCTTAGGCCTTCCTTTCTTCCATCTGTTTAATGGGAGATTCCAATTCCATATGCTTCTAGACCATTGAATTTCCTCTGTTCTTTCATCTCAATTGTGCCTATGATGGTTTGTTTAATATTCTTCATTTGTTGGATCATTTGATTAAGTACGTGTTGTAGCTTAGATATTCCTTAGCTTTTCCAAATATCCATCTCCAGGGCCAGAACTCGATCTCCAGGATCTGCCAGACAATATTTTTTTAATTCCTATATTTCAAATCATTTATAGCAATCCTTTAATTATTTATATATTAATTCAAAGTTTAAATTGTTGTCCTGAAAAATTTATATTTCTGAGTTATGGCTTTATTAAACTAAGAGTGAGATATATGAATTAATATTACAACTGATATCGAAAGATAAAAAATTTTAGAACTTTCTGTTATTGTTTTTTTTATATTATATATAAGTATTGAAACTATAGTGCAACTAAATTAAGCATTGAACTTTAATAAGAAAAAAATTTAATTTTAGATTTAAATTAAAATATTTTTTACCTCACCTCACATCCAGTCTTCTAATTATACTGGTTTCAAAGCCTGGGCAGCTTCATTTTCAGTCATTGCTCGTTGACTGATGTTATGTCGATCAGGAGAACTACTTCTTCCTCCCTCTGTTGGTGACCTGATGAACCTCTCGCTGGTTCTGATTTGATCAGAGGTTCATCGGTCCACCAACAGAGGGGATTGAGAAGCCGTTCTCCTGATTGACATAACATCAGTCGACAAGAAATTACTGAAGATGTAGCTGCCCAGGCTTTGAAACCGATATAATTAGAAGACTATTGCTTGAATATTAAATTTTGGAAGATGAAATTTTATTTATTATCTGGATTGTATAAAAAATAGAGTAGAAATAGAATTAATTAGTTTATGAGGCGAGATATAAAATATTCTAATTTAATATTTGAAGGGTCCAGGGGAAAAACGATGAATGTCACATTAAACTCAAACTGAGATAAATGAATTTTTAAGTTTTGAAACGCTATATCGTTTCCCTGTACACATTATTTTCAAAGCCTTATAAAACGTAACCCATAGCTTCTTTAAACAGTTTTCGCCTTTTAAATGTTACTAGGGAACAGTACAAACACTAAGAATATGAAACCTCATTTTTTTGTGATTTTGTGACATTCATCGTTTTTCCCCTGGAACCTTCATTTAATTTTTAGGAAGTTATATTTTGAGGTTATTTTAATTATATTATTTTTAGTCTGAACATCTTACCCCAATATTAATGTTGATTTGTTCTTGAACATGTTTCAAAACAATTATGTTTTATCGTCAGCTTTTCCAGACTGGTTTCATTTATATTGCACAACTGGATGTCGATGTCAGCTCCATCCTGTGGTTGGCCAAAGAACCTCCAAACCGATGGAGCGTGACCTTGTTTGGAGGTTCTTTGGCCAACCACAGGATGGAGCTAACATCGACATCCAGGTTGTGCAACATGAATAAAACCAGTCTGGAAAAGCTGACGATAAAACAGAATTGTTTTGAAACATGTTCAAGAACAAATCAACATTAATATTGAGGTAAGATGTTCAGACTAAAAATAATATAATTATTCTAATTTAAATCTAAAATTAAGCATACTCAATATACAAGTAAATTTTAAATAGAATGTAATTTATGATCATAGTGATTTATTCCTATAAAAGTTCAAAAATGTAATTTACATACCGTAATAAGAGACTCATACCAACATAACATAAATATTGTTTTATTTGGAGATTAAATTACAGAGTAAATAAAATGAATAAAATGAAATTTTCCGGCACTAGTAATATATAAAATTGTTGCTGAATATTATAATTTTTTTATGAAATTTGAATTTAAGATAATTATAGATATTTAAATAATGTCTACAGTACACCAAAAGCAGTTTAAATTTTCTGAGGAAATATTTTTCTAAAGTATATAATTAATAAATTACACCCACATGTTGTATCGATTTTAAAATGACTATACATTGCACATAACAAGTTTTGATTCCAATTTTTTAGGACAAAAAAAGAACATTGAGAGATGATAATTGTTATTTTTTATTTTTACACAATCTAATTTGCTTTATAGTTGCATTTTAATTGGACAATAGCCATTCCCATTGTTCAGGGACATTGTCTACGCCAGTCCATGTCCAAATAATATATTTTTTTAACTTCTGTTGATATGTTTTAAATGCTATCCAACATCTTATGGTAGATGCAATTTGTAATTATTTGTTATTATTTTCATTTATTATTATAAGATGTTTTTCATGTACAGTTATACCTGATTTTACCTAAAACTATTTACTATGGATTTTTAATGTATTATACAATGTTTCAATTTATTGTTACTTAAAAAAAAGAGTCTTTCCTTTAATCCAGAAATGTTAACTTATTTTTTTTAATACTTTATTATATATGTATATTTAACATGGCTTTATAATCAGAATACAAAAATCAGGTATAAGGTATGTGTTTTATTACAAGAGTGTGTCTCAAAAGATGTATTTGCTTTTTGAAACACTGTTTCTCGGTTATGAAATGAGACAGAAATACAGTTTTTGCTTTTTTAAAGAAAGAAATTTCTGCTTCAACTGAGATTTGAACCCAAGATCTCCAGGTTTATGTGCTAGCCCTATTCAACCAACTACTGCCTTGGCACAAATTGCCATCTCTTAAAATCCCATGAAGTCTCCATTCACAATGCTATTGGGTTGCTTCTAAATCAAAAAAAGACTATGATGGGACTTTTATGCTGAGCTATAAGCAGCGAATTGGTTGAGTAGCTCAAATATTTAGAGCACCAGCTGGAAGACTTAGATTCCAATCTCGATTAAAGAAACATTTTTTCTTTTTACAATTGATTTCAAACTATCTGTCTATATAAATTTAAATATTACATTTTAAAAATATGATAGGAAGTAACATTATGAGGTTTTTTTAATAATAAAGTTATTTTGTCTGTGTATTCTTACCTCTTATGGTTGTTTCAAGTCTTGTGAGCCTCATCTTCAGGAAAAAAATCAGTCTGTAATCGCTGAAGATGGGAAACATTTGTAAATTAATGAGTCATTTTTTTCACATTTTGCCTCATATTTTATGACCTCAGTAACTTTATCATAAGTAATGCCATGAGTGATTTCAAATTTATCTAGAGAATTTGGAAATCAAGAGTGGCATTTGTTAGGACTATTTAACGAATAAAATTGAGCTGTTTACTCACAAATCATTATTTAATTATGATTATTTAAAAGTATTTATATATTTAATGTAAACGGCAATGTTTGAAAACAAATGATAAACGATTGGTGCGCGTCATTTGCTTCCTTTGTTCATCACTGCAACCAGATCATAATATTATTTATTGCCAAAGGATCGCAATATTGTAAGAATGCACCCTAGTGGAGAAATTTATAACCAACGTTACAGGTTTCTGATGTCTTATGATGTAAATATGTCAATTATATTTTTCTGCAACGTCATTTCCTGGAAAATAATTTGTTTAAGAAAGTGCAATCAGTGTTTTCTTTTTTTTTTGTGGTATAATCAATTGTTACAAATGTTTTTATATTATCTCTTGCATTTGCTATGTGTTGACATTCATGCACTATATATAAAATCTGGTAGCCGTATTTCTTGGAGAGTCAGTCACTGCAAAATAATGCTATGACCTATTCAGAATGATAAAAAGGAGGTGCTTTCTTTATTATGATAAACTTTAGTTGATAAATTCTAGGCAAAACACGACTGTGATTGGTTGTAAATAAAAACTCATTGAAATGTGATTGGTCATTGACTCCCATTTGGGGCATGAGTTAAATAGTTCACATAAAATATGAGGTAAGATGTTAAAAATGACTCATTAATTTACGAATTAAGAACCTCACAATTTTATTTCCCATATTTAACTGTGCTTGAAACATATATTCAACAAAAACAACTAAGAGTGGTAAGAATCTTCTTCTTCTTCTTCCTTCCAAGTATTAGGCCAAGGCCTGTTATGATCCTATAGAAAATTTTCCCTCCAGCTTCTTCTGGAAAATTCTCGTATAAGACTTGGAAGCATAATAATAGTCCCTTCGATTGGTTGCTGGCCAAAGGAAGGCAAGACCAGTGATGGGCCTGCCATCTTATAGCCTCTGGTCAGGCTTGTGGTAAGAATACACAGACCAAATATCTTAATTATTAAATTTTACAGTTTGTGCTGTTTATGATTCAGAAAGGCAATGGAAAACTAGACACCTCAAAAGAATGGAAAAAGCAAGACTGCCATTATGAATAACTGACGGGAAAGATGGATTGAACAAATGAAGACAAATTTACAAGACAGAGAATACGATTGGAAAAAATTTAAAAAAAAGAAAAGAGTGGAAAGACAGAGATAAACAGAGGCACATTTGGAATCAACTCCCATAAGGGGACGCAATAACAGGAGGATGAGGATAATAAAATTAACCATTTCTAGATTTTGTATTGCCTTCTGAATTATTTACTACAAAACTATTTCTATCTCATATCCTTTTTCTTAATCTTTATTTGTAAGATTTTCATCCTGTTTATTTCCCAAATCACTCCTCGGAGGATGATGTATTTGGATGTACAGCCACTGTCTATCCATCTCTTGGCTGGTCTTCCTCTTGCTCTTCCCCCGTCCATTGATCTATCTTCTTTAGCTCTTTTTGCAAGTCAGTTGTCTTCCATTCTTTCTATATGACCTTTCCAAAATTTTTGTCTTTCTATAATAAATTTGGTTTGTGTCTTGAATTTGACATTTATAATCTAGTTGCTGAGAAACAGTGTTTCAAAGAGTGTATATCTGTAATTTTAATTTTATTTCAAATATTAAATAAAAGTGTATATCTATGTTCATTGTGTAAAAGATGTTAAGTCCAAAATTGTACTTTAATGAAAAATGGGATTTTATTTGTCAAAGATGCTCGGGATGATAACTCATTTAGCTCATTTTGGAGTTAACGCCCATTATGCAGCAAACACAGATATTTCATTGATTTTTAGGAAGTAACACTGAGGCTTTCTTTAACAATTACACTGAACAACAAAAAAGAAACTTTTTTTTTTGTCTCACAGAGAAAAATATGTGATTCTGATAGTATTTTTTCTCCTGAATTCAAATATGATATCGGTTTTTCTCCATCATGTAAGGTTTCCGAGAGACAGGCATTTATAATTTCAAACACTTTAATATTTTCTACATTTGTAACTACACAATATTCGAACATTCGGACTCACCTAGAAAGTAAGAAATGATGATTTTCTGCTATATTTCGCCTGTAGAGCATCCCTTTTGATGGTCCAACAATAATCGGCCAGCATATTGGGATTCCATTAGCCTTGATATCTCTTTTCCATAGCTGAAACCATTTGAGTTAGCTCATTTGTTTATATTTTACAATGGACAAATGGATGAAAAAACATTTATTAAAAAAATAATTATTTAAATCCATTAATTGAAATTGAAATAAAAAAGAACTGTGGGTGATGGAGAAATTCCAAATATATATTTGAAAACACGATAAAAAACTGCAATAAGTACAACTATTGATACTCATGAGACAAAAATCATGTTGACCAGTGTTATTAAAAGAATCAGATTTTACACCTCATCTCTTATTCTATTTATTTTCCAGGACTAGTTTCAAAGAGATCTTCTCTCTATTGTTAATTAGCATCTGAGTGAGACTATTCCTTTAAAATATACAAAATATGAGGTAAGGTGTAAAATCTGATCAATTTAATGATATATCCACATTGTATAATAATCATTCAGGCAGGCGTTAGTAATGAAAGTAATAATTATTATGAGTTTGAATTGGAAATATACACCTGTATATTTTTGTTCTTCACCTGGACATGTTTTGACCAACATCTTTGCTGTTCTCAGTCTGAATTCAACTGCCATGTTGACAGTTGAATATTTTGTATATTCTCTTTCTCTGGTGTTGGGTAGACGAACCTTATAATTAAATCTTTTTCTCTCGAAACTTAAGGAATTCATTATTTTGTCTCTATTTTCTGGATGTAGATTTTTTCTCATATTGAGAGTTTTTCCAGTTGTTTCAACAATTTTGACTTCTAATATATTTTATGATTTTCAGTCCACACATGAGCAGTCACTGTCAATTTCTCTATTTCTCCATATTTTACATGTCCCACACCATAGTCAAGTGGTTTAAGACATAATGCCTTGTTGCAGAGCTACATGACTAGCACTGGTTTGAGTCCCCATGTGGAAAGAAATTTTCTCGTGGAATTTTGGCTAATATGGGTCTTGCGACAATCCAGCATTGTAAGGAATTTGGGTAGCTACGATAAGTAGCGGCTCCAGTTTGAGAAAACAAGTTATAATGACTGGGGGTCTTGACATGCTGACCACGTGTCATCTCTATACTGGCTGGAGATCATTCATCTCTGTGTTGAATGCAGGCTTTCACGGCCGGTAATCATAATGTTAGTGATTCCGGGCTTTGTGGCTGTGGTCCATTACTGGTGTTCCTACCAGACGTTTGTCCCCCAGCTGCGGAGAGCATCTTCAGTGGCGAGTACTTCTAGGTGTTGTTTCTTGGTCGGAGGCTCGACATTCACAGTTGAGCCTCCGACCAGGAAACAACACCTAGAAGTACTCACCACTGAAGATGCCCTCCACAGCTGAGGGAGAAATGTCTGGTAGGAACACCAGTAATGGACCACGGTCACAAAGCCCGGAATCACTTAACGTTCATCTCTGTGGTTAACACATTTGAATGTGTGGTCAGCAACTGCCTTAGTAGGACAAGGGCCTTCTAGGGCCTTTTGTGTTAATTTTTTTTTATAAAGGTGCTTTTTCATTCTGAGTTCAGATTTTAGTTTCTCCTGGATGGATTTTTTAAACATTATCCATATTTTATCTGATTAATTCCTGATTTTTTTATCTACATACATTTTGTTAGTTTAGTTTGTTTTAATTTAATAGTGAATTACATAATCTTTATGGGAAAGCAAATTAAAAGAACAGTTAACTTTCATAGACTCAGAAGGACAGGACATTTAGCATGAATTGGGAATGAAAAGAGGGGCATGGAATCGAGGGGAAATGCCCAGTTAGGCTAAGAGTGAGGTGGGAGAATAACATTAACCATGATTTGAAGGAGGTAAATTATACAGGGGATGATTAAAGAATATTAGCAAATATATAAAACTATTATTCTACCAGTTATATGGGTGTGAAACATGGACTCTTACTTTAAGGGAGGAAAGTAGATTACAAGTATTTGAGAATAAAGTACTTAGGAAAATTTTTGGACCAAAGAGAGATGAACAAACAGGTGAATGGAGAAGACTGCTTAACAGTGAACTACATGGTCTTTATAGGAAGCCAGATATAATAAGAGCAGTTAAGTCTCGTAGGCTGCGATGGGCAGGACATGTTGCACGTATAGGAATGAAAGACTTGCATGAAAGCTTCTTGTAGGAAAGCCAGAGGGAAAACGCCCAGTTGGTAGACCAAGAATGAGGTGGGAGAATAACGATTACTATGATTTGAGGAAAGTAGATTATACAGGGAATGATTGGAAATCATTAGCTCAAGATAGGGATGTATGGAGAGCTTATGTCTGTGCGGCCATGAACCTACGGGTTCGATAGTGCCAGTGAGTAAGTAAGTAAGCAGGGATATATGGAGAGCTTACTTATGTCTGTATGGAGATGAATCTCCAGGTTCGATAGTGCCATTGGGTCAGTTAGTTTATATTGTCTTTGTATCAGGTTTTCTGTGAATATGTTCTGAATTACTATGTTTATTGTGTGTTCCTTCTCTCTTCATGGGGATGTTTACTAGTCTATGTGCAAGACTATTGATCAATACTTTTAAAATTCATGATAAACACTGTTCAGGCTATTATGTAAAATGTGTTAAATCTTAAAATTTGTACACAATATTTCAGTCATCCTCAAATCAAATTCAGTTTAAAAACTTAGTCAATCATTAACACTTTGAGTCCTGCAGTGGTACTAGTACCACGGCATTTAAATGATACTGAAGCTGGAGAAAATTAAATCCCTCAGCATGATTGTGCTGGCATATTTACAGGGGTGTTTTTCTGAAGCTGAAAAACACCCCTGTAAATCCACCGGCACAGGCATGCCGAGGCATTTTTCTCCGGCTTCAGTGTCATTTAAATACGTGGTACTAGTACCATTGCCGGACTCAAAGTGTTAAAGATTGTAAAATTGTACATGCTGACGATGGAACATTTTTCAGAAAGGCCTTTATTGTGTAATGATTGACAAAATTTTTAACTGTTTTGATTCTAGTTGAACTTTATGAATTTTAAAATTTTAACCTTGGAAGACTATTGATGTACTGAATTTTCCGGGGAAAATTATTTGTGAAGTTTGCTTGCTCACCATCAGAAAGAGAAGATATACAAGACTTCCATTGGCCAGCAAGGCAGTTAGATTCTGGTTGAGAATGTCTAAGATGTTTGCCGAAACATGTCCAGGTGAGAAAATAAAACATTTCATTAGATGTATATTATCGATTCAATCTCTTGATAAATTATCTCACAGTAGGTTTGTTCCAGCAAGAAAAATAATGAATTTGAATGTGCAGGTCAGGATAAATTCCAATATAACTTCATCTGATTCAGAACTGATTCTAAATTCTTAGCTTACTGTTCCAACAATTTTAATTTATTTTTTTACAAGTAAAATTGATTCTAGATTATGAGCAGGAACTGGAAATTCTGTACATGCACAGGTGGTTAGAAACATGCTTTCACATGATTGAATTTGTTGACCATAGATATTGAATTGAGGTTAAACAGAACATATATTATAAATTAATTATGGGAAATAACATTATGAGGTTTTCAAGTTAATAATTAATAAAAACTGAGTCGTATCTCACCTCATATTTCATGTCCTTAAAGCACGAAACTATGATTTCTGGAGGATTCCTCTATTCTTCAGTCATATCCACGACTGTTGAAACCTGATTTACACCTTCATCTAAACCAGGTTTCAATAGTCGTAGATATGGCCGAAGATGGGAGGGATGCCTCCAGAAACTGCAGTTCCGTGCTTGAAGAACACAAAATATGAGGTGAGATATGACTGTTTTATTAATTGTCAGAACTTATATGTTAGTTTATTGTGTTTCTTTTTTATATGTTAATGTTAGTGTATGCTCTAGCTGAGTGGTTTAATGCATCATGCTTTGGTGCAGAGCTATGGGACTTGGCTGGTTTGTGTCCCCATGGTGGAAGAAATTTGCTCATGGAATTTCCACCATTATGGAACCAGTGCCCGCTTGAGGAAATTAGGTAAAGTATTCCCACTACAGGCCTCAGGAGGCCCTTGGGGTAGTGGGAGGTTAACGCTCCCACTTTTTCTGGACAATCAGCACTTGATGTCAGCCGGGTTGTCAGCCCTGCATGACAGCCGCCTTTACCCCAGAACAAGCTCCTGGTACTCTGTTCTGTTAGAGGCTGAGTCAACCCCAGGGCCATAGTGCCGCGAGAAGGTTTGGGTCAATTTAAAAATCCTGACCCCACCGGGACTTGACCCTTCGACCTTCCAGTTGTAGCACAGGGCCTTAACCACTATGCTGTGGCATGCCCCCAAGGAAATTGGGTAGCTACAATAAATAGTAGCTCCAGGTTGAAAAAATCAGCTATAACAGCTGGAGTCCATCGTGCTACCATATGTCCCCTCATCCACCTCTGTGATTAGGGGCCGCATGCAAATACATTAGTCTCTACTCAAATTACTTCCAATCACTGGTGAGCTGACTCACCGTGAGCAAGTGGAAAGATCGAATTAGGTACCCACTAACTGGTCATGCATGAAAGTTGTTGTTTTCGTAATATTGGCAAGAAATTACCCAGAATTCTCAGCTATAAAACAACTTCCGTTATTTTCGTCTGCTATAGAGGAACGCATTTATGCTTGTGTCCCACAAATAATACTGTATACAACAATGTTTGCATCGTGCAATATTATGCCGATTCTCCTGTTCTTCCAGTTGAATTCTTTGGTAGACTCTATCAAATTCCTCTTCTCCGCTATACCGAAAACATGATCGAAGTCTTCAAGGTCCGACATCTTGGATAAATCGGCAAGGTTTCAAACTACATCGGTTCCCTTCGGGATTCTCACAATAAGTTTCTATCTTAAGCTATGATCTTAAGTTACCTAGTCAGGTAGCTTACGAATTTCAACAATTATTATCGCATGAACAGATTTCTGAGTAAGCAAAATCATATTAGGATACAACTTTCTCAGCAGAGAACGTCTTTTATGGTCTAATGCATTCATAGATTCGAGCCTTAGTTACAAAAACAGTAATTGAAATAAATGGAAAATTAACAGAAGAAATTAGAATTAACTTTGGTTTAAAACATGAGTGTAGCCTTTCCCCAACACTTTTTAATATATTTAGACGACATTCTTGATGAATGGAAACAATTGGTTCATAAAGGATTAAAAAATAGAAGAAATAAAACATTGAATGCATTATGTTTTGCAGATGATATAGTTTTAATTCTTGACAGAGAGGTCAGGCTACAAAAAGCAGTCTATCAATTAAATGATATATGTAAGAAATATATAATTTCAAAAACTAAACTAATGGCATTCCATGAAAAGTATCCAGTAAGAACAAAAATAGTAATAGAAGATAAAGTGTTGGAACACGTTTAACACTTCCAGTGTTTGGGCTGCGATGTAACTTATGAAGAAGAACAAGATATAAATAAGAAAATTCAGAAATCAACATATTTGTTGAACAATCAGATGAACACTGAGGAACAAAGTAAAAAAGGATACACAGCTAAGATTTTACTCAACGATGACACTACCAGTGGCGATGTATGGGATTGAGGCCTGGTCCTGAAGGAAAAAGAAAAAAGAAAAATTCAGGCAGTGGAAATGAGATTCCTATGGGCTGTGAAAGAGGAGAACATATTAGAAATGAGAATATTAGAGAGGAACTAAGGGCCACATGCAAATACATTAGTCTCTGGTGAGTTGAGTTTTCTGTGAGCATGTGCAAAGTTCGAATTAGCAAGTCACCGACTGGTCATGCATGAAAGTAGATTTTTCATAATATTGGCAAGAAATTACCCAGAATTCTCAGCGTTAAAACCACTTCCGTTATTTTCGTCTGCTAGAGGAACGCATTTACGCTTGTGTCCCACAAATAAAACTGTATACGACGACGTCTGCATCGTGCGATATTATGCTGATTCTCCTGTTCATCCAGTTGAATTCTTTGGTAGACTCTATCAAATTCCTGTTCTTTGCATACACTGAAAACATGATTGAAGTCATCAAGGTCCGACATCTTGGTAAAGCAGCAAGGTTTTCAAAGTACATCGGGTTGCTCACGATTCGTTCTCTGTAAAGTCACCTCGCCAGGTAGCTTAGGAATTTCGACAATTATTATCGCATGAACAGACTATTGTGTAAACAAAAACGTCTTTGGATGCAACTTTCTTAGCAGAGAACGACTTTTACGGTCTAATGCATTCATAGATACGACCATGTTGTCATTATCTTCTAACAAAAGATAGTTTTGCTTCTTTATAAATGGGGCTTAAATCCATTGCACTAGTCTGCCAAAAAAAAAAGAGGTAGGTGTTAAAATAATAAACTGAAAATGATAACAAATCTATTCTCAGGGTAGAATTTAAGTTGGAATATATCTAACTCGCAATTATCAATAATTGTAATTTTAGGCCATCACTTCTTCAACAAATAGAAGAATACAGGAACAATTGGATAAAACATCTGCAAAGAATGACAGAGGATAGGATACCAAAGATGGCACTGATGTATATTCCTGGAGGACAAAGATTGGTGGGAAGACAAGAAAGCACTGGGCTGAACAGATGTGAGATCGAAACAGGCAAAGACCTAATCCATGAAGGATGGTGATGATGATGATTCTCTATTTAGTGGCCGTCTTTTGAGATAATAGCTTGAACAGCAGCTTTAGAATCAGATAAGAAAACCAAGTTGTAACCACTTGTTTGACAAAGGTAAAGGTAAAGTGATCCCACTACAGGCCTCAGCAGGCCCTTGGGTTAGTAGGAGGTTAAGGCTCCCACTTTTTCTGGACAATCGGCTCTTGATGTCAGCCCTGCATGACGGCCGCCTTTACCCCCAGAATAAATGTCTGGTACTCATTTATGTTAGAGGCTGAGTTGACCCCAGGGCCATAGTGCCCCCAGAAGGTTTAGGTCAGTTTAAAAATCCTGACCCCACGGGACTCGAACCCTAGACCTTCCGGCTTGTAGCTCAGTGCCTTAACCGCTATGCTATGGCATGCCCCCACATGTTTGACAAGACAAATATATTTTGTAAAGATGCATGAATTGCATAAATTTCTCCATCAAAATTTGAAAAATTATTCCCAAATACTATAGCGGCAGCAGTATTGGGAACCGGTTAAATTTCATAACTTCACTGTTTACACAAAATTGCCCAATCTACTTTATTTCTTTCACAATTACTCACTGTATGTGCACATATAATTATTATTCAGTTTTGAGTCTCTCCAACACAGTTTATCTGATAGTTCACTTATTCACACTTCCAGAAGATATATCTTGCAATGCTTTCTTCCTTGTCGCTCTTCAGAACACTTTCACTGATCAACTTTCCGGCCATGACTGGGTGTCCCTTTTATATGAGAGGATCAGAACTATCCGTAACCCCAATCCTGATCTCTCTCAAATCTCTTTAAGAGGCTGATCCTTCTGGAGAGATTATTTGCAATCCAAATCTCTTATTATTTATAAGATGTGTATTCTAATGCCATCCACTGCATTTCATGTGCTTCAGGTCCTGCACTGGGTGGATATATGGCATTAATGTGGTCCATTTTCAATTTACACACCACTTCGGCAGATCACTTCACGTAAATGATTTATTCTTGTATTGTGTACAGAATCGGCTGCGGTGGACTAGTGGTTATGCTCCTTGCCTCTGATCCCGAGGGTCGCAGGTTCAAACCCGGCCGGGTCGATGGATTTTTTTAGGATGGAAAAATCCAAGGAGCAAGTCCTCCGGGAGGGACTTCAAGCCATGGGCCCCAAGTCTGAAGATTTCAGGCTCGTAAAAGATCCTTAAGCCTGAATGAAGAGGCCTCCAAGCAAAAATTTATTGGATTTTCCCGTCCTAGTACTATCTTGGTTTCATAGATGTCCGTATGAGGCAGAACGCTGACCATGGACCACTCAAAATGACATCTATACGTAAACAAGTGTAACTAAATTATTATGGTTCAAATTCTTCCTGTAGGGGGAGAGCGCCTAAATCTCTGTTAAGGGAAAACATGGGCTTACAAGAAGATTGTGTACAGAGAGGAGTGTAGAATGAATGTGTGTGTAGTGTAAGTATGTTGTTGAGTCCCTCGCCGTAGCCGAGTGGTTAAGGCAGGAAGCCTTGGCACAGAGCTACAGGACTTGCGCTGGTTCGAGTCTCCATGGGGAAGACATTTTCTCATTGTATTTCGGCCAGTATGGGACCAGTGCCCACCCAGCATCGTGAGGCATTTGGGAGCTACAATAAGTAGCGGCTCCAGGTTGAGAAAACCAGCTATAATGGCTGGGGGACTCGACATACTGACCACATGTCACCCCTACACTGGCTAGATGATCATCTACCTCTGTATTTGACACATGTGGATGTGAGGGCAGCAGCCAGATAGTAGGCTAAGGGCCTTCTAGGCCTGTCACACCATGAGTATTGTAAGTATGTTGTATGAGGGATGATGATGAAAAGAAGGGGAAGATGAAACCCAGTGCCTCCTCCTATCGAAAAAAGCACCAAGGAGGCCACCAGGCTTAACATCCCCATCTGATGGACAAATTGTTATCAACAATGCCATATAGCTTCTCTACATATGTACTGCGGAGAGGTTTGCAGGAATCTGGTGCACAATATAGTGATTGAAAATTGTACACCACCGTCTCTCCTGGCCCTGAGATTGAGATTTTTGCATTTAAATTAATTTATTTAAATTTATTTAACAATTACATTTTTCAACCCTGCTGGGTATTGAACCTGGATCTGCTAGTCAAGAAGCAGGCATGCTACCACCTGTGCCAGAACGGCAGACTATATTCCTTATAAGGCAGATTTAAGTCATGCCCCCCCCCATCTGCGAAATTCAAAAGGTGGTCATTTGAGCATTGAATCAACAATACTTCATAAAGTTTTTTTTATTCATTTCATACATCTCAATGATGGATATATTATATTTGAAGAGAAAAATTATATGCTCAGACTGACATTGAACCCAGGACCTTTCGCACACTAGGTGAATGCTCTACCAATTGAGCTATCTGAGCAACTCCAATCTAAATGCAAATCTTTCTCTTATATACGCTGTTAATTCCCGCGCACCAAATGCTATAAAGCCTTTGCTTCTATTTTGCAAATGGCGGATTTTTTTTATTAAGAAGACATTGGAAATTTTACATTCCACTATAAAGCCAGTATGGCTTCTAAGTTATATTTGAAGAGAAAAATTATTCGCTAAGATGCGTGGGAATTAACAGCATTATATAGAGAAAGATATGCTGTTAGATTGGAGTTATTCAGATACTTGGTAAAGCATTCGCCTAGTGTGTGAAAGGTCCTGGGTTCAAACCCCAGTCTGAGCATATAATTTTTCTCTTCAAATATAACTCCAAGCGTGACAGGCCTAGAAAGCCCTTGGCCTATCAGCCACATGTGTTAATCCATCCTAAAAAAAAATCTATCACCCCGGCCGGGTTTGAACCCGTGACCCTCAGAATCAGAGGCAAGGAGCATAACCACTAGTCTACCGCAGCCGATTCTGTACACTATACAAGAATAAATCATTTACGTGAAATTATCTGCCGAAGTGGTGTGTAAATTGAAAATGGGGACCCATGGAGGACATGTTCCTTGGATTTTTTCATCCTAAAAAAATAAGCCAGTGTAGGGGTGACATGTGATCAGCATGTCGGGTCCACCAGCCATTATAGCCGGTCTTCTCAACCTGGAGAAAGTCCTCTGTGTGTCTCCATTTTCAATTTACACACTATTGCACTAATGAAGGTTTTATAACTCTATTAATGATTCCCATTGATTTGTTGAATTTCACAATTTTCTCTGACTATTTAACTCATGCCCCAAATGGGTCTCAATGGCCAATCACATTTCAATGATTTCTGTTTTACAACCAATCAGAGTCGTGTTTCACGAAATATTTATCAGTATTAAAGAAAGCTCCTCCTTTTTAATATTCTGAACAGGTCTGACCATTATTTTGCAGTGACTGAGCCTGTGAGAAATACGGCTACCAGATTGTATATATAGTGCATGAATGTCAACACATGCCACATGCGGGAGTTAATATAAAAACATTTGTAGCAATTGATTATAGCACCAAAAAAGAAACCACTGTTTGCACTTTCTTAAATGTATTTTTTCCAGGTAACAATCCAGAAAAATATAATTGTCATATTTACATCATACGACATCAGAAATGAATTAATATACAGTTTGATGTGTTTCATTTTTTCTCCACTAGAGAGTATTCTTACAATATTGCGTTCCTTTGGCAGTAAACAGTATGATCTGGTTGCAGTGATAAACAAAAGAAGCAGATGAAGCGTACCTATCGTTTCTCATTTGTTTTCAAACATCGCCGTTAAATTAAATATATAAATATTTTAAAATAACTATAGTTAAATAATTATTTGTGAGTAAACAGCTTAATTTTATTCGTTAAATAGTCCTAACAAATGCCACGAGTGATTTCCAAATTCTCTAGATAAATTCACTCCTCACTTCGTGAGTCGTGAATATATCGATAATTTGGAAATCACTCGTGGCATTATTTATGATAAATTCAAATTTTCAACAAAAGAGAGTTTATATCCTAAATAAGTAAACTCATTAACTCTCTCTAAAATTTTGTTATTTAAACAATTTTGCTTGGTATTGGGGATTTTCCACAAAATAACCAACTTAATAATTAAAGGAAACCTCATAGTGTTATTTCCTACAAATATTATATATGAAACTTAGTTATGCTTTCTAATTATTTAGAGAAATTATTTATGTTTTTATGAAGTATACTGCCATAACATGTTAGGATAATGATATTAATTATGTAGAATGTATTAACAAATGTGGGGAAGAGACAAAATGTAACTTAACATTATGAGAGTTATATAATGATTTTAAGTTATTATGTATTTGTTGTACGCTTATAACATTGGTAAAGTTTAGAAAAGTTTTCTGCCAATTTAATTGTGACCATTATAAACAAATTAATCTTATATTCTATCAGTATTTGTTATGTATTGTATTAAAAGTCTGGTCACTGTGTGTACTGCCATTGAGCTATGTTTGATGTATAATCATTCTAAATAATTTCAAAACTATTTTATAAAAAAATATTTAACAATTTTAATTTTGTTTTAGCTTTATTGGGCATTTTAGTACAAATGACAGTCTGAAGTAATGAGAAGAAGAACTGAATAAACGAAGCGAATCCCTCAGCAAATCAAAGTTGTGGCCCAATATTGCTTGTTGACGTAATATATCTTTCTTAAATTGGAGAAACTCAATTTTTAAGCCAACTTATTTAAAAACATCAGACTGCAGTGAAAACAAATCATGCATAACCGTAAATTGTGCATGATTGTATTGTATTGTAAGCCTATGTTTTCCCTTTACAGAGATTTAGGCACTCTCCCCCTACAGGGAAGAATTTGAACCATACTAATTTAGTTACACTTGTTTTCGTATAGATGTCATTTTGAGTGATACGTGGTCAGCGTTCCGCCTCATACTGACATCTAGGAAACCAAGATAGTACTAGGACGGGAAAATTCGGTAAATTTTGCTTAGAGGCCTTTTCATTCAGGCTTAAGGGTTTTTTACGAGCCTGAAAATCTTCAGACTCGGGACCCACGGTTTAAAGTCCCTCCCGGAGGACTTGCTTCTTGGATTTTTCCGTCCTAAAAAATCCATCGACCCCGGCCGGGTTTGAACCCGCGACCCTTGGTACCAGAGGCAAGGAGCATAACCACTAGTCCACCGCGGCCGACCTCAATTTCTTAAGCCAACTTATTAAAAACATCAGACTGCAGTGAAAACAAATTGTGCATGATACAAATTTAAATAATTTCATGAAACTGCAGGTTACTCAAAAACAGACCATGAAAGGAATTCTGAGATTCTCAAAGAATTACAAACAGAATCAGTCATGGAATATGTACAAAAATACAGAAACAACTGGAAATCTCACGTAAGAAGAATGAGCAGAACAAGAATACCACGTCAAATCTTAAATTACCAGAGCCAGGCAAGAGATCTTTGGGCAGACCCTTCAAATGTTGGATTGAGACCGTAACAGACCACTAGATCTATCACTTGAAAGGAAAGAAGAATAAACTACAAATATGAGGTGAGTTGTGTATTTTCTAACTCATCATCATCCATGAAAATATTAGGCCATGAGGTCTGTTACGATCTCAAACAGGAATTTTCCATCCAGTGCTTTTTTGGATGCCCCAGCAATCTTTTGCCTTGAGGGCAGTAATGAAGCATGGCTTTTGGAATTCTATGAGATGGCATTCGTTGAAGATGTGCTTTCCAGTTGTTCTAGTAGTTTTGTGTGTGGTGGAGAATGGGTTCTACATCCAACTCTTCCATAATTTCCTCATTTCTTTTATGGTCCCACTTTGTATAGCCTGCTATAAGATGCATAAATTGCATCTCGTTTGCTGTTATTCAGCTTTCATCACCTCTTCGTATTATCCATGCTTCACCACCATATCTTAATACTGGTCTTGCGAGAACTTTTATAGCTCATCAAATAAACCTCATAGTGTCACCTCCTTTAAATATTAAATAATTTCTGATGATTAATTTTTCCGTTACATTGTTAAAAATATTAAATAAATTAAATCACTCTTTTAGGATACATTGCTAGTTTAAGGATTAACAAAATTGTTGAGTATGCAGATGCTTTGGGACGAAGCAAACACGGCAGCTGCTAGAGTAATTTTTTTAATTTTGCATTTCAGGTAAACCCCATTTCTAATGGTTGCTTTTTTTTTAATACCTACTGTCATTTAGGTAATGACAAACTTAGATAAACACACTAAAATACAACAATTCAATTATCTATGTGGCACAATTAAATGTACTTTATTGAATGAAACTAGAAAGAAACTATTTTAAAATTTTACAAAGTATTGGTAGTTCCATCTGTTATATATGGATGTGAAACCTGGACATTAACAAAGGCAGATGGTAAACAAATAGAGCCTGCAGAAATGAAGATGTTGAGAGCAATAGCAGGATACCAGAGGGCCGATAAAAAGAAAAATGAAGATATAAGAACAGAACTTAATATATTTAATCTCTGTGAAAGAATAAAATACTATCAAAATGCTTACATTCAGTATGTATTACAAATGAATGAACAGCGCATACCAAGAAGAATGTATAATTATAAACCAAAAGGGAGAAGATTGTTGGGAAGACCATTGAAGAGATGGAAGGACCAATTCGACCTATAATGAGACCTGAACAGGCCATTGGGCTTAATCCTTGTTGATGATGATGATGATCCTGTTTTATCTATGTAGCATGTACTGAGTTTTGTTATAAAACATTGAAAATTGGATCTGCTAGAGCAATTTTTAAATTCCTTTCAGGTGAATTCCTATTCTAGTTTTACTGATGGATTGGTAAAGATCTGTGAAAACATTTTTGAAAGTCTTTTCATGAGAACAGTCTCAACAGCTTCATTAATTTAGAATTAGCCAAAAAAAAAAAAGGTTAGCGATATGTGAATAATGACCTGAGAAGTAATATATATAATTAAGAAAGTTTTTTGGGTTTTCCGCATCATGAATTCAAGTTCGGCCTCTGACCACTGATTCCGATGTTTCGGCATGATCCCACATGCCATTATTAAGGATTGATAGCTTCGTGTTACTGGTTTAGGTCATGCCAAAATGTCAGAATCAGTGGCCAGTTACTGACCTTGAATCTATGATGCGGAAAATCCAAGAAAACTTTCTTAATCATACATGTATCTGTGAAAATCTGCAATATAACATATTGTCGCGGATAGCACGGGGTTTTCCTCTTACTTATTTAGTCTTAAATAAGTACATAGTTGTTATTTAAAATTTTCCTTTTCACTTTATTTTCTTCTCAACAATTATCACTAAATCTTCAAATGCAATTTTGTTTCACAACTATTATTTTTATAATGTTAATCAGATAATCACTTCTAACACAGTTGCAGACACAATACTTCCTCACAGTCTAGCTCCCAATTTAACTTCTCGGCGTTCACTATCAGACTATCACACAACAGATTGGCCGGCCTTCTCTGCTCTTTTATATAAGCAGGGAGGAAAGTTCTAGTAATAACTTTGAGCAATTTCAAAGCCCAGAAACCTCTGGCTTCCAATCTTTCTCCAAGGAGAAGGAGACGCTGGTGGAAAGGTCTGGCAACACATTCCAGACCATTCAAGCGGCTCTGCAGGTCACTAACTCGCTAGGGGCGACTCACCCGCACAATTCAAACGCTGCTTACATGACATGTAACAATATGTATATAGTTTTTGTTGGAAGAAAGTACAGAAAATAACTGAAAATTGAATGATAAGTAGAGGTAAAAATAATTTTAAAAGTGCTAATAAATTCTTAATTTGGCAATGTATTGTATAAGACATATTAGTTCAATTCATTTAATACTTTTAATAAAAAGTGGAAAAAGAATCAGTAGAAATTATTTAATTTACGCCAAATTATACAGCACTATACAATAATAAGTTATGCATGATTTGCTTTCACTGCAGTATGACACATTTAAATAAACTGGCATTAGAACTTGAGTTTCATCAATTTATGGGATAACAATATGTACGAGGGCGGATTGGAAAGTAACGCACAATCATTTTTTTCTGCCTTGGTATTGCAGCTAGAATGTTGAAATTTCACAGAGATATAGTTTGAAGTTTTCACTACAGATGGTATTGTTTTCTCAGGTGCACCTCTTGCGAGAGAAGCTTGAACTATGCAACAAAGATGGCGCGCATGCTACAGTCGTCCACCTGTGAGGGATGGATTGGATCGGAAAGTAATGCACAATAATTTTTTTTTAAAGTTTAATAGTAAAAAAAAGGGAAAAAATCACAAATGAACTTACATCTTTTACCTACTTTTCGACATAGTCACCAACTTTCTCAACACATTTTTCCCATCGTGTTACCAGTTTCAATATGCCCTGTTCGTAGAAGTCCGTTTGGTTGGAGTGTAGCCATCTGCGCACTGCTGATGCCTGCTTTGTTTCGGGCGTGTAGTGGTACGCCCACGACTCATCACCTGTGACGATTCCTTCCAGAAAGTCATGTCCTTGTGCGGTGTACCGCGTTAAGTGGTCCAAGCTTGCCATCATTCGCTGGCCCTTGTGGTTGTCTGTCAGGTTCTTAGGCACCCAGCGAGCACTAACTTTACGGAAGACATTGCTACGGTCCATACAATCATCCCCATACACACCACGCATGTCCCTGTGAATTTCACTGGGTTTATGCCCTTTGGCCCACAAAAATCGAACAACACTTCTCTGTTCCTCACAGGTGGACGACTGTAGCATGCATGCCATCTTTGTTGCATAGTTCAAGCTTCTCTCGCAAGAGGTGCACCTGAGAAATAAATACCATCTGTAGTGAGAACTTCAAACTATATCTCTGTGAAATTTCAACATTCTAGCTGCAATACCAAGGCAGAAAAAAATTGTTGTGCGTTACTTTCCGATCCGCCCTCGTAATATTGGGAAAATAGCTGTGAATTATGGATATAACAGGATAGCTAACTCACGGTACTATACTAAAACCAAAATAATAACCCACATTTAACCAAAATAACTCACTCTAACCTTATATTTGTTCTTTTTGTGTGGTATATGTTATTGTTAAATGTTAATATGAATGAGAGAAAAATAAAAATAATGTGAAGTAAGTATGTGGTGGAAATATGAATGAACATGTTGGGGCAAATATGTCAGTAGCATGAGATGTCACAGAGAAGTGTCAATATGGTTAGTGATTTGTTTTATGTTCTATGACTCATAGACTGTCATTTGCACTAGAATAGCTACTTCATTTACGTTGGTGAAGTCCAGAAGATTTTTCTATTCTATATGTATATAGTGAAATTACTTGATTGTGTTGTGACTGTCATTATTTCCCAACCTTCAAATCTCCTGTAAATTAACTACCTTTTCATGAAAACTCCATCTATTTAATTTTTTGAAAACAATGCACTGATGTCTGAAAACAATTGCAGTAATACTTCTTCTGTAATGGGAGTAAGGGAAAAAGTAATTAATAAACCACAGAGAAGTAAACTATAAATCTAAAAACAAGTGAAGAATTTAATTGTCTTGCAATGTAGAATATATCTTACTACAGTGGAGTTAATGGATTTTAGACTTCTGACATCTGTAATTAGAGTGATTGGTGGAAATAATGTGGTAGTACTATGTCAGAAAATGCGGTTCGGCTGTACAATGCCAGAAATTTACTTAATTGGTTGAATACAATTTTAATGCATATAATGTTATTAGCTATTGATATTAATAACATTTGTACATGAAAATATTTATTGTGAACATATTTTTAAAATATAATATAAAATGGAGTGAAAGTATTTACTTACGTTATAACCATCGGCTATTTTCAATTTCCATAGAATAGCTCTAATGAAGAGAGAGTTTTTTATGCAGTTAAACACATTTTTAAAATGTGTAAAATACTTGTATATTAATCTAAAAGCTAACCTAACTTAATTTAATTACTCTAACCAGTAAAAATACAAGGTTAAAAACACATTTTATAAATATGTAAAGTATGTGTATTTATTACCAGTTTAAGGAGTAAGCACAGATGTTGACAGAGGGTGCTGCAGTCGTGTTTTTTTATCTTCTTCTTCTTCTTCCTTCCAAGTATTAGGCCAAGGCCTGTTACGATCCTATAGAAAATTTTCCCTCCAGCGTTTCATAGGACGGCCCAGTGATCTTCGTCCTCTTGGTATATAATTATAAACAGCTTTGGGGATCCGATTTGAACTCATTCTTTCAAGATGGTGTTTCCAATTTAGTTGGTACTGTTTAATATATTCCAAAATTGGCGTAGTCTTCAATTCTTTTAAGATATCGGTGTTCCTTTTCAGATCCATCTGGTGTAACCCGCTGTTCTGCGCATGAATCTCATTTCACAAGCCGTTATTCTGCTTTCATGTTGTTTTTTTAGTGTCCATGCTTCACTACCATAGGTCAACACTGGTCTAGCCAAAGTGTTATATAAACGTAATCTGGTGTTTTTTTGTACAAGGGATGGTTTCATAACTTGATTAATAATTCCTAAACTTTTATTATAACTAGTAACTTTTTCAGGGATATCCTTTTCATCCCAGATAGAGAGATAATATCCAAGATATTTAAATTGATTAGATCTCTCTAAAATGTTATTCTGGAGACAGATTTTACTTTGTATGGGGTCCTTCCCATGAAATGCCATAATTTTAGTTTTGTTAATTGATACTTACATATTAAATTTGGCACCTATTTTTTGTAAATTATAAATTGATCGTTGCAAATCATTTTCGGAAAGTGCCAGGAGAGCTAAATCGTCTGCAAAAAGAATAGCATCGAGTTTGAGGTTGTTTTTTATACAGGAATAAAACATGTGACACTACTAACAATGAAGTGCAGAGGGGAACAGTACAGGCCTAGTATATAGTTTGTTAGCGATGCACATTGCAATATGTAAATTATCTTTCTGTCTTGTGAATTAATCACTTTTCTTGGACACTTTTAGGCATCTCCATACTTGCACAATACAAACGTAGGTCTATAATACATGTGTAGCAACAAGCAGTGCTTCATGATGTGTCCACCTGCAGAGATATTTTGTAGACTAATAACCTAAAAGCTAACCTAACTTAATTCAATTACTCTAACCTGTAAAAATATGAGGTTAAATATCTTTGTTATGGACAAAGAACCACTGTTATCGACAGAGCTATGTTGTTGAAACCAGGTATTATTAACAGAGGTGCACTGTTATCGATAGAGCTGTTGTAACCATAGTTATTAGTGTGGTTATGACTTCCATGTTCTATAATTACAGATGTATTGTGGTGACCATGACAGGAATTAGTCCTTTTTTTTTATATATTTTACAAGTAAAATGAGTTAAAGACAATAACATTTCATGGCTAAATACGTTTAAATCTTTTATGAATATTTGTTGCATTAAAATAGTGTTTAAGTGGGTAAATAAATTTCTTGCTAGCTACAACCACCCTGAAAATGCAATTAAGTTATGGTAACTTTTTGCCATAAGTGCAATGGTCACGAACTATGCTGTTGCAAGTTAATTTTTTTTTAAGAATTCTTGATATGAAATTGAGTCAATGGCTCATGTCCACAGGCATTATGAGAATAGAATAGGAATTTAATATTATGTTCTGTATTGACAAATAGAATTTACAACAACCCAAGAGAGGTAGTAGTTAACTTCCTCCCTAGGATGATGGGCTGCAAGAAAAAAAAAACAACATACAATGACAAACAATAGAATTTGAATGGACAAATGAACTTATTGACTAACATAAAATATATAAAAAACTTGCAGAGGAATGTAGTCATGTATATTTCTGTAAGAAATATGCCAACAACAAATTTTCACAAATTTGGTACCTTTTTAGAACACCATCCTTTGACTTCTCTGGAAATAGAAAATGACAAGCTGCACTCGCAGCCTCTTCGGTCATACATAATTTTCTTATCAGCTTTAAAAGTAATTCAAAATGTCTGCAGACCTATTTTATATAAAATAAATGAGTAGTTAATATTTAATTTTAGGAAGTTATATTTGAGGTTATTTTAATATATATTTTTGGTCTGGACATCTTACCTCAATATTAATGTTGATTTGTTCTTGGACATGTTTCAAAACAATTCTGTTTTATCGTCAGCTTTCCCAGACTGGTTTTATTTATGTTGCACCACCTGGACATCGACATCCAGGTGGTGCAACATAAATAAAACCAGTCTGGGAAAGCTGACGATAAAACAGAATTGTTTTGAAACATGTCCAAGAACAAATCAACATTAATATTGAGGTAAGATGTCCAGACCAAAACTAATATAATTAAATGAGTAGTGTTGAATAAAGAATATTATTTTACAGCCATAATTTAACATAAATTTTTTTTGTTGATATAATTGGTAGCTTAATGTCTCGTGTACCCATGATACAAGTTTCAAAGACATCGCTCCCATTCCTTTCTGTAATTGGTTTTCAAATTGAGAAATATTTAGTACTGCCTATGGCTATAATAGGGGTGTACAATATGCAGCTTTGAAATTCTGCTTTTGTCTCTCACAATCCTCAAGAGAGGCTATATGGTACTCTTACAGAAGCTTATGGAGGACCTGTCACAATCACTCCTTTTATGGAAGATAATAATCATAATTGTTGCTGTCATAGTGAAAGAGGATCACTGAATAATTTTGAGATCTCTTAGTAAAATCTTAAAAATTTCACTGGTTATCACCCACATATTGATGACCATAAACAGCTGGATGATACACTGCGATAATGTGAGAGTACATATCCCAATTGTTCAAAGTTAAGTATTACTCCTCTAAGTGTTTTGTGCAGGCGGAAAATATGTTAACTAACAAACTCTCTATCTTCCTTACTATGTTGCCACTTCCTGTCCTTTGTATTATGTTGTTTGATTGGCAGGTAGAGAGCTGACAAATACTATGTGCTTTAATGATCCATCATTCTGTGCGTTCAGTGGCAGAATGACTAACTTGACAACCTGTTACTTTTGGGGTTACGTCTAGGAATGAGCTGTCCCTTCCTTGCCCTTCTCATTGCATGTTGCCACTTGTGATTTATTGTCAGGCTGGTAACGGAGAGACGACAAATACTGTGATTTTTAATGATCCGACCACTTGAGTATTCCATGCTTAAATGACTAATTTGACAACCATGTTAAGATCTTTCACATGTGTTTAGAGATTCTCGCCCCACAATTAAAGTTGAAAAATTTCAGTACGTGATCGGATGTACAGTCTTCCTCTACATCCCTTCCACAGATTCAGTAGATTGGCGACACTAGCGCTAAAACTCTTCCCCTCTGCCTGTGCAAAGTTAACTTGGTGGTGTATATGTCCCTCACCCTCCCTATTGTCCAGATTTAGCCCATGTGACTTTTCTACATTCTCTAATCTGAAGAAACACCTTGCAATAGGCATTTTATGCCTTCAGAAGCAATTGTGAAGGCTGTGGAAGATATTTTGAAAGACATGCCAAAATATAGTTTCCAGGATGATTTTGCAGACTGGCAGAAGTGCTGATATACATGCATTGCATCCAAAGGAGACCATTTTAAGGAGGACTATAAAAATTCTAAGGATGAGTAAAGTATGTTACTGAAATTTTTTTTTGTTCTCCTGATGTGATAGGCCTAGAAGGCACTTAGCCTACCAGCCGGCTGCTTGCCTCACATCCACATTTCTCGATACCGAGGTAGATCATCAGCCAGTGTAGGGATGACATGTGGTCAGCATGTTGAGTCTCCCAGCCGTTATAGCTGGTTTTCTCAACCTGGAGCTGCTACTTATTGTAGCTACCCAAATGCCTCACGATACTGGGTGGGCACCAGTCCCATACTGGCCGAAATGCCATGAGAAAATGTCTTCCCCCATGGAGACTAGAATCAGCGCAAGTCCCGTAGCTCTGCGCCAAGGCTTCCTGCCTTAACCACTTGGCTACAGCACGGTATGTTGCTGAAAATAATAATCATAATTCTTTAGTGAACATCCCTTGCAATATGTCATAAATAACTATATTTAGAATCAGTGAGTGGGAAAAATAAATGAATTTGGAAGGTAATAACAATTGAGCAGTTTCAAACTCCATTTTTAGTCCTAGCAAAGCTTAGGCTAAAAAAAATCCATCCTCGACTGTTAATAATATACTTATTGCCCTTATAGCATAAATAACCATCAATTCTTGGTTTTTGTGATATTCTTTGTTTCCCCCCCCCCTCTCCTCTTCAATTATAAGAGACAGTCGGTTCAAGCACAATGAACAAAATCTGGCTGAAACCAAATGGATGTATCTTGGAAAAGTTGCAATGTTTAAAATATTTTGCAGGAGTGTTTGAATTTAAGATGTTAATTATAAAATTGTTAACTGGTAAGTCAGTTGTCCTCAACTAAATTACACTGAACAACAAAAAAGAACTTTTTTTGTCTCGGAAAGAAAAATATGTGATTCTGATAGTATTTTTTTTCTCTTTAATTCAAATATATCGGTTTTTCTCCATCATGCAAGGTTTCCGAGAGAGAGGAATTTATCATTCAAACACTTTAATATTTTCTACATTCGTAACTACACAATATTCGGACTTGCCTAGAAAGTAAGAAATGACGATTTTCTGCTATATTTTGCCTGTGGAGCATCCCTCTTGATGGTCCAACAATAATTGGCCAGCATATTAGGATTCCATTGCCTTGATATCTCTTTTCCATAGCTGAAATCTCCTGAGTTAGCTAATTTGGTTTTATTTTACAATGGACGAAAAAAAGTTTATTAAAATAAATAATTATTTAAATCCATTAATTGAATTGAAATTAAAAAATACTGTGGGTGATGGAGAAATTCCGAATACATATTTGAAAACACGATAAAAAACTGTATTAAGTACAACTATTGGTACTCGTGAGACAAAAATCATGTTGACCGGTGTTATTAAACTTAAGACATAAATCCGTTACACAACCTATACAACACCATCAGACCAGTTAAAATGCAGAAGATGAAACATTGTTTTTGAAAGGCCTCCATATTGGAACTACTTGATGAAGTTTAATAATATAGTTGAGGACGACTGACTTACCAGGTACCAATTTTATAATTAACATCTTATTACATAACCTCAACGGTGGTTTAATATAAATTTCAAAAGTGTTGATTGTTTGAATTTGTGGGCACAAAGGTAGCTGTAGACAAGGTTGAACGAATTGCTGTGACAACACAGACCAATTCTGAACTATCTGAAGTTCAAAGATCCATTAATTCCACTGCAGTATTTATGCCTGGTTTCTCAATGGTTGATATATCTATGCAATCCTATGGTAGTAATACACTACAAGCCAGAAGGTTGAGAGTTCGATTCCCAATTGGATCAGGATTTTTAAACTAGCCTGATATCTTCTGGTGGCACCATGACCCTAGGGTTGACTCAGCTTTTAACACAAGTGGCTACCAGACATATGCTCTGGGATGAAAGGCAACCATCATGTTGGGCTGACATACAGTGCCAATTATGTAGAAAGGTGGGAATCTTACCCTCCTGCTACCCCAAGGGCCTCCTGATGCCTGTAGTGAAGTCACTTTACCTTTTAATCATAGAGTGATTCAGAAATATGGCTATACGTTTGATCGCATTTTGTGACGAAAATATTATTATTAAAGGAAATATGATGTTATCATTGGAAAGGGAATCCTTCAAATTACAACAAAACAAATCACTGCTCACGTGCAGCTTGGCAAGTTGATTTTTGTGGGCTAGCATCGAACGCCTCCACAATTCTCTTCGTTGTTTCTGCATCCTTCCCGTTTCCAGCAGTGGTTTTCTCCACTTCCCCACAGTCGACAGCTGCAATGCTACGTTAAACTCATGTCTTGCCCATCTTGTGGCCTCACAATCATTATTACCCGTTTAAGGAGTAAGCGCAGTTGTTGACGGAGGGCACTGCAGTCGTGTTTATGCAGGAATAGAACACGTGACACTGCTATCTAAGAGTGCAGAGGGGGATGGGACGTGGGACACTGACAGTATACACTGCCTTATATGACGTCACATGTAGCAACAAACAGAGCTTTGTAATTCGTCTGCATGCAGAGATATTTTGAATGACTAGTAGCATACGTTATTGCCCATGCAGCGATTATAATTTGGTGTTGCATATTCAATGCCATTTTGACTAATGACATAAGTTCTACACTGTTTTGTTTTATTCCATTGTTGTAATTTGAATAATTGCCTTTCCAACGGCAATTTCATGTTTCCTGTAATGGTAATATTTTCATCACACGACGCGATCAAACGTATAGCCATATTTATGATTCACCCCATATAGTAGCTTTAGTATGTAATATCGACATGATTGCTGTTAGTTTATGCTGATGATGTAGTACTATTGGGCGATAGTGAGGAGATACTAAATGCCAATACGCACACTACTGAGTAATACTAAGAAATTGGGACTGGAAGTAAATATCAATAAAAACTAAATATATATGATCACACATAGAAATACATTATATAATGGAAATGGACAGCTAATGACAAATGAGGGAAATTTTGAGGAAGTGGCTGAATTCAGATACCTAGGAACAATAATCACAAATAGGAATGAGATGCACAAGGAAATTAAACATAGGCTCAATTCTGGAAATGCGTGCTATTATGCATTACAGATACTCTTGACTTCCCAACTCCTTTCAAAAAACATTAAACTGAAAATGTATAAAACTATTATTCGACCAGTTATATTATATGGATGCGAAACATGGAGGAAAGGAGATTACGAGTATTTGAGAATAAAATTCTTAGGAACTTTTTGAACCAAAGTGAGATGAACAGACAGGTGAATGGAGAAGAATACATAACAATGAACTACATGGTCTTTATGGGAAGCCAGATATAATAAGAACAGTTAAGTCTCATAGATTGCGATGGGCAGGACATGTTGCACGTATGGGGAATAAAAGACTTGCATGGAAGCTTCTTGTAGGAAAGCCAGAGGCAAACGCCCAGTTGGTAGACCAAGAATGAGATGGGAGAATAACATTAACTATGATTTGAGGGAAGTAGATTATACAGGGGATAATTGGAAAACATTGGCTTAGGATAGGGATGTATGGAGAGCTTATATCTGCGTGGCCATGAACCTATGGATTTGATAGTGCCAGTGAGTTAGTTATGCCTGAGTTTGCGAATGTAGGGTGTCAGTTGTGCAAAGCTGGAGATCCTGGGTTCAAATCCCAGTTCATGGATATATTTTTTAAATTTAAAATAAAGGTCCCGGGTTCGAGTCTTGGTCTGGGCGAAAACATTTTTCTCTTTAGTTATATTAACTACTGCATGCAGATGGCAAGCTTGAATACATTTATTTCTTTATTACATTTGTATTTAACTGATATGGCATGGAGTAAGATCCCATCATAACATCTTCTTGATGGAAGCAGTCCTTTTGTAATGTGAATTGTGTTCATAACAAACGGTACATGTAGTTTTAAAGAAAAACTTAGGAATTTTTCCAGGAGTCTGCTGTACAATTTAGTAAAAATTGGTACATGATTCTCTCTTCTATCCCAAAGTTTAAAAATTTTGTAATTAAAATTTCCAATCCTGTTGGATATTGAACCTGTGCCCGTTAATCAGGAAGAAGGTATGCTATCACCTTAACTAGAAAGGTTAAACTTGTGACGAAAGAAAAATGAAGACAACTTTGACACTAGTTGGAAAGTCCTTTTAGAAAATCAATCTTTTTCAGCCATTATAAATTCCTCACTTTGTTCACATGAAGCTACTAAATTGTAGAAAATGAACAAACAATTTCAAGAGCTTCTTCCTTGGTTGGGTAAGTACATATTTTATTCATGTCATATTGTCATACTTCTGTGATGCACTTCCATCTTTCTTGTACTGCAGAAAAAAAACATTAAAAGCTAAAATAAAATGTATATAATTTATTTAATTAAATAAGTTATGGATTTTCATCAAGTAAACAATTCAATTGGTAATAAAAGATTCCGGGCTATGTGGCCGTGGTCTATAACTGGCGTTTCTTCCAGACGTTTCTCCCTCAACTGCGGAGGGCATCTTCAGTGGCAAGCGCTTACAGCTGTTGTTTCCCTGTCGTAGACTCGCTGCGAGTCTACGACAGGGAAACAACAGCTGTAAGCGCTTGCCACTGAAGATGCCCTCCGCAGTTGAGGGAGAAACGTCTGGAAGAAACGCCAGTTATAGACCATGGCCACATAGCCCGGAATCTTTTATTACCATGATTACCAGCCGTGAAAGCCTGCATTCCACTATTAAACAATTCAATTGATTATACAGTGTGATTATAAAGTCCCAGTACATTTTGTGGATAACATAGCGCAAATAAAACAAAAATTATAAGGTAGTTTCTACTATCAAATTAGTGTTCAACATAACCTCCATCAATCTCAAAACATGTTTCCCAATGATGCACCGTCGCCCGGAAAACATGCACGAACATATCCTCTGTAATCACTTCACTCGCTTGGCATATGTGTTCTTTCAGCACTTGCAGATTAGGAAACTACGTTCTGTACACCTGTTGCTTGATGAACCCCCAAGCAAATAAGTCCAGGGGTGCGAGGTCTGGCAAACGAGGTGCCCTTCCAATCCACCTTTTGGGAAACCTGTCATTGTATAGCCAGAGCAAAGTGTGGTGGTGCTCCATCTTGTTGCAACACCACTGTATGAATGATACCATCTTGCTGTAACTGTGGCTGTAAGAAAAGTTGCAACATATCAAGATACACGTCTCCCGTGAGGGTTTCCTTTGGAATCAGTCTCTAACTTCTTCGTACGACTGACCTCTTAAACGCGCAGCAACAATCTCTATCCGCTCTTCAAAGGTGAACATATTTGTATCTTTCGAATGGCTGTTGTAACAGAAATACGATATATAAGCGATTTCTTTAAAATGTACTGGGACTTTATAATCACACTGTATAATTTTTTTTTAATATTTAAAGGAAGTGACACTGTGAGGTTTATTTTAATAATTAATAGAGAGTTAGAATTTTTAATGACGCACTTCATAACTGTAGATTTCTTGAAGACTGTAATAGTCTTCAAGAAATCTATAATTATCGTTAAAAATTCTAACACTCTATTAATTAGCACATAAAATTTCCCGGACACAAAGACACCCCCCCCCACAGATGTGAGAGCATTCATTGGATTAGTTACATTTTATCGAACATACATGCCAAAATTTTGAAAGTATAGTTTGTTTGATCTTTTTATTATTCATTTCATGCATCTCGATGATTGGATAAATTATATTTGAAGTGAAAAATATACTCTTAGACTGGGGTTTGAACCTGGGACCTTTTGCTTTCTATGCAAATGCTCTTCCAACTGAGCTATCTGAGAAACTCCAATCTAAATGCAAATTTTTCTCTTATATACACTGTTCCAAGCGCCAATTGGTTGAGAATTCGCATAGAAAGCGAAAGATCGTGGGTTCCAAACCCTAGTCTGAGCATGTATTTTTCTACTTATTTTAGAAATTCTCACTATGAGGTTATTCATTAAGGTAGAATTTTTATCACTCACCTCATATTGTTCTTCTTATTTGACTATAAACTAGTTTCAGAACATAGTTTATAGTCAAATAAGGAGAACAATATGAGGTGAGTGATAAAAATTCTACCTTAATATATTTTTCTATTCAAATATAATTTATCCATCATTGAGATGTATAATTAAAACATCGAAAGGGGCCGTACTGGTTTTATAATGTAATGTAAAATTCCCAATTAAAAGATTTTCTAATAAAGAAGCTGCCATTTGCAAGATTGAAGCAGCGGTTTCGTAGCATTTCACACTTGGGAATTAACAGTGTATACAAGAGAAAAAAAATTGTGTTTTACATTGGAGTTTCTCAAATAGCTTAGTTGGTAGAACATTTGCGTAGAAAGCAAAAGGTCCTGGGTTCCAACCCCAGTCTGAGCGTATATTTTTCTCTTCAAATATAATAATATTATCTACTCGTCTCAGTTTTGAGAAATTACATTTAAAGTTTGATTCAATGTCACTTACTCTTGGTATCTTTTCTTAAAGTTAATGTCTTATTGTGACCTCAACATCCATAAATTTGATAGGATGCCTTCTCCCTTCACCTTCAAACAACATGAAGAAGTATGGTAGTAAGATCTTCATTATGCCCCTTGTTGTGGCGACAATTTTGAAGAAGTAATTCTTTTCCCATATTGTGGCGATGTTTTGAAGCAGCTAACCCTCTTCATGTCCGATGATGTAACATTTTGAAGGATTAGTGTCCCAAAAAGAATTACTGGTTCAGGTTGGGTTTTATTTTCGGTAGAGCTGGATTCTCTTCTCAAGGTCGAAGTTGGTACACAAGATAGGAAAACACTTTAAAAATCATTAATAACTGATTCTTGTAGAAATAGTTGTAAATTTATTTACTATTTAATTTCCCAGCAGATCAAGTAAATATAGGTGGTATTATCCTTCACCGTCAATTAAAATTAAATTATTTTCTTTTCTTGAATCAACTATTCTTCTTGTATTAAATATCACATTTTATCAGGAGAGCTGTTATTGCTTCTATCCTTGATGAAAGTTATATGCTGAATGACCAGTGTAATTCTTTTCTAATTTTAAACAACATTATTACATCATATGATTTTATATTTAAATTCTATTGGTTAATATAATGTATAACCTTGATTTGTTAAATCAAAAAGTTAATTGTTTTAACTTCCAGTCAGAATTTAGTATACTTTTATTTAAAAACATTAAGTTAAGCAGGTGTTCTTATTACAGTTATAACAGAAAGCTTTATGTTTCAGACAACAATGACTTAAAACACAATTTTAAAAGCATTATTAAGAAAGACTTATGTAATACAATTTCATTAATTGTTACTGAGAAATTTTTATTCAACAATTAATTATCTATATGTTTTTCTTTATTTAAGTTATATTTAAATATTAAAAGAATTTTAAAGTATAAAATTATTAACTTTAACTTCCATATTTATTTTAAATCCTGATATAAACAGACATACTGACCATTAAGTGAATTGACCAAAAAAAAATGCTCTTAATTCCTTTGGTTTCTAACCACCTTAATTATAATGCATATAAATGCATTGTGTTTTATCTTTGCAAATATAGATCCCTGATAGCTCTTCCCCCAATACTATTTAAAAACAATTTTATTGTTTTAAATTGCAACACAAAGGGAATTTAGAACACAATTTGGAGAATGATATCTAATTTCTCAGTAATCAATTATAGCACCCACACCTTTATTTCAGTGTGTGTATTTAAGAAAATAAAGTTTTTCATGATGTTTATTCAATAAATTTATGAATTACTAGCTAATAACCAGTGTGCGCTGCTATGCCTAAATAAATTAAATTATATGGTACCAGTATACACAGCAACGAACCAAACATGGCAGTTGCTAGAGTGAATTTTTAATTTCAGGTAAACTCCCAGTTCTAACAGTCTGATTTCCCTGATTTTTTTATAATACCTACTTCAGTTTATTTAAATATGATATACTGAGTTTTGTTGTGAAAAATAAAAATTTATGAGCACAATAGCGATTTTTAAATTTTTGTTTTAGGTGAACCCATATACCTAATGGTTTTAGAACACAATAGATAGCAGGTAAACACTCTCCATACCTGAGAACCTATATGCGCAAATTTTCATGATCAGTTGAATGGTTTAAAAGTCTATAAAGCACAAACATATTGACGGTAGGCAATGAAAACCTTGTAATTCCATCAGTCATTGAAAACCACATAACTTAACCAACCACAAAGGCACAGAATCATAGGCATAGCAACACACGGATATCATCACAAAATGTGCAGAAATACAAAATTCCACCAACCGGGTGATTGTGTGAATGCAAGATATGCGACCAAAAGTGTGAGCGATACCATTACAAACAATGCAGAATATGGACAGGATCACTGAACAAACTGATAAAAGACAAATCATAAACTTATAACTTAATGCTCTTTCGAGCGCCTCTTACCAACTTATTATTATTATAACTCCAGTAGCCAGCACAGAAATATGTGATGCATAACCTGTTGAGAATGCTGACTTCAAATTTATTAATAACTTGTATTCTGTAGTAAAATATGTGGGAATTATTGCTTATCAATTTTCAAATTTATTTAAAACGGTTATGTTTTTTCTCCTGTAAAATTTACCATAATTGAGTTACGAGGTTTTCATTCCTCACTATCAATATGCTGGTTGAATTTCTATATATAAAGTTATGTACATATCTTATTTGTCCCACGCCGTAGCCGAGTGGTTAAGGCAGGAAGCCTTGGCGCAGAGCTATGGGACTTGCGCTGGTTCGAGTCTCCATGGGGGAAGAAATTTTCTCATGGTATTTCAGCCAGTATGGGACCGGTGCCCACCCAGCATCGCAAGGCATTTAGGTAGCTACAATAAGTAGCGGCTCCAGGTTGAGGAACCAGCTATAACGGCTGGGGGCCTCGACATGCTGACCACATGTCACCCCAACACTGGCTGATGATCATCTACATCTGGGATTGACACATGTGGATGTGAGGCCAGCAGCCGGCTGGTAGGCTAAGGTTCCTCTAGGCCTGTTGCGCCAGGAGTTTTTTTTTTTACATATCATTTATAATTTTAAACTTCTTCAACTATATGATAATCTTTTCCTTCATCCAGTGTGCTTTTCTTTAAGTACTTTTAGCTTATTAACCTTTTGACTGCCGAGTTTCCCTTTTGCCAGCTGGGCTGTGGGTGCCAGGTTTTTTAAATTTAAAGTACTACACCATACTATATAATATAAACCTATATAAAGTATATTTAACTGTCTACATGCCATGCTAAATTTAATTTAAACTCACTATTATACATTTATTTGAAGGTTAGGCAGTGTTGCTTCCACTTGTAAAGATCCCAGGTTCGAATTCAGCACGGTGTCTTTATTGAAATTTGTTATCACTATCACTAAAACATTTATTCTACTGAATAATGTTGATGGTATTATCACTAAACACTTATAATATTAAATATTGTTGAACATTTTTTATGGTCCTGGGTTCGAATCAGTTCCAGCCAAACAGCTGTTCTATGCCACGTGTTTCGTCTGTCGCGACACGCCCACCACTGTCAGTCACACTCTGTTCATTTAGGTCTACATCACTTGCTTTACTATTTACAGGCTTAGATTGTAATAATATTCTCTTAGAAACAGGACTACTATCACATTCGTCAAACGAATAACCATTTGATGAACTGTTACTGTCACTCTCATCTTCTGATAAAACTGACACATTAAACTCGCGTATTGTATTTTCGTCAACTTCGAGACATGAATCACTGTATTCCACAGCACGAACTACCCCTTGGCCAGGTATCTTTTCAACTAAAAATAAAATAAATAAAGAGAGAATTCTGAAATTGCAATATTCCATAGCAAAAAAAAAAAGGCCTTGAAACATGAATGTACACCCTCTTTTAGAAAACCAATTTACAACCAGCCTGTACCGTTATTCTGTAAGGGATGTGCAAAGTATTGCTAAGAAAGAATGTACAAACACAGAACGAAAAATAATTTTAGTTTATTGAAGTAAAAACTTCGGGGAAAAAATATTTAAAGTAATAAGATTGAAAACCGGAGCCTGCCGGGCGTGGCGTACCGCTGTACACGCACTTTCACCGGCGTACGCCGGGCATGGCGTTCAAAAGGTTAAGATGCTTGCATCCAATACCAATTTTGCAACATCACAATTTTTTGTTTGATGTTATTTAGTTTCGTACATATGAAAGGTACTGGAAAATAACTAACTAAGTCACTTTATTATCGAAATGGAGTTTGAGGTGCCATTAGATTCTCCATGGAAAGGACCATAGAATGTGAAAGAAAAAATTCATATACCGTATATCTTGGTAGATAAGATGATAGTTGAACCACAAAGAAAAGCCCCCAAAATCCAGGGTCGTCTTATAGGACAGATACAAAAAAAATTAGATTGAACACACGACACGCAAATAACAATGCAAACACTGATTGTGACTGACATAATGATGTGCGCTGACAAACTGATCAGTTGACATGTGGGGGGAATTGTTAAGAGATTTAGTGAATCCCTGTGAGTACAACTACTATCAAACCAGTCCTGAAAACATCCAGTTATTCAATTCTTTTGCAGTATCTGTTTTGTGTAGTAAATAAACATGGACATTATTATATTTGAAGAGAAAAATTCTCGCCTAGACCGAGACTCGAACCCGGGATCCTTGGCTTTCGGTGCCAAGTGCTCTACCAACTGAGCTACTGAGGCGAGTTACGATCTAGACGCAAATTTTTCTCTTATATATATATCTTTCAGTGAGAAATGTTAAATCAATAATAAAAACATCATTAGAAGCCTTACTAGCTTTATAAAGTAATGTTAAATTCCCAATAAATGTCTTCTTAACTAAGAAGCCGCCATTTGCAAAGATAGAAGCAATGGTTTCAAAAGCATTTGGCGATAGGGAATTACAACGTATATAAGAGAAAAATTTGTGTCTAGATCGTAACTTGCCTCGGTAGCTCAGTTGGTAGAGCACTTGGCCCGGAAAGTCAAGGGTCCCAGGTTCGAGTCTCGATCTAGGTGAGAATTTTTCTCTTCAAATACGAGGGCGGATCGGAAAGTAACGCACAATAATTTTTTTTAAAAAAGTTTAATAGTAAAAAAAAGGAAAAAAATCACAAATGAACTTACATCTTTTACCTACTTTTCGACATGGTCACCAACTTTCTCAACACATTTTTCCCATCGTGTTACCAGTTTCAATATGCCCTGTTCGTAGAAGTCCGTTTGGTTGTAGCCATCTGCACTGTTGTCGGCCGGCCGGAGCGTGGCGAATCACTAAGGTTCACGCGTCCCTCTTGGAAGAATGTGCACCACCTGGAGACATTGCTACAGTCCATACAATCATCCCCATACACGCCACGCATGTCGCTGTGAATTTCACTGGGTTTATGCCCTTTGGCCCACAAAAATCGAACAACACTTCTCTGTTCCTCACAGGTGGACGACTGTAGCATGCGCGCCATCTTTGTTGCATAGTTCAAGCTTCTCTCGCAAGAGGTGCACCTGAGAAAAAAATACCATCTGTAGTGAAAACTTCAAACTATATCTCTGTGAAATTTCAACATTCTAGCTGCAATACCAAGGCAGAAAAAAATTATTGTGCGTTACTTTCCGATCCGCCCTCGTATAATTTATCTTTCAGTGAGAAATGTTAAATCAATAATAAAAACATCATGGACATTATTGCTTATATTGCGTTGTTTCTTTTAATTATTAATATAGTGTTATTACTATGCATGATGCAAAGGGCACTGTATAACATTTAAATATGCAGATAACTGCATTATAAAATATGAAATTTCTCACATGGCAAGTCTTCCTTCCTATCATAGCAATCTCCTTTCCCCTCTTCTGCCTTCTATGCAAGAGATCTCATCTCTTGTGCTAGTGCAACATAGCAGTAGCAGTGTTGCCGGTTGAATGAAAATAAAATGTATTTATTTATCATAATGAGGGGTTAAAATATTAACAATAAAAAAGTAAAGTGATCCCACAACAGACCCGGAGGCCCTTGGGGTAGTAGGAGGTTAAGGCTCCCACTTTTTCTAGACTATCGGCACTTTATGTCAGCCGGGTTGTCAGCCCTGCATGACGGCCGCCTTTACCCTCAGAACAAGTGTCTGGTACTCATTTCCGTTAGAGGCTGAGTCGACCCCAGGGCCATAGTGCCGCCAGAGGGTTGGAGTCAGTTTAAAAATCCTGACCCCAACGGGACTTGAACCCTCGATCCTCCGGCTTGTAGCTCAGTGCCTTAACCACTACGCTACGGCGTGCCCCCATATTAACAATATATAACATAAAATTTAATTTGAGAAATTACGAATACGGTAATTTTGTATACGCTATACAGTAAACTAATAATGATCGCTGATCTAAACTAAATTCATAGGCCATTGATAGTTTGGGGGTCGTCTTAGGACAGCTATATGCTAAAACTATAAAACTTTGACAAAAATCTATACCTTGTCTTATCTGCCGAGATATACGGTATTAATTCCTTGCAAAGTTTGGGAAAATGAGACTTACTGGATTTTCTGCATTCGTCTTTGAGTTATAAATTTTAACTTCGATAGATGGGCAGCCAAACAGTCATGTCCTGTTTTTTATCTAAATCTTACCACTGCCTCATTCAGTCATTATCAATTACAGAGCATATGAATCCAATCCCTAGTTATTACTTAAAGTTTAATTTGAATTGAAGTCAGTTCATTATATTGTAACACTAATTCCATGGCGCAGAAGGCCCTTAGCCTACCAGCCAGCTGCTGACCTCACATCCACATGTATTAACCACAGAGATGAACAATCTCATCTAGCCAGTATAGAGGTGACTGTCAGTATGTTGTGTTGCACAGCCATTATAGCTGTTTTTTTTAATTAATAAATTTGAATAAATTATACGACTCGTCTCATAGTTGTAGATTTCTTGAACACTAGTTTTGATACGTTACATACGGTATCATTATCAATTCTAGTTCTAACCTTACATTAGTCCAGCATAGGTTACCCTCAGGGGTCCTCATCTAGGGGATATGTGGATGGCGACCACAAGGTGCCCAAGCTGAGCAAAACATTTCTTCCACTTACTTGTGTTTTGCACTCTTTTAACTTTACTATCTAACCTCTCTTGGTTAACTCTTGTTTTTTTCGACTCCGATGCTATTAGGGCATCCGAGGGCTAGGAAGTCTTTCCTTTCTTCCATTTCTTCTTTCCTTTATTTTCTTTTCTTCTCCAGAAAAGCCTGACCAGAGGCTATAAGATGGCAGCCCCATCACTGGTCTTGCCTTCCTTTGGCCAGCAACCAATCGAAGGGACTATTATTATGCTTTCAAGTCTTATACGAGAATTTCCCGGAAGGATCAAAACGCTGGAGGGAAAATTTTCTATAGGATCGTAACAGGCCTTGGCCTAATACTTGGAAGGAAGAAGAAGAAGAAGGTTACTATTGTCCTGTGCCGTAGCCAAGTTATTAAGGCAGTAAGCCTTGGTGCAGAGCTATGGGACTTGTGCAGGTTCGAGTCTCCATGGGGGAAGAAACTTTCTCATGGTATTTCGGTCAGTATGGGACCGGTGCCCACCCAGCATCGTGAGGTATTTGGGTAGCTACAATAAGTAGCGGCTCCAGATTGAGAAAACCAGCTATAACGACTGAGAGACTCGATATGCTGACCATGTGTCACCCCTACACTGGCTGGACGATCATCTAGCTCTGTGATTGACACGTGGATGTGAGGCCAGCAGCCGGAAGGTAGGCTAAGGGCCTTCTAGACCTGTCGTGCCAGGAGTTCTTTTTTATAGGTTACTATTAATCACATTTCTCTGCCCCCTATTCTCGGAGTTTTGTATTTCGACCACTTTAGCCAGTCAGAACTGATTTTAATCAAAGTGGTTAAAACCAGGAAAAAGAAAAAAAACTGTTGAACCTACTCATTGGACAAAACTTGCCAACTCTATTATATATTTAAGAAAAATTGTATCAACTCATCTCATGTCCTTATTAGACCGGTGCCGGGACATAATTAGATTGGTCTAGTAAGGATATGAGGTGCTGTGTTTTGCAGCTTTACTAGGGAATTATAGGTGTGGTAGCTTCCCATTGCTTTCCACACCATGGATGATGATGGTGTGAGATCTTGGATTCAAATGCTGGTTCAGGCAAAAATTTTCTCTTAAAAAAAAGTATTAATCAATCCAAGCATATAAATGAACATATAACATTATATAATATGTCGTAATGTCGTACATAGGCCCACTTTCAAATAAAATATCTAAACACTTTAAAAAGTTGAACATTAATGTGGCATTTAAAACTAATAAAACTCTACAAAATATAATAAAAAACAATAAAACCAAAACAAAAAAAGAAAAATTATCAGGTGTATATAAATGGAAGTGTGGCACACGTGACAATGTCTATATAGGGCAAACTGGTAGACCTTTTATCTCTCGGATAAAGGAACACATGAGAGCATATAACAGAAATTTAGAAAATTCAAAATATGCTAACCACCTATTCCAATTTAATCATTGTTTCGATCCAAATTTTGAAATTTTACATATTTGTTATAAGGGTAAGAAGTTAGATCTTTTGGAGGCTGTAGAAATTAATAAATTTAAAAGTAGTAAAAAACTGTTAAATTCTCAACTTGATTTGAATGAATCCCCTTTGTTAAATTAAAAAATTTAAATAAATATTGTTGTATTGTTGTTAGATCAGTTGGAACACAATTCATAATTTGTTAACATGTCTGAAGGAGGTACAGTGTACCGAAACAGCTGTCACTGAATTATATAATCATCATCATAGTACATTCACGAATTCAGGCCATTCGTTGACCCGTTTCGGCCTCAAGAGAAACACCATCCAGAAGTCTTTTGAGTGGACGTCCTGGTCTTCTTCTTCCTGCAGGTTGATATCTTAACATTAGTTTGGGTATTCTGTGATCTTCCATTCGATGAACATGTTGTATCCATCTTGACTTATAATCAGAAATTTTGTTTTCTAAAGATTCCATGTGTAATTCTTCTAAGATGTCTTCATTTTTTTTTGTGATCTAGTAGTGTGTATCCTGCAGTCCTCCAAAGATATCTCATTTCAGCAGATCTAAGTCTCTGTATATCCTGTTTCAACGTCCATACTTCGCTACCATACAAAAGAGTTGGAAGAGCCAGTGTTTTATACACTTCCAGTCTTGAATGCTTTTGGACTAACTGTGGCTTGAAGATAGAATTTATTAACCCTAAAATTCTTAAAAATTTAGATATTTTTGCATTTACATCCTTTTCTTCTTCATATGAGATATTGCATCCTAGATATGTAAAATTATTCACCTGCTCCAAAATTTTATTGTCCAGTACAATTTTACTTCTGACAGGATCTACACCTTGAAATGCCATAATTTTTGTTTTTTCTGTAGATATCTTTAATCAATATTCTTCTGTAATTTTGTTAAGTTCATACAGACCTTTCTGTAGATTATCTTCGGAATTTGCTATTATTATTTGGTCATCTGCAAACAATAGGGTGTTTAATTTTCTATTTTCTGATATTCTTATTCCAAATTTATATGTTTTGTTCCAGCAACATATTACTTCATTGATATAAATTGCAAAGAGTGTTGGGGATAGGGGGCAGCCTTGTCTCACACCACGATTTATAATTCCTTCTTCAGAAAATCTGTATTTATATAATAAATATGAAAATCAAATAAAACTATGTTTTATTTTATGTAATTAATAAAATATGGATTTTCAAGTAAACACCAACTCAATTGATTATATAACATTACATTAATAAGATTTACAGCTATAATATTATTAATAACCCCATCATAGTTTTCTTGAATAAGAAGCTGTTTAATTGCATTGTGAACGATGGTACGCACCATGGACATGCAGGATTATATAAGATATAGAAACATTTTTGCCTGAAGTGAGATGCACAATTAGTTAGCGTGCTAGTATCTAGAGTTCTTGGGTCCAAGTCCTGATTCAGGCAAAAATTTATTTATTTATCAAATGGCAGGAACTTGGCAATAATGTCATTTTCTCCTCTGGCCTCCCAGTACAAGCCGACAAAATCCTGTCTTCTTTGGGCTTCTTGTCTCAGCTATGGGCAGTGGGACAGATGTTATTTCCTAGTGGGGATTAGCAGAAAGTGTTTAGCTGGTAGATGGATACATTTCCAATCAATAGAGGTAGTGGGGGAAACAATTGTGCCCCGTCATCAGTATTAACTTGGCCACAGATTCCTTATGTCACCTTCAGTTTAAATTCATTTGCAAGTTGTTCTGCTTTTTTCCCATCTTTTCCTTCAGCTGCTTGGGATATTTTGTTGCTCTGGCATTCCATACCTTCTTCATGTCTTCTGTTTCAGGTTTGGCTCAGGAATCACTGAAATTTTTATTTCAGTTCCTTTTTTGGTGAGAGTGTCTGCTGTTTCATTGCCAACTATTCCATTGTGAGATGGAGTATATTGGAAGTCTATCCACTTCTGGTTTTGTAGAAATTTCAATATTGTTTGGATTCTCTTATGGTTTTTGATTCTAGAACTTTGTTTTGTGTAATAGCTTGGATGGCAGCTTTAGGGCCGCATGCAAATACATTAGTCTCTGGTGAGCTGAGTTTTCCGTGAGAACGTGCAAAGTTCGAATTAGCGAGTCACTGACTGGTCATGCATGAAAGTAGTTTTTTTTCGTAATATTGGCAAGAAATTACCCAGAATTCTCAGTGATAAAACCACTTCCATTATTTTCATCTGCTAGAGGAACGCATTTACACTTGCATCCCGCAAATAATACCGTATACGATGATGTCTGCGTTGTGCGATATGCCAATTCTCCTGTTCTTCCAGTTGAATTCTTTGGTAGACTTTATCAAATTCCTCTTCTCCACGTATACCGAAAACATGATCGAAGTCTTCAAGGTCCGACATCTTGGATAAAGCAGCAAGGTTTCAAAGTACATTGATTACCATCGGTTTGCTCACGATTCGTTCTCTGCAAAGTCACCTCGCCAAGTAGCTTAGGAATTTCGACAATTATCATCTCATGAACAGATTTTTGAGTATGCAAAAACATCTTTGGATGCAACTTTCTCAGCAGAGAATGACTTTTACGGTTTAATGCGTTCATAGATACAACCCTTAGAGTCCACTAGAACTATTGCTTTATTAAATTTGGTCAAGTTGTATGTAAGATTTCTAAGTGCAACTTCTATGGTTTTGATTTCTCCATCAAAGGCAGAGTTGTTAGAACTAGTAGCTATATAACTTCGTGATGCAACATCCCTACCAGCCTGTTGCTGGCCTCACATCCACATGTGTTAATCTCAGAGGTAAATTGATCATCCAGCCAGTGTAGGGGTGAAAAGTGGTCAGCATGTCGGATTCCCCAGCTGTTACAGCTGATTTTCTCAACCTGGAGCCGCTACTTATTGTATGCATCATGATGCTGGGTGGGCACCGGTCCCACACTGGTTGAAATTCCATGAGAAAATTTCTTCCCCATGGAGACTCGAACCAGTGCAACTCCCATAGCTCTGCGCCAATGCATCTTACCTTAACCACTCGGCTACGCGCTGGATAGTGGCTGAATAATTTATAGGAGACTCCAGCTCTTTCATTAGTGTTCATTTTTTTATTTTGTACAGTCTGTGTATAAGGAAAAAATTATCTCTTCAAAAAATAAAAGACTATAAAATTTAAAATTTTGATTTTATTTAATTCATATTTACATTTATTGACTAACAAAACAGCAGAAATACTCCAGATAGAAATAAGTACTAAGAATCACAATTTGATATCATTAAGCATTTGCCTATTCTATACATGTACATGTTTCAATGGCACTCAGCATGCAGAGTGGCTAGAGTTCAGAATCTTCAAGTGCTGCATGTTTAGAGTTATCATTTATAATATAGCAAAATAATTATCAATTCCTCATTCAATTACAGTACTTGTTCAGAGATTAAATTGCAAATATATACACCTCACTTGGACATTTTTCAGCAAGTATCTTTGCCATTCTCAAATAGAAACCAATAGAAATGTGAAAAAATCTACATACAAAAAAACTAAAAGAAGTTTGAACATCAAAATGAAGGATCATCTTAAAAGTGAACTGTCAACCATTGCATGATGAAACCTACCTTGAAATTTAATTTTAATGTTCCATGTTTTCAGCAAGAATTCAATGTAAATATAGGCCAGCAACTAGATCGGAGAGTAGTTAGTTCAGAGCTACCAGAAAGCATAAATATAAGCAACAATGTTACCAATGATAAATCATTAGTTTCTGTTTATATTTTCGGCAAGAGATCAAAACTCTTCAATATATTGGAAGACAGAAATATACCAAATTTACTTCTACAAAACACAAAATATTTACAAAGACAACACCATAAAGATTAAATTAAATAACAGATTTTCTGAAGAAAGAATTATAAATCGTGGTGTGAGACAAGGCTGCACCCTATCCCCAACACTCTTTGCAATTTATATCAACAAAGTAATATGTTGCTGGAACGAGAAATATAAATTTGGAATAAGAATATCAGAAAATACAAAATTAAACACCCTATCTTTTGCAGATGACCAAATAATAATTGCAAATTCAGAAGATAATCTGCAGAAAGGTCTGTATGAACTTAACAAAATTACAGAAGAATATGGATTGAAGATATTTACAGAGAAAACAAAAATTATGGCATTTCAAGGTGTAGATCCTGTCAGAAGTAAAATTGTACTTTGCAATAACATTTTGGAGCAAGTGAATAATTTTACATATCAGCAAGTTTTAATGTTCCATGTTTTCAACAAGAGATTAATGTAATTATCTCATATGAAGAAGAAAAGGATGTAAATGCAAAAATATCTAAATTTTTAAGAATTTTAGAGTTAATAATTCTATCTTCAAGCCACAGTTAGTTAAAAAACATTCAAGACTAAAAGTGTATAAAACACTGGCTCTTCCAACTCTTTTGTATGGTAGCGAAGTATGGACGTTGAAACAGAAGGATATACAGAGACTTAGATCTGCTGAAATGAGATACCTTCGGAGGACTGCAGGATACACACTACTAGATCACAAAAAAAAAATGACATCTTAGAAGAATTACACATGGAACCTTTAGAAAACAAAATTTCTGATTATAAGTCAAGATGGATGCAACATGTTCATCGAATGGAAGATCACAGGATACCCAAACAAATGTTAAGATATCAACCTGCAGGAAGAAGAAGACCAGGACGTTCACTCAAAATACTTCTGGATGGTGTTTCTCTTGAGGCCGAAACAGGTCAACAAATGGCCTAAATTCACGAATGTACTATGATGATGTTTTCAGCAAGAATTCAATGTAAATACAGGCCAGCAACTAGATCGGAGAGTAGTTAGTTTAGAGTTACCAGAAAGCATAAATATAAGCAACAATGTTACCAATGTATAAATCATTAGTTTATGTTTATATTTTCAGCAAGTTTTAATATTCCATGTTTTCAACAAGAGATCAATGTAATTATAGGTCAGCAACAAGATCAGAAAGTAGTTAGTTTGTGAGCTACCAGGAAGGATAAATGTAAACAACAATGTTACTGATGTACAAATCACTTGTTTCTATTTATATTTTTAGCACTTTTAATGTCTCTGAGTTTACATATTATAACTTTGAAGTAAACAATCAGTTATTTTTGTTCTTGTGCACAATTTTAATATTGTAAGATACATTGATCTCTTCAAATTTAATTTGTTCTTACAGTCACTCTTTCAATCTTTTAGCCTTTATGGTTATACCAATAATTCCCAGTACATCTTATTTATCCAAATATGAGATTTTTACTAAATGTTTTTTCTTCTATCAACTTTCTTAAATAAAAAATTATGTGCTATTTAACCTATAAATTGTCAAAACACAAATTATCATATCAGTTATTTAAATATGTCAGAGTATTTTTAATTAAAAAGATAAATCTCTTAAAAATTAAATTCTAAGAAAGTAAATTCATAATTTGGATAAACAAGTTATATACAAGAAGGAAAACTTTGTGATGAAACTAAATAAACATGAATACACACAAAGAAAAACAATAGAAATGAAAAGAAAACAACAGACTTTGCCTATATGGTATACTTTAATTTTAAATGTATTATTCTAGTATTTGAAAACAATTGGCACATATTACTCTTAAGAGGAGTATGAAAGGTATTTTATGGTAATGTTAAATTATCCAAACTTGTATCTCTGGAACTATTTATGATAACGTAATAAAACTTTTATCCTGTATAGATTCATATCTTCCTGACTGCTCAGACTAAAACTCTGTACTTAATTCACATTATCGACACTATGGCTTTGGGAATGACTCAGCCTCTATCAGAAATAAGTACCAACACTTTTATTGGGTTAAAGGTGGCCATCATGCAGGGCTGACAACTTAGCTGATATCTAGTGCCATTACTAGAAAGGTGGTAGTCTTAACCTCTTACTACCTCAATGGCCTCTTAAGGGCCTGTAGTGGGATCACTTTACTGTGCATATATATATATATATATATTTGGGACATGCTGTAGGATAATTGGTTAAGGCAATAAGCTACTGGCTGGAAGATTTGGGGTTGAATTCTCGATGGGGTCAATTTCTTAAACTTGCCTTTACCTTCTGGCAGCATCCCTGGGTTCGACTCAGCTTCTAATATAAATGAGTACCAGATGCTTGTTCTGGGGGTAAAGATGGCAGTTATGCAGGGTTGACATCTTGTGCCAATTATCTGGTAACCTCCTACTATCCCAAGGCCATAAAGATATTGATTTGGTGTGAATATTTTAGAGAATGGGCAGGTCACATAGCCCAGTTGGACTCAAATAATCCAGTAAAGTGCATCTTTACAGCAAATCTTGAAGGAAGGTTGGATGACTATGGACAGATGGTTGGATTGAATTGGAGGAATAAGGCGATTGATACAAACCAATAGAAAGACTTTCTTAAGCATGCCTAGACAAGACCAGGGTCAGGATATATATATATATGGTTAAGAAAGGTTTCTTGGGTTTTCTGCATATTGGATTCAAGTTTGGCCTCTGCCCAAACATCTGATGTTTTGACATGATCCCACATGCCATTATAAAGGAATGATAGGTTCGAGTTACTGGTATAGGTCTTATATCTTCTTCTTGTAAGCCCATGTTTCCCTTAACAGAGATTTAGGCGCTCTCCCCCTACAGGGAAGAATTTGAACCATACTAATTTAGTTACACTTGTTTTCGTATAGATGTCATTTGAGTGGTCCGTGGTCAGCGTTCCGCCTCATACTGACATCTAGGAAACCAAGGTAATACTAGTCGGGAAAATTCGGTAAATTTTGATACCATCAGCAATACTTATCTGACACGTTAATTGTTAAATATTAATTAATTGCATTGCTTTTTCATAGCGGTCCTTTGGGAAGCTGTACACCCATCCAAGGGTTGACCATGTTCCATGTTGCCCACCAAGTACAATATAACATATATCATCATCCTCTTATTGTGTCTTCCTTTTGGAAGGTCGATTCAATATAACATATATATATAATATAAATAAAACAAATAATTTAGTAGGTTTTATAACATCTTTCTGCTCCTAACTGATTTGTCATTTTCCTCCACATTTCTCTGTCATTCCAACTGATAAGATATGAATATGCACACTGTAAAATTTCATTACATTATCTTAAAAAAGTTTGAGATAAAATGGGATGTAAGTTTGGTTAATTTAACATTATCTTCTAAACTACCCAGAATGGTAATAGGAAAAAATTAGCAGCCTATGAAACTTACATAAATAATAATTATTTTAATACATACACCCAAAATCTAGATAGGAACATAGAAATTAAATTTGGTGCAAATAAAAAAAAAAGTGATAGTAATAGTAGGTGCAAGTGTTATAAAACAAGGTGGGGGGGGGTATTTTACAGTATTCTGTTGCCATAGCAACTTGTGACTAGTTAGATGGGAAGAGCTCTGAAATCCAGTCACATGCAAAGAATCTTGTGCGGCATTCAGCATTAGACGATGCATATTATACAATGACACGACTCTTCTGATCTCATGGAGAAGCAGTCTGAAATTAAAACAATTATAAATTATTAATTTAACACTTCTCACTAGAGGATAAATTATATTTGAAGAGAAAAAATATATTTATATATTAAATTTGGGAATTTTTAACATTATGAGGTTCAATTAATAATAATTAAATGAATCGTGATTTTTTTCTTACCTCATACATCTATGTTTCTTTAAACACAGCACTGCAGTATCGGCGACACTTTGTCGTCATCGTCAGCTGTTTTCACGACTGTCAATTTTTTTTTAAATTTTAAAATTTAAAAAAAAAAATTTTTTAATTTTAAAAAATTGACAGTCGTGAAAACAGCTGACGATGACGACAAAGTGTCGCCGATACTGCAGTGCTGTGTTTAAAGAAACATAGATGTATGAGGTAAGAAAAAAATCACGATTCATTTAATTATTATGAAAAATTATATGCTCAGACTGGGGTTTGAACCCAGGACATTTGGCTTTCTAGGCCAATGCTCTACCACTGAGGTACTTGAGAAACTCAAATCTAAACACAAATTTTTCTCTTATACCAATAAATGTCTTCTTAAACAAGAAGTCACCATTTGCGTGATCAAGCAAATTTTTGTAGCATTTGGCAATCGGGAATTATCTGTGAATAAGAGAAAAATTTGCATTTAGATTGGAGTTTCTCAGGTAGCTCAGTGGTAGAGCATTGGGCTAGAAAGCCAAAGGTCCTGGATTCAAACCCCAGTCTGAGCGTATAATTTTTCATGCCCCTAGAGAATTCTTACTCAAGAAAATCTCAATTATATCTTAATCATCGTTATAAAAAATTAGACCTTAGGAGGTCTGTCCATCTTTTACTGGGTCTTCCTACATTTTATCATCCAAGAGGTCTGTAGTGATGTCCATTCATTCATCTCTATATCGTAAAAGCTCCTTATTTGCAGGGGATATGTTCCGTAAATATGCTGCGAATATGAAATGGTAATTTATATGGGTATCTAGCGGATACATTCCAAGGTTCAGAAATGAAATAAAAGTTATCAAAATAAAAACAATTAATGAGAGATTTTGAACAATTTATATTAATTGTTACTGTCAGGTTTAGGCAAGGACTTAAAGAACTTAGAATTTTCTCCTGTTTTGCCGCTTTTATAAGGTCATTTAATTCAGAATTATATTTAGCTGTAAATTCAACGATAGAATTCCTTATTTTGACTTCGGATTTCCTGATGTATCGTACAGTCGATTCATTAACATTGAAACAGCGTAATATAGCTGCAAATGACTCGCCAACATGTAAAAGGTCAAACATTTCTATTTTTACTTTAAGTGGCAACACATACTTTTTTTCCGTTTTGGAACTAATTTTCTTTCCTTTTACTCGACATTATAAATTGGCAACAAAGCAGAAGAGACACTTGTTATTCAATCGAAATTATTGCAACGAATGAAAAGTTGAAACAATAAAACACCGATCATGGCGAGGGCGGCATTTATCAACAGACATAACAGTTGCTTTTAACAACGAACTTTAGGTTTAGTAACAATAAGGTTTGTTTTACTTTGATATAAATTTGTCCATTTGGTTTGAATCGCTCCTTGTAAAAGCCACCTTGACACGTGCTTGCAGTAAAAAAAGTTGTCGATGCATTATTAAAGGATACTAATCCTTCTAATATACGTAGTGGATCCGTGAAGAGTGAAAACACAAATAAGGGAACCGTGAATAAGAAGCTTTTACTGTATTGTGCAGTCCTATCTAATAATTTGAATATTTTTAGTTCTAAATCAATGGTAAAGAGAAAAATTTTTGCCTGAACCGGGAATCGAACCCCGAACCTTAACTTTCCGTGCTAATGCTCAGACCACTGAGCTAATCCAGGCTTCATTCCCATCCAAGCAGAATCCTTCCTTTACCTTACTCTACTGGCCCCACATTCAATTGCAATGAATCATCATTCACAAATACACAATGAATGGCTTCTACCTGAACAAGACATGAAGGGGCCAGTAGAGTAAGGTAAAGGAAGGATTTCTGCTTGGATGGGAATGAAGCCTGGATTAGCTCAGTGGTCTGAGCATTAGCACGGAAAGCTAAAGGTTCGGGGTTCGATTCCCGGTTCAGGCAAACATTTTTCTCTTTACCATTGATTTACAATAATTTAATTGTGTTCATTAATTTACTTATTTCTATCATAGTAATAGCTTTAGCTTCTCAATATTAATTTAATTTTTAGTTCTGTTCGCATATCTTCATTTTTTTTCCGATCTGCTATTGTATAGCCAGCTACATCTCTCAAAAATATCATTTCTGAAGTTTACCTCAGGGGTCCTCATCTAAGGGATATGTGGATGGCGACCACAAGGTCCCCAAGCTGAGCAAAACATTTCTTCCACTTACTTGTGTTTTGCACCCTTTTAACTTTACTATCTAACCTCTCTTGGTTAACTCTTGTTTTTTTCGACCCTTACGCTAATAGGGCATCCGAGGGCTAGGGAGTCTTTCCTTTCTTCCATTTCTTCTTTCCTTTATTTTCTTTTCTTCTCCAGAAAAGCCTGACCAGAGGCTATAAGATGGCAGCCCCATCACTGGTCTTGCCATCCTTTGGCCAGCAACCAATCGAAGGAACTAGTATTATGCTTTCAAGTCTTATAAGAGAATTTGCCGGAAGGATCGGAAAATTTTCTATAGGATCGTAACAGGCCTTGGCCTAATACTAGGAAGGAACAAGAAGAAGAAGACATTCTTCATTCCTAAATCTTTGGTTAAGACCCAGTGTTCCGATCCATATAGTAGTGTTGTCTTTTGGAAAAGAATGATAATTAATAGTGAGTGGAGAACATATTTTTAACGACTCACCTCATATAATTTCAAATTTCTTTGATACCGGCGATTTCAGAGAATATCTTGTCCCTCTTCAGTCATGACTTCCACTCAGTGACTGAAGAGGGACAAGATATTGTCTGAAACTGCCGGTATCAAAGAAATTTGAGATTATATGAAGTGAGTCATTAAAAATATGTTCTCCACTCACTATTAATGATGTTTACTTCCCAGTATTAATTTAAATGTAAAGAATGATAAATTTAATATTTAAGATGGTGAAAAGAAATTTATGGCAGGGAAAAATGGCCCCCGAGAAAAACCTGCCCAAACTCTGTTTTGTCCACCATAAAACCCACATGAAGTGACAGAGACTCGATCTCAGGATCCCAATAGTAAGAGGTGAGCATCTGTCCGCCTATGCCACAGAGCCACCTCTATATGACCTTTTGTTTTTAAAGATTGGTCTGTGAGGTTCTGAAAGTACTTACCACTACAAGGTGTCCGCTCTTTCCTTTTACAATTGAATGATTTGTTCCTGTTGTGATGTCAATTACTCCTTGTTTTCCACCAATCAAATTATGAGCAATTCTACAAAAAAATAAATACATATTATTAATTTTATTTCCAATATGCACATTCTATTGAGTAACACTAAGAAACTGAGGTTGAAAGTAAACATCAATTAAATTAAGTTATGTAGATAGGAAATAACACTATGAGGTTTTTTAATATTGTTTATTTTTTATTTCACTCACCTCATACTTCATAACTCCTAGCATACCCAGGGTTTCATCACATCCTTTGTGATGAAACCCTGGGTATGCTAGGAGTTATGAAGTATGAGGTGAGTGAAATAAAAAATAAACAATATCAATTAAATTATTTTCATTAATATTTAAAGAGGACAGAGGAAAACTCTGGACAATTTTAAAAGAAAAAGGAATTCCGAAACACTTAATAGCAGCTATAAAGAGTTTGTACTGGAACACAAATTTTGTTATAAAAACTAGAAATGAAGTAAGTAAAAATAAAATTCATACTAATCAAGGAGTTAAACAAGGATGCAGTATCTCTCCAGTTTTATTTAACCTATACATCAATGATATAATAAAAAAATGGAACGAAGAAACAAATAAAGGAATAAAATTAGATAAAACACACTACTTGAAAACATTATTATACGCTGATGACCAGGTAATAATAGCAAATACAGAAGACGAACTTCAGAGAAATATTTTTAAACTACATAATATATGTGAACAATATAATCTCAAAAATCCATAGAAAAAACTAAGGTAATGGCATTCCAAGGGAAAAATCAAATCAGATCCAAAATAGTAATAGGAAACAAAATCATAGAACAGGTGAACCATCTCAATTATCTAGGATGTGACATTTCATTTAATTATGATAATGATATAAATAATAAAATAGCAAAATTCCAGGGAATATGTGGTACGATAAAACAAACACTAAATAACAAACAACAAGAGAGACCCAACTGAAATTTTATAAAATGTTGGCAGTACCGGTACTGCTCTATGGTTCAGAAGCCTGGATACATAAAAAACAAGACCTAAGTAGGATAACGGCGGCAGAAATGAAATTTTTGAGATCTGTTAAAGGGTGCACTAAGGAAGACAGAATCAAGAACACAGAAATAAGACAGGAACTTGAAATATTTGCAATAACTGATAAAATGGATACATATAGACAAAAATGGAAGCAACACATAGACAGAATGAATGAAGACAGATATCCAAAACAAATAACAAAATACAACGATTTTATTATTAATTTAACACTTCTCATAGAAGGATAAATTATATTTGAAGAGAAAAATTTTTCGCCTAGACCGGGACTCGAACCCGGGACCCTTGGCTTTCCGGGCCAAGTGCTCTACCAACTGAGCTACCGAGGCGAGTTACGATCTAGATGCAAATTTTTCTCTTATGTACGTTGCAATTCCCTTGCGCCAAATGCTTGAAACCATAGCTTCTATCTTTGCAAATGGCGGCTTCTTAGTTAAGAAGACATTTATTGGGAATTTAACACTACTTTATAGCCAGTAGGGCTTCTATTGACGATTTTATTATTAATTTAACACTTCTCATAGAAGGATAAATTATATTTGAAGAGAAAATTTTTCGCCTAGACCGGGACTCGAACCCGGGACCCTTGGCTTTCCGGGCCAAGTGCTCTACCAACTGAGCTACCGAGGCGAGTTACGATCTAGACGCAAATTTTTCTCTTATGTACGTTGCAATTCCCTTGCGCCAAATGCTTGAAACCATAGCTTCTATCTTTGCAAATGGCGGCTTCTTAGTTAAGAAGACATTTATTGGGAATTTAACACTACTTTATAGCCAGTAGGGCTTCTATTGACGATTTTATTATTAATTTAACACTTCTCATAGAAGGATAAATTATATTTGAAGAGAAAAATTTTCGCCTAGTCCGGGACTCGAACCCGGGACCCTTGGCTTTCCGGGCCAAGTGCTCTACCAACTGAGCTACCGAGGCGAGTTACGATCTAGACGCAAATTTTTCTCTTATGTACGTTGCAATTCCCTTGCGCCAAATGCTTGAAACCATAGCTTCTATCTTTGCAAATGGCGGCTTCTTAGTTAAGAAGACATTTATTGGGAATTTAACACTACTTTATAGCCAGTAGGGCTTCTATTGACGATTTTATTATTAATTTAACACTTCTCATAGAAGGATAAATTATATTTGAAGAGAAAAATTTTTCGCCTAGACCGGGACTCGAACCCGGGACCCTTGGCTTTCCGGGCCAAGTGCTCTACCAACTGAGCTACCGAGGCGAGTTACGATCTAGACGCAAATTTTTCTCTTATGTACGTTGCAATTCCCTTGCGCCAAATGCTTGAAACCATAGCTTCTATCTTTGCAAATGGCGGCTTCTTAGTTAAGAAGACATTTATTGGGAATTTAACACTACTTTATAGCCAGTAGGGCTTCTATTGACGATTTTATTATTAATTTAACACTTCTCATAGAAGGATAAATTATATTTGAAGAGAAAAATTTTTCGCCTAGACCGGGACTCGAACCCGGGACCCTTGGCTTTCCGGGCCAAGTGCTCTACCAACTGAGCTACCGAGGCGAGTTACGATCTAGACGCAAATTTTTCTCTTATGTACGTTGCAATTCCCTTGCGCCAAATGCTTGAAACCATAGCTTCTATCTTTGCAAATGGCGGCTTCTTAGTTAAGAAGACATTTATTGGGAATTTAACACTACTTTATAGCCAGTAGGGCTTCTATTGACGATTTTATTATTAATTTAACACTTCTCATCATAGAAAGAAAAATTTTTCTCTTCAAATATAATTTATCCTTATATGAGAAGTGTTAAATTAATAATAAAATCGTCAATAGAAGCCCTACTGGCTATAAAGTAGTGTTAAATTCCCAATAAATGTCTTCTTAACTAAGAAGCCGCCATTTGCAAAGATAGAAGCTATGGTTTCAAGCATTTGGCGCAAGGGAATTGCAACGTACATAAGAGAAAAATTTGCGTCTAGATCGTAACTCGCCTCGGTAGCTCAGTTGGTAGAGCACTTGGCCCGGAAAGCCAAGGGTCCCGGGTTCGAGCCCCGGTCTAGGCGAAAAATTTTTCTCTTCAAATATAACAAAATACAAACCTAAAGGCACCCGAGATGTGGGCAGACCTAGAAAGAGATGGGCTGAAGTCGGAACGGGTCAACAGACCTAATCCATGAATGAAGATGATGATGATGATGAATATTTAAAGAGACACTATGAGGTGTATTTTAATTAATAATAGAGTTAGAATTTAACACCTAACCTCATAATTGTAAATTTCTCAAAGACTAGTTTTGATACATCTTTGTACCATCTTCAGCTCTGTCTAACTGTTGAATTGGTAGTTGCATCTTGCTCCCTCTGAAGTTCATCAGTCAGCCAACAGAAGGAGCAGGAAAGCAATCTACAGGATCGTCAACTACCAATTCAACAGTTAAAGCTGAAGATGATATAAAGCAGTATCGAAACTAGTCTTAGAAAAATCTACAATTGAATCGCTGAGTTAAAAAGGGAAGAAACTCCACTGCCTTCGAAGAGCAATAAAACACATATGCAACACAGAAATTATGAATTCTTGCTATATTTGCATTCCATGTAAGCAGAGGATCATTATTTTAATTGATCAAAAATTTATCAGAGCAAACTGTAAGAAATTATGTAATTTTCTTAAGGTTTTCTCAAAAGTAGGTACTTACTTGGAGCTTCTTGACTTTTCAACTCAGCTATTCAATTACGAGGTGAGGTGTTAAAATCTAACTCTATTATTAATCAATCAATAAAACTAAATATATGGTCACACAAACAAATGCATTATATAATGGAAATGGAGAGTTAATGACAACTGAGAGAAATTTGGAAGAAGTGGCTGAATTCATGTATCCATCCACAGTAATTCTGCCTGAAGGCAGGTCCTTCACTGCAATAACAGTATTTTCATGCTATGCTTGCAGCTTTACTAGGGAATTGTAGGTGTGGTAGCTTCCCATTGCTTTCCACACCAGTGAAGGATGATGGTGATGATGATGGCCATATGATTTCGGGGACCATTTGGGCTTTAAAGTTTTCCTGAAATTTGTCTTACAGGTGAGGAAAAAACCCAAAAAAAAAAAAAAAAAAAACAGAAAAACTGCTCCAACCGGGAATCGAACCTGGGCTCACTGCTTGACAAGGCAGCACGCTACCTCGAGACCACAGCGGTGGACTTCAAATATTTAGGAACAATAATTGAAAATAGGAATGAGGAGCCCAGAGAAATTAGATATAGGCTCAATTCTGGAAAAGCATACTATTATGGATTACAAGGGCTCTTGTGATCCCAACTTCTCAAAAATTGTTAAACTGAAAATATATAAAACTGTTATTCTTCCAGTTATATGTATGAAAAACATGAATTCTTACTTTAAGGAAGGACAAAAGATTATGAGTATTTGAGAATAAAATTATTAGGAAATCTTTTAAACCAAAGAGAGATGGACAGACCATTATACCAAAAATATACTGGTACTTTATTATGTGAATTTCAAGATATAATTTGAGTTTCCATCACATACATATGTCCTTAACCAACATAAAATTTGTACTTACGTTCCTGCCTCCATGATTTTCAGGATTTGAGGTTTTTTAGTTACATCTACCACCATAGTGACAGCTTCAATGAGGTGGTTAACTTCCAGTATTAGGTCTCCCTGTAAGATAAGCACAGGATAAATAACATAAATACTGGTACAAATTACTTAATGAAAAGTCAATCACGTAGGAACTGCAGAAACTAAGCAAATTCCTCAGGAAGTCAAATTTATATAAGAGAAACATTTGTTGTTTTTTTATTATTAATTTAACACTTCTCACTGAAGGATAAATTATATTTGGAGAGAAAAAGAAAGCCAAAGGTCCTGGGTTTGAGTCTTGGTCTGGGCGAAAATTTTTCTCTTCAAATATAATTTATCCTTCAGTGAGAAGTGTTAAATTAATAATAAAAAAATCAGTAAAAGCCCTACTGGCTTTATGAAGTAGAGTTTAAATTCCTGATATATATCTTCTTAACTAAGAAGCCGCCATTTGCAAAGATAGAAGCAAAGGCTTCATAGCATTTGGTGCTGGGAATTGCAATATATATAAGAAAAAAATATGCATTTAGATCAAAACTCGCCCTGGTAGCTCTGATGGTAGAGCATTGGCCTAGAAAGCCAAAGGTCCCGGGTTCTGGGCAAAAAATTTTCTCTTCAAATATAGAAAGATTTGTGTTTAGATTGGAGTTTCTCAGGTAGCTCAGTTGGTAGAGCATTGGCCTAGAGTGCAAAAGCTCCTGGATTCAAACCCTGGTCTGAGCATACATTTTTCTCTTCAAATATAGTCAAATTTTTGCCCGATTTTCCTGGTTTACGGTCTTAATTCCATTATTTAAGAAAAATTCTATCACCTCACCATACATCCTTCTTCTCATTAAATCAATTTCAGGACCTTATTACATTCCATACTTAGTACTTTTAAGACTATTGTTATGTCGTCTTGAAGAACCACTTCCTGCTCCCTCTGTTGGTAGACTGATGATTCTCCAAATCAAATCACATTCCCTGGAAATTTCAAAATTAATTAATTTCTCCTTTTTTTTTGAATGGAGAATTCTTCCCAAACTGTGAGCTTTTTTAGTTTTTCTATTTGTTTTATTAATTTAGCCTTTTTTTCGATTTGATGTTTTTTCTGATCATGTGTGGACGGCTACTACAGATTTTCCTACTTTCCCACTCAAAAAAAGAGAAGAAGTTAATAACCAACTCTAACTAACTAACTCACCGACTCGATTGAACCCATAGGTTCAAGGCCACATGGACATAAGCTCTCCATACATCCCTATTCAGAGCTAATGTTTTCCAATCATCTCCTGTATAATCTACTTCCCTCAAATCATGGATAATGTTATTCTCCCATCTCATTCCCTCTGGTTTTCCTACAAGAAGCTTCCATGTATCTCTTTCATCCCCCATACATACCACATGTCCTGCCCTTCATAGTCTACAAGACTTAACAGTTATTATATGTGGCTTCCTATACATATCATGTAGCTCACTATTATGTAGTTTTCTCCATTCACCTGTCTGTTCATCTCTTCTTGGCCCAAAAATTTTCCCAAGAGAAGGAGAAGTTAATGAATTTTAAAATTCCTGGGGAAAGTGATTCAATTTGGAGGTTCATCAGTCTAACAACAGAGGGAGCAGGAGGCACTACTTCAAGACTACATATAAATGGTCCTGAAAGTACTGAGGATGGAACTTAATAGACCCCAAAACTGTCATAATAATAATAATAATAATAATAATAATAATAATAATAATAATAATAATAATAATAATAATAATAATAATAATAATAATAATAATAATAATAATAATAATAATAATAATAAGAAGAAGAAGAATACTAGGGTGAGGTGATACAATTTTTCTTAACATAAGACTGTAAAAAATTATGTTGTAGCCCATTTTTGTAAGAGCCTATTTTGAATTTTTAGTGCATATATTAATAATTTTTAGTGCATTTTTGCCTGCCTTTTTTTAATTTTTTAAGTGGCTAACATCCGGACTCTAATTATTACGTGTGAACAGAAATGTTACCTTGTCCTTCTTGTACTCTGGAGGTATCCTGACCAGCAGTAGATTGTCTGATTCTGTTGTAACAACAATCTCTTGAACAATGTCAAACCCAAGACTGTGTTTGATCTTAAATGTCTTTCCATCAAGAACAAAAAGGTGCTTGTTTGTGAGCAGCAGGGCTCGTTCTCGAGGCTTGTATCCATGCCTGTCGTACTTAGTCACTGATGTTGAATACTGTAACAAATTAAATAGTGGTTTCACACACAGCAGAACAAAGTAAACATTTATGTTTTTATGATAATGCAACAATATAATGAAAATAATGAATTGTTACAGAATGAATTAATAATAATAATAATTCCATGGTGCGACAGGCCTAGAAGGCCCTTAGCCTACCAGCCGGCATCTGGCCTCACATCCACATGTGTCAATCACAGAGGTAGATGATCATCCAGCCGGTGTAGGGTGACATGTGGTCAGCATGTCGAGTCCCCCAGCCGTTATAGCTGGTTTTCTCAATCTGGAGCCACTACTTATTGTAGCTACCCAAATGCCTCACGATGCTGAGTGGGCACCGGTCCCATACTGGTCGAAATACTGTGAGAAAATTTCTTCCCCCATGGAGACTCAAACCAGCCAAGTCCCGTAGCTCTGCACCAAGGCTTCCTGCCTTAACCACTCAGCTATGGCATGGGATTTATAGCAGGATTTTAATATCATAATAAATATGGAAGTTAAAGTTAATAATTTTATACTTTAAAATTCTTTCTTTTAATATTTAAATATAAATTAAATAATGAAAAACATTAAATAATTCATTGTTGAATAAAAATGTCTCAGTAACAATTAAAGAAATTGTATTACATAAGTCTTTCTAAATAATGCTTTTTAAAATTGTTTTAAGTCATTGTTGTCAGAATTATAGAGCTTTCTGTTATAACTGTAATAAGATGAAAATCAAATAAAACTACGTTTTATTTTTATTTAATTGTAATAAGAACACCTGCTTAACTTAATATTTTTAAATGAAAGTAAACTAAACTCTGATTGGATGTTAAAACAATTAACTTTTGATTTAACAAATCAAATTTAAACATTATATTAACCAATAGAATTTAAACCTAACATCATGTGATGTAATAATGTTCTTTAAAATTATAAAAGAATTACACTGGTCAATCAGCATACAACTTTCATCAAGGATAGAAGCAATAACAGTTCTCCTAATAAAATGTGATATTTAATACAAGAAGAATAGTTGACTTAAGAAAAGAAAATAATTTAATTTTAATTGACGGTGAAGAATAATACCACCTATATTTACTTGATCTGCTGGGAAATTAAATTGTAAATAAATTTACAATTATTTCTACAAGAAACATTTTTCAGTGATTGTGAAGTGTTTTCCTATCCAGTGTACCAACTAACTTCCGACCCTAAGAATAGAATCCAGCTCTACCGAAAATTAAACCCAACTTGAACCAGTAATTCTTTTTTATTTTGGACACCAATCCTTCAAAATGTTACTTCAACATCGGGCATGAAGAGAGTTAGCTGCTTCAAAACATCGCCACAACATGGAAAAGAATTACTTCTACTTCTTCAGATTTAATAATAATAATAATGATAAAATTAAATATTTTCGAAAAGCTGCAGGATACACACTACTAGATCATAAAAAATGAAGACATCTTAGAAGAAATTACACATGGAACCTATAGAAAATAAAATGTATGATTATAAGTCAAGATGGATGCAACATGTTCATTGAATGGAAGATCACAGGATTCCCAAACACAACACATGTTATCAACCTGCAGGAAGAAGAAGATCAGGAACGTTCACTCAAAATACTTTGGGATGGTGTTTCTATTGAGGCCAAAACAGGTCAACAAATGGCCTAAATTTGTGAATGGACTATGATAATGATGATGAAGATGATGACAATGTTGATGATAATAGCTTTATTTTATCTGGCAGATTTAGGCCTTGTCTACCTCTCAACCAGGTATTAGAAAAAAATACAAAAATTACTCTTACATCTAAATTATAATAAACAAAATTATTACTTGATTTATCTGCAATATAATTATTATTTACAATATACAGGGCTATTCAGAAAGAAGGAACAGACTTCAAACATTTATTTCTTCCTAACTACAAAAAAATAAACAAAATTCCAACGTTCCTGGAAAGAGAAAATTTCAAATCAATGGTAAAGAGAAAATTTTTTGCCTGAACTGGGAATCGAACCCCAAACCTTTAGCTTTCCATGCTAATGCTCAGACCACTGAGCTAATCCAGGCTTCATTCCCATCCAAGCAAGAATCCTTCCTTTACCTTACTCTACTGGCCCCACATTCAATTACAATGAATCATCATTCACAAATACACAATGAATGGCTTCTACCTGAAGAAGACATGAAGGGACTACACACAGCTATAGCATTAAGGATGATGGTGATGATGATGGCCATATGATTTCGGGGACCGTTTGGGCCTTAAAGTTTTCCTGACATTTGTCTTACAGGTGAGAAAAAATGAGTACTGGGATAATATATGCTCGAATATAGATCATTCGATTGGATATGCTAGATTCAAAGAAGCTTGGAAAACATTACAAAATATCAGGAAATCAGAAAGAAAGAAGATAAATATTCAGTTGATAAGACCATCAGAATGGATGCAACATTATAAAGGTTTACTTCAAGAAAATAGAAAGGAGTTTCAACTTCAAGATACAGATGTAGAATATAAATTTGACACTCCAGAGATAACAGAAGATGAAGTTAAAAGAGCTTTGAAAGAGGCAAAAATGGGAGAGCACCAGGACCAGGAAATATTCAGACGGAACTCCTAAAATATGGGGGAGATATTTTAGTAATATTTTTAACAAAACTTTTTAATAAAATTGAAATTGGAGACGATATCCCAGAAGACTGGAATGTATCGTACATTACTCCTATTTTTAAAAAAGGTGATAAAAAACTGTGTTCCAGTTACAGAGGTATATGCGTTATACCTTCAACAGCTAGGATTTTTAGTAAAATTATAAATATTAAACTTAAGGAGGTAAAAGATAACTTAAGAGAAGAACAATGTGGATTCTGGAGTGGAAGATCATGTATTGATAATATTTTCTGTATTAGACAATTACAAGAGAAAATCCTAGCAAAAAATAAAGAACTACATATGACCTTTATTGATTTAGAGTGGGCATATGATAGTGTACCTCGACAATTGTTATGGATGGCAATGAGAAATATGAATATCTGTGATAAATGGATTAATATTGTTAGGAGGATCTATAGTAATACAAAAGCTAAAGTAAAAATACAGAATAATTTAACAGAGGAATTCACAGTGAATAAAGGCCTTAAGCAGGGATGCAGTTTGTCACCAATCCTTTTTAACATTTATTTAGACCAGGCTCTTAACTTGTGGTATAAAAAATGTTCTGAAATGGGTATTCCTATAGGAGGAAAAGTACTGCATTCATTGTTGTTTGCAGATGATCAAATAATTTTTGCAGGGGATGAAGATGATATGAAATATATGATAAATAAATTAATGGAAGAATATAAAAAATGGGGACTGAATATAAATTTACAGAAAACAGAATATATGTGTTTGGGAAAGGATGTAGATGACCTCATACTTGAAACAGGGAAAATAAAAAAAATGTGAATTTTTTAAATATCTTGGGTCAATAATTACAAGTTTCGGTACCTGTGAGAGAGATGTACAGGCTAAAATTGCAATGGCAAAAAATGCAACTAAGACATTACATGGAGTAATTTGGAACAAAAATATTACAAAGGAAACTAAAATGAAAATTTATAAGAGCATAATACAGAATATTTTGTCATATGGAAGCGAAACTTGGTCTTTGACGGAATTATAAAAGAATAAAATTAGAACAGTTGAATTTGATTATTTTAGAAGAAGCCTCCAAAAAACAAGACAGGATAAAATAAGAAATGAATTCCTTTGGAGAGAAATGAAGGTCACCACATCTGTTGTTAAGAGGATTGAAAATCAAACGCTTAAATGGTATGGCCATGTACAAAGAATGGAAAATGAAAGATGGCCAAAAAATATATACCAATGGTCACCCCCTGGAAGAAATAAACGTGGTAGACCAAGATGGAAATGGAAAACCTACGTCAGAACAATAATGGAGGATAGGAATTTGGAAGAGGGAGATTGGAATGATAGAGATAAATGGAAACTGAAGACGGCAAACCTATAAGTGGGGGAAAGCCGAAGAAGAAGAAGAATTAAAAAAAACTTACCATAATTTTCTCTCCATTGAGCTGATTGACTTGGAAAGCTTGTTTCAGTGGTTTTTGCTCTTCATTTAGCCTGTCATCAATGAAGCGAGGACCAACACTCTGTGGGTAAGATTTCTTCTTTTCCTTGAAAAGTTTTTCAGCTAGTACTTTCAGTTCAAACTGTTTCTTCTGCTCTGGAGTCAGCGCTAGGCGATATTTCCTTGCCAACAAGGCTCGGTGCATTCGATGTAGATGTGCTGAAGCCTAGAACAAGGAAAAACAGTAGCTATGAGTAATGAATGTATCATATTTTTTAATACAGACTACAAAAATTTAACTTCTGCACCTTGGCACAGAGCTACGGGACTTGCGCTGGTTCGAGTCTCCATGGGGGAAGAAATTTTCTCATGGTATTTCGGCCAGTATGGGACCGGTGCCCACCCAGCATCGTGAGGCAATTGGGTAGCTACAATAAGTAGCGGCTCCAGGTTGAGGAACTAGCTATAACGGCTGGGGGACTCGACATGCTAATCACGTGTCACCCCTACACTGGCTGTTGATCATCTACCTCTGTGATTGACACATGTGGATGTGAAGGGCCAGCAGCTGGCTGGTAAAAGGGCAACCGCTGAAAAGTGGAAAGACCCTCAATCGGAAAATATGTTCACTAACAGTAATTTAATTGGGCACAGGAAAATATGAAACATTGTGAAACCTACTAAATCTAATATATAAAAATGAATGAATGTTTGTTTGTTGGTTTGTTTATTTATTTGTACTTTACGCGCGGCCATACCGTTGATCTGATTGTGATGGGGTTTTTTTGCAAAATGTTCAGGAGATATCCAGGATGAACATAGGCTAGAAAGGAGAGAGGTGTGATACTCAACTCCAACACCCTTAAAAATTGCCGTTTGTAGTGGAAAGTGAAAAAAGTAGCTTTTTGGATGCGTTAAAATGGCTTATGATGCCTAAACCATAACAAATACACAAAATTAATGTACACAGAATTGAATACCCCAAAAAGCTCTACAAAAAGTCTGTGACAGCTATGTTTATATCTTACGGATAAATCACAATAACCATTTTGGTCTTTCAGTGATGTCAATAAGATCGAGACAAGTAATGTAGATTCCTGGGCAAGCATAGCAGCACATGGCGGGTATTTCTTTTGCGGAGAACTCACAATAATGAATTTTGTTTTAGTTCATTTATGCCAGAAGGAGATCATGATAAGTAGATTCCTGGGCAATACTTGGGGTAATCAGCACAGGCCACAATCTTAAAAAATTACGATTTACATTTAAAATTATTTTTAATTTAACTCCGTGGGGCACACAGGGAGACGAGACCACACACGAATTAAGAGGTCTAACACTTTATAGTATTGACCCGCGGGCCCTTCCATTATGCCAAGAAGATCGGAGGAGATGAGTAGATTCCTGGACAATGCCGGGTAAACAGCATGGGGTATCCAAAAATAATTACGATATAAATTTTTTCCTTTACTTATTTAACTAAACATAAAACACATTAATTTTCATATTTCAGCTCATTTATGTCAAGAAGATTGGGATAAGTAGATTCCCGGGTAACACCAGGTAATCAGCACGGTGCATATAAAAAATATAAATTTATAATTATTTTTCCTTTTACTTATTCAACTAAACCTAAAAACACATTAATTTGATTTATTTATGCGTAGCAGTGCATGCCGGGCATTAGCAAGTAAATAATAAATATGTTCACTAAGTAATAAAGTACTTAGGAAAATTTTTGACCAAAGAGAGATGGACAGACAGGTGAATGGAGAAGATTACATAACAATGAACTACATGGAGGAAGGAGAAGAGGAATACCAACTGTCAGATGTCGTTGAGGATGAGGAAAATTTCCTTGAAGCTAGTTCTGGAAAAGATGTAAAATATGAGGTGAAGTGTAAAATCTGATCATTTATGAGTTGTATATCCTTAATAAATTACCTCAAATGTTACTTCCTTTTTATTTTGAGAACAATATTAAATAATTTGTTAATGTGCTCACCTCTGCACATATGACTGGGTGTGGTGGCCATGAACGATCCAGTACTTTGGTTGGAAGATTCTTGGACAGTCGGGTCAGGTACTGTGATTTAGCCAGCTCCTGGAAGGCCTTGTTGATTTCTGTCACTTTTCCATTCCTTGTTATGAATCCCTTTATGAAGCTGTGACAAAAAAAAAACATCAATATAAATACATAATCGAATCCAGAGAGATGAACAGACACGTGAATGGAGAAGACTAAATAACAATGAACTACATGGTCTTTATAGGAAGCCAGATATAATAAGAACAGTTAAGTCTCATAGACTGCGATGGACAGGACATGTGGCACGTATGGGGAATGAAAGACTTGCATGGAAGCTTCTTATAGGAAAGCCAGAGGGAAAATGCCCAGTTGGTAGACCAAGAATGAGGTGGGAGAATAACATTAACTATGATTTGAGGGAAGTAGATTATACAGGGAATGATTTGAAAGCATTAGCTCAGGATAGGGATGTATGGAGAGCTTATGTCCATGCGGCCATGAACCTACGGGATCAATAGTGCCAGGCAGTAAGTAAGTAAGTAAGTTAACCTTTTTTTATATAGGAATTATCACTGTGAGGTTCAATTCAATATTAAATTAAAAGATTCTTACCTCTCCTCACATTATTCTGTTAAGTAGATCGCGATTTCAGGCCTATAGCAGGCCCATCTTCAACAAACAAGTATTAATAAATTTGATGTCCATCATTTTATTTCTTCTTTTTTCCCTTAACTGATTGAATTTTTTAATGTCTTGTTTTAATCCTGATAAATTTGTATTGAAATCTATGGTTGAGGTTATGTCAAGGTCCGCCATCTTGTTTCCTATTAAGACTTGAGTCGTCACTAAATTAACCTTTTTTTATATAGGAATTATCACTGTGAGGTTCAATTCAATATTAAATTAAAAGATTCTTACCTCTCCTCACATTATTCTGTTAAGTAGATCGCGATTTCAGGCCTATAGCAGGCCCATCTTCAAGTAAGTAAGTAATCGAATCCAGAAGTCTATGGCCGTGTAGACATAATCCCTCCATACAACACTATCCTGATCTAATATTTTCTAATCATTCCCATGAACAAGGGAACTGTCCACCATTCCGAAACCCACCTTGAAATTTCTCCCAGAGAACCGTTATGATGTACCAAGGCCATGTTCAAAAAATGATCTGCCACTTTTAACTGCAAGGCACAGTAATCAAAGCCAGAATCCAGCAGTGCCAACCCACTGTACTGAGCAGATGGATGTCCCTGCTTGAATAGGAGTGGAGTGAGGCAACAGGTAGTGAGGGTTATTGAATCTTCCAATTCAGAGGTTGTATTACTTCCCTGTAGTTTAAGGCTCGAATCTATGAACGCATTAGACCGTAAAAGTCGTTCTCTGCCTGTACTCTGCTGAGAAAGTTGCATCCAAATACGTTTTTGCATACTCAAAAATCTGTTCGTGTGATAATAATTGCTGAAATTCCTAAGCTACCTGGCGAGGTGACTTAGCAGAGAAACGAATCGTGAGCAATCCGATGGGAACCGATGTAGTTTGAAACCTTGCCGCGTACCTTGCTGCTTTATCCAAGATGTCGGACCTTGAAGACTTCGATCATTTTTCGGTATACGCGGAGAAGAGGAATTTTGATAGAGTCTACCAAAGAATTCAACTGGAAGAACAGGAGAATCGGCGTAATATTGCGCAATGCAGACGTCGTCGTATACGGTATTATTTGCGGGATGCAAGCGTAAATGCGTTCCTCTATAGCAGACGAAAATAACACAAGTGGTTTTATTGCTGAGAATTCTGGGTTAATTTCTTGCCAATATTACGAAAATGACGACTTTCATGTATGACCAGTTAGTGGGTCGCTAATTCGATCTTTGCACTTGTTCATGGAAAGTCAGCTCACCAGTGATTGGAAGTAATCTGAGTAGAGACTAATGTATTTGCATGCAGTCCTAAATGAGAGATTTGGCACTGGATTTTAGTACCATGTAATTAAAAGCAGCAGGTAATTTTTTGGATATGATCTTGGTACATCACAACGCTTCTCTGGGAGAAATTTGAAGGTAAGATTCGGCATGCAATGGTTGAGAGTTCCCTTGTAAGTTAATTACTTGTTTATATTGTGGAGAAAGAAATTCTTCTTCTTCTACTACAAGGTTTAGGCTATGCAGCCTGTTCTGGCGAAGTTAAAAGTGGAGTCCATCTTCTACGTGGTCGGCCAACATCTCTTGTTCTTCTGGGATTATACAGGAAGGTTCTTTTTGGTATTCTTTCGTTGTTCATTCTCATTAAGTGTTCTGTCCATTTCTTATTATTTTCGCTGATTTTATCTTCAATTTTATATATATTTAATTCTTCTCGTATAGTTTCATTCCTTATTCTATCCGCTCTTGTGCATCCTTTCACATTACGTAAAAACAGCATTTCCCGCAGTCTGTATCCTGCTTTTATTCCTTGATTTCATTATCCAATTTTCACTTCCATACAACAACAAAGGAACAGCCATTGTTTTATATAATTTAAGTTTCGTATCTTTCCTTGTTTTCCGACCTAAGGTTCTTTTTATGGTTCCACAAATAGCCTGGAATTTATTTACTTTATTTTCTATATCTTTATTTTCTCTATAAGAAAGAAATTGAACATAATAATTAACATTAATAGATTCACATTAGTATCTAAGGTAAAGGTGTATCTACCTTTTTTGGGACCCTAAAGCTGACCTAAAGCCCTAATAATTTGATTTACCGAATGAGACTCTTATCTATCCTGAGCAAACCAACTAATAGATATTTCAACTAGTTTTCCACCTTTATAACCAACACTGATAATCAATTTGCACATTAGAACATTCAAAAACCTTCTGATTAAATGGAATAGCTGGTTACCTCAAGTGATGAGAGAATCGGCACATACAGTTGAAGATCCAGGATTTGATTCCTGGTTCAGGCATAAATTGTTCTATTTTTTTTTTTTAATTTATAAACTGAGTTGGATAATTTTTTTTTTTACATTTCACCTCATAAAGTTCCATGTTTTTACGATACTGGTTTCAGAGGCTTTTGCTTTCATCATCAGTCAAACTCCAACTCATATCATTGGGGTAACATAACTTCACTTTCCAAGTGTCCTAACCTCAGAATGGATTACAATTCTGGAAATTCCAGGAGAGAATGCCACATGTGCCGTGAGACATTGAACAAGAAAATAGTTATATTTGAAGAGAAAATTTTTTTGCCTAGATCGAGACTTGAACCCAGGACCCTTGGCTTTCCAGGCCAACTGCTCTACCAACTGAGCTACCGAGGTGAGCTGCGATCTAGACACAAATTTTTCTCTTATATACGTTGTAATTCCCTCGCGCCAAATACTTGAAACCTTTGCTTCTATCTTTGCAAATGGCAGCTTCTTAGTTAAGAAGACATTAATTGGGAATTTAACACTACTTTATAAAGCCAGTAGGGCTCCTATTGACGTTTTTATTATTAATTTAACACTATATAATTTATCCTTCAGTGAGAAGTGTTAATTAATAATAAGAACATCAAGAAAATAGTTGTAAAAATGCAGACTTACTTTCTGATAGTTAACACGGCTCTCTGCCTCCTCTCCACTTCCTTCTTTGCCAAGAATCTTCGCACCCATTTCTCCATGACAATAGCAGCGGCCCTCATCTTCAGGTACTTCATTCTTTGTACTCTTCCTTTCCAAATCTTCTGTATGATTGTTGCAATGAAATGCTTCCTTGCTTGGAATGCATCTTCTTGTTGCAAAAAGTGTTCTTGGTGATCGGATGAAGAGTTTTGTGCTAGAAAAAGCATAAGAGAAGCAATGAAGAACTGTAATCAATAATAGATATGAAATGAGACTATAAAGTAAACATTATAAAGTTATAATTAATATTTAATTTTAGGAAGTGATATTTTGAGGTTATTTTACTTATACTATTTTTAGTCTGATCATCTTACCTCAATATTAATGTTGATTTGTTCTTGGACATGTTTCAAAACAATTCTGTTTTATCGTCAGCTTGTCCAGACTAGTTCAATTTATGTTGCACACCTTGGATGTCGATGTCAGCTCCATCCTTTAAGCCCATGTTTCCATTAACAGAGATTTAGGCACTCTCCCCCTACAGGGAAGAATTTGAACCATACTAATTTAGTTACACTTGTTTTTGTATAGATGTCACTTGAGTGATCCATGGTCAGCGTTCTGCCTCATGCTGACATCTAGGAAACCAAGGTAGTACTAGGACGGGAAATTTCGGTAAATTTTGTGCTTAGAGGCCTTTCATTCAGGCTTAAGGATCTTTTACGAGCCTGAAAATCTTCAGAATCGGGACCCACAGCTTAAAGTCCCTCCCGGAGGACTTGCTCCTTGGATTTTTCCATCCTAAAAAATCCATCGACCCCGGCCGGGTTTGAACCCGCGACCCTCGGGACCAGAGGCAAGGAGCATAACCACTAGTCCACCGTGGCCGATTAAGTTACTTAGTTAGTTAGTTATAAATGTATGTGTGTGCTTCTGTTAATGCTCTAGCATTACCAATTTAAAGTTTATTACAATAGATGTCTCTGTTATTTAAAATGGCAATCTTAATGTTGTAGAAACTTACTTGCCCATCCTGTATTCATCTTTATCGTAGTTCAAGTGGTTCACAATTTCTTGTACACCTTGTTTAGCTGATCCAGGATAATTAGGCCATGTCTTAGGAGACAGACACTTGTAGCGTTGCAAGAACATTTCATACGGGCGACGATAAGCAAACCCAGCTCGTCTCACTCGAAGATTCTCCATCAAACCCAGGTATTTCACCTGGTGAATTACCACCTTATCATCAAATATACCTGTAACAGTCAGATGACAAACTTACTAGATTCCTTCAGTAAATTAATCAAATTTAACATCTCTCCTCATATTGAACTTTTATAGCAATAAATCACTATGAGGTTTAATTTAAGATAAATGAAAATGTTTCATACCTCTCCTCATAACCAATCTTCTAAGTAGATCACGATTTCAAGGCCATTGCGGCCTCATTGTCAGTACCATCTTGACGACTCAGACTCAGAGAAAAATATATGCTCAAACTGGGATTTGAACCCAGAAACTTTGGCTTTCTATGCCAATGTTCTACCAACTGAGCTATCTGAGCACTCCAGTTTAAACACAAATTTTTTTCTTATACATTGTTAATTTCCGAGTGCCAAATGCTACAAACTGTTGCTAGATCAAACAAATGGTGGCTTCTTTTTTTTAAGAAGACCTTTATTGGGAATTAAACTTACTTTATAAAGCCAGTAGGGCTTCTTTCAATGTTTTATTATTAATTTAATACTTTTCACTGAAGGACAAATTATATTTGAAGAGAAATATATACACTCAGACTGGGGTTTGAACCCAGGACATTTGGCTTTCTATGCCAATGCTCTACCAATTTGGGGCTTGGAAATTAACAATGAATAAGAGAAAATTTTGGTATTTAAATTGGAGTGTTCAGGTAGCTCAGTGCTAGAGCATTAGCATAGGAAGCCAAAGGTCCTGGGTTCAAACCCCAGTCTGAGCATATATTTTTCTCTTCAAATATAATTTGTCCTTCAGCGAGAGTATTAAATTAATAATAAAATCATCGACAGTAACAATCTTTTAGAAATATTGCAATGATTCATATTCATTTAAATAACTTGTAAATTTGTAGTGTCCCGCGCCGTAGCCAAGCGGTTAAGGTAGGAAGCCTTGGCGCAGAGCTACGGGACTTGTGCTGGTTCGAGTCTCCATGGGGGAAGAAATTTTCTCATGGTATTTCGGCCAGTATGGGACCGGTGCCCACCCAGCATCGTGAGGCAATTGGGTAGCCACAATAAGTAGCGGCTCCAGGTTGAGGAAACAGCTATAACGGCTGGGGGACTCGACATGCTAACCACATGTCACCCCTACACTGGCTGTTGATCATCTACCTCTTGTGATTGACACATGTGGATGTGAAGGGCCAGCAGCTGGCTGGTAAAAGGGCAACCGCTGAAAAGTGGAAAGACCCTCAATCGGAATCGGTAAATTTGTAGTAAATCGTATAAATGTATCTATATTTCACTAGAAGTGACTTGATTCATCTAATAATGCATTTGATCTGCAAGGTGTTGATGTAAATTTGGTACAGTGAAATTTGTTACCTGATCTCTGTTCATCGTTTGGTTTGATGCAGCGGATGTAAGAAGGTTCTTTGTTCATTAGAATTTCCATCAGTTGGTTCAGACTGTTCTTGAACTGAGTGGCCGCTGTCTCGGGTCGTTTCTTTGTTGTGACATCACTTGCAGGGAACACTTCCTAATGTACAAAATTCACATACAATGTTATATATATACAGAGTGAAAATTATTTAAACCGACAAACTCTGGGAGGTTGTAGGGGACATCAAAACAAATATTTTTCCCTAATGTCATTTTTGTCTATGAGGATTATTTAAACCGGTAGAGGAAGATTTCTCTGGCGGCAAATTAATTAAACCAACACTTTTGCATTTTTTATTACCAAGAGACAACACATTAACACAATGCAATTACTTAAATTACAGCAGAGGTTAAAAAATGCCTCCATTGACATGTAAACAAAGGTTACACCGGCGGATCATGTTCTGTCTAACACGGGCAAAAACTCCAGGAGTATCGTTACTTGCTCCTGCTGCTGCTACTAACAGGGCAACCAGATCCTTTTCTGATGCAACAGGAGTTGTGTAATCAAGGTTGCACATCTCTCCCCTCACAAAAAAATCCAAAGGGGTCATATCTGGGGATTGAGCAGGCCATGGTACAGGACCACCTCTGCCAATCAATTTTTCTGAAAACCATTGGTTCAAGAATCGATGCACATGATGACTGAAATGTGCTGGCGCTCCGTCATGTTGTCTTGTAGGAAGCGAGACATCTACCAGCAATTCTGGCGAGAAAATTGTAATAGTGTCTGTAACTACTGAAGATGAAGCAAACACGACTAGAAACAAATGTCTAACAGAAACAGCAATATGAAGTAAGAATTAAACAGACCAAACTTATTATTAAGTAAAACCTCATAATGTTACTTCCTATTGTATTTTCAAATAAATCACATTTTTGTGCATTTTATTTTCAAAATCAAGTTTAACCATTTTCATCAGTATAAAAATAACAACAGAACTAAAGAGAAAAATTTCTGCCTGAGCTGGGATTTGAACTCAAGACCTCCATCTTTACATGCTGACACTCTACCATTGAGGTATTCAAGAAATTTCAAGAGCTAGCACAAATTTCTCTAAATAAATATGGTGAATTCAGAGTCATCTTACCTCACAAATGACCATACACCTCATGTACTGACTTTCATGTCACATCTACTTTGCATGCTGACTTCTCAATTCCATCCATCCATAGTAATTCTGCCTGAGGGCAGGTCTTTCACTGCAATCATAGCATTTTCATGCTATGCTTTGCAGCTTTACTAGGGAATTACAGGTGTGGTAGCTTCCCATTGCTTTCCACACAAGTGAAGGATGATGATAATGATAAGGATGATGATGATGGCCAGATGATTTTTGGGGATCGTTGGGCCCTAAGCTTCCTGACATTTGTCTTATATGTGAGGAAAAACCCCGAAAAAACCTCACCCAGGAGCCTGACCCGACCGGGAATCGAACCCGGGCCCGCTATGTGACAAGGCAGCACGCTACCTCGAGAGCACAGTGGTGGACTCTTCTCAATTACAGTGACTATTTATCTCATACACCGATAATTTTGCCTCTTCCTGTTCGTAATGAGAGATATCTCTGCAAATTAACTTATTTGACAAGGATATCAAGTCAACAACATACGATCGATATGGTACAGCAAGAAGTGCGAAAAGAAAACAACTTAAAAAATTACAACAAAAAAAATGAAAAGAAAAGATTAGTTCTGTTGCTCTAAAAAAATTATTAAATGTTGTATAATGAATCTGCATTATTGTTAATAGTTATTTGTCATACAATCATCTGTTATTGACTTTTCCCAAGCCCAAAGAGATTTAACACTAAACATATGCTATTTATAATTATACAGCCGGCTTAGAAATCGCCCGGAAGTAAGATCGCAATACGTAACCTCACGTTTAGTAAATATTAAACATTATAATTATTTTTAGCTTCTGATGTTGTATTATTCGCTAAATAGTCACTCCAAATCCAATGTGAGGTTGAGTTTTTCATTAGACAAAATCACTCACGACATGATTTTTTTCAGAAAAACACAAACCTCTTGTTAGATTACTGTTGACAACTCTTCGGACACTGACTTCCAACTCATACCCCAACTGAAACTGAAGTCCCCAATCCTGTCTTATATAGCCAGTGACGGCACCCCAGAAGAATCTAGAAAGCTTGAGAAGTGTGTATCTGAACTCTTGAGAAGCCTCATCCAGATGTCTCTGGAAGGCATACTACAGGCCACAGTATCATTCACCTCTCGACAAGCTCTGCCCTACACACACCAAAAGGCTTGTCGCAGCTTGTGATACTATATATATATATATATATATATATATATATAAATATGTTATATTGCAGATTTTCACGGATATAAGTATCAATATGAAAGTTTTCTTGGGTTTTCTGCGTCTTGGATTCAAGTTTGGCCTCTGGCCACTGATTCCGATGTTTCGGCATGATCCCATATACTATTATCAAGGAATTATAAGTTTGAGTCACAGATTTAGGTCTTATATAATAAAATACATAGAGTTTTTGCTGTGGTCCGTTTCCGAAGACCTACACCCATCCAAAGTTTAGTTCTTATGTTGTTAAATACCTTCAGTTTTCAGTGTGGTCCGTTTCGGAAGCTGTACACCCATCCAAGCGTCGACCACACTCCATGTTGCCCAACTGTGGTTTTCTTCATATTTTCTTCGCTGTTCTGGGGATGACATGGTGGGCAGCGAGAGCAGTTTTCCATGTAGATGGTAATTTACATTTACATGGAAAACTGCTCTCGCTGCCCACCATGTCATCCCCAGAACAGCGAAGAAGATATGAAGAAAACCACGGTTCGGCAACATGGAGTGTGGTCGATGCTTGGATGGGTGTACGGCTTCCAAAATGGACCACATGAAAACTGAAGATGTTCAACAACATAAGAACTAAACCTTGGATGGGTGTAGGTCTTCGGAAACGGACCACAGCAAAAACTCTATGTATTTTATTATATAAGACCTAAACCTGTGACTCAAACTTATCATTCCTTGATAATGACATGTGGGATCATGCCAAAACGTCGGAATCAGTGGCCAGAGGCCGAACTTGAATCCAAAACGCGGAAAACCCAAGAAAACTTTCATATTCATATATATATATATATATGATGTTACTCGAGTCACAAGAATTTGAGCATTTGTTGCTATTTTTCTTTGAATAACAATAGACTATTATCTCACTAGAATTGTTTTATAAATTACCTTTGTGATGCTGTTTGTTGTTTCTGACATGATTTCTCGCAGATCCCTGAAGAGTAAGTCATTATTCTTATCCAGGAATCCCTCCACGTTATAAATGACATCTCCTGCATAATGTTTCAGACAAAATTCCTGCAAAAATAGAATTAAGTTTTACTTTTTAATCAAAATCAAAGTGGGATGTAACACTATGAGGCATTTACAATTTATAAATGAGTCGGAGAAAATGTTTTTAATATCTCACCTCATAAAATTGCATGTTTTCTTGATATCGGTTTCAAAAGTAAATTTTACTTACATCTTCAGTCAAAATCCAACTGTCGAAATTTTGCCGTTAACACCATCTTCTGAACTGCCATCTGGTGTCAGTTTTATGATCAAATTATTCTTGTCGGTTTTACTTAATTGTATATTACAATATATGGGTGGGTAATACATCTTAAAAGAATCAAGAAGTTAGAAATATTTTTTTATTTTTCAATTTTACCATTTATAATATTTATAAAGTATTCTTTTTTGTAAGTCTCTATATTCCTTTTAGTTTTCCCTATATATACTTTCTTGCAGTCATTGCAACTAATTTGGGTAAATTCCAGATTTCTTCCTATCTGGGACATAACATTTTTATTAGTTATTAGAAGATTACCCAGTGGTTCCATGGTGCAAGCGGTTAGATGCTCACCTCTCATCGCTGGGGTCCCAAGATTGCGTTTCGATCACTCCATGTGGGTTTCGTGATGAACGAAATGGAGCTTGGGCAGGTTTTCTCGGGGTTACTCTCGTTTTCCCTTGCCACAAATTTCATTCCATCATTTGTCCATACTTATTTCATCCTTTTTGTTCATCCACCCCTCTGACGGTGTGTCAGGGGTTGGCCGGCATCCTTGTAGTTCACAGACCTCTATAAATATAGGGGCCTCACTTCATCTCATTCCTTGATTCAACCCTGATTTGGACACGAGTTGAGGATATTTATTAGAAGATTACCCAGACAAATTGAAAAATTGGCAACTGCAGCTCATAGTTTGCTAGAGAATCACATAATTGGAAGAAAAACTAAACTTTTGAAACATTTAGAGAACCTCTGAAATTAACAGTTTGGGAAATTATATACATTCAGAAGAACAAATGTAGAACCATGAATTTTGAAGTTCCTGGCGAGCAAAATTTAATCTCCTAGTTCATAAAATTGGCATCAGATGGCAATTCAGAAGATGATGGTAATGGCAACATTTCAACAGTTGAAGTTTGACTCTTACCTGTCAGAACAGCCACCAACTATCCTGAGCGATCCAACTAATAGATATTTCAACTAGTTTTCCACCATTATAACCAGCTCTTATGATCAATTTGCACATTAGAACATTCAAAAGACAAAGGCCTTTAAATCCAGTATTGTGAAAACACAAAACTTTACGAGGTGAGATGTAAAAACATTTTAACCAACTCAATTATGGATTGAAAATTATCTCATTGTGTAACTTCCCACTGTAATTTTGATTAAAATCAATTAATTGTTATCATTATAGGTAACACCCGTTTAAGGAGTAAGCACAGTTGTTGATGGAGGGCGCTGCAGTCATATTTATGCAGGAATACAACACGTGACACGCAATCTATGAAGTGCAGAGGGGAATAAGACAAGGAATGCTGAATAGTGCAGGTCCAGTAGAAAGTTTGTTAGCGGTGCACATTGCAATATATAAAGTATCTTTTTGCATTATGAATTAATCACTTTTCTTGGAGACTTTTAGGCATCTCCATACTTATACAATACAAACGTAGGTCTATAATACAAATTGTTGTATCGACACGAAATCACTGTTCAAGAGTGAACGATGTGGTTACAAGTGCTATTAAAAGGCATCTGTGATTCTTTGCCCACGGTACACTGCCTTATATTACTTCACGTATAACAACAAACAGTGCTTCGCGATGTGTCTGCCTGCAGAGATATTTTGAATGACTAATAATAATTCCAATCTCTGAATTAAAGAATAATATTGTAATTTATGTTCTCAAAATTGGGACCAGGGCTAGTGCACAAAAACTCTTACAGAGGAGCTGCAACTGTGTTAAGACAGATATTCAGGTTGAGAAACTATTTGAATAAATACCTCACGAGTCATGGTCTTCTGCAGATCCTTTCCAGCTTTCCTGTGACTGATGTAATGTTTGTGATTTGAAAGATTCTCATTCATTTTAGCCAGAAAACTCTTATCCGTTGGTTCGCCAGGACGAAGACATTCCTCGTCCATCAGAGAAATTATGCCTGTCAATTTAAAAACATCTCATATATTATGTTTAAGTTTTTAATTCTAATTCTTATTTAAACAGTTCATTACTTAACAATTTTAATAGTATTACATATTTCTGAGCAGTTTAAAGCATCATGCATTGGTATAGAGCTACAGGACTTGCACTGGTTTGAGTCCCCATGGAGAAAAAAATTTTGAAAAAAGTTTAGATTACTTTGACCGATACATTTTCTAAGTTCCTATAGAATCATAGTGCATATGCACGAATGCTTAAAGAAATTTCCACTAGATGTTGGACATATATGTGAAATCAGTATGACCAAACTTCATAAAAAATTCCCAAACATTCATACTTAAATATGGGAAATAACATTATGAGGTTCTTAATTCATAAATTAATAAGTCTTTTTTCATCTTACCTCATATTTTATGTTTCTTTAAACATAGGAACTAGTTTTCAAGAGTCATAATGTAGATTGCAAATGAGAGAGATGGTTCTCTTGAAAACTAGTTCCTGCGTTTAAAGAAACATAAAATATGAGGTAAGATGTAAAAACTGACTAATTAATTTACGAATTCCCAAAAATGTTTATAAGAAATGGTTGCACACAACTAAATTACATGCATATTAAGAATTAAATTAAACTTCATGATATTTTTTTCCTTGCGAAAGTTAAATATATACATGCATTAAGTTATGTAGATAGGAAATAACACTATGAGGTTTTTTAATATTGTTTATTTTTTATTATTTCACTCACCTCATACTTCATAATTCATAGCAGACCCTGGGTTTCTTCACATCTTTTGTGACATTCTCAATGCTGCGTCACGTTCACAACTGACGTCCAACGGCCTTCTATCCTGCAGGATAGAAGTTGTGAACGTGATGCAGCATTGAGAATGTCACAAAAGATGTGAAGAAACCCAGGGTGTGCTATGAATTCTGAAGTATGAGGTGAGTGAAATAATAAAAAATAAACAATATATACATGCATATTATTCACTGAAGTGTAAACTAATCTGATGTATATTAATTTGTCTCATCGGAACCTAAAAAAATGAACTGAGTGAACATCCATTTCTTAAAATATATTTTTGAATGTTGGTTATTCCAATTTCACAGATACACCGCCATCTAGCAGAAGTTTCTTTAAGCATTTGCACATGTATGCTAGGATTCTGTAGAACTTTAAAAAATCATTTGAGATAAATGTGACAATTTCATACAAAAAATATTTAATAATATTGTAAAGAAAGTTATCCCTTTAATTGGCAAATACTAATTTCTCAGGTCAGTTATTTAAATGTGGAGGAATGCACTGAAAACAAAATCACGCATGATTGTTGTTAAGTTTATTGTGTAATTCGACACACTTAAGTTATTACTATTCGTTCATTTTCTTCTGTTTCATTAATAATACTAAATAAATCGAACCAATTGATGTAGCCTATAGGATACATTGCCAATTAAAGGGTTATAAGTTGCAAAATGTTTAAAATAGTATGAAATGTTAGCAAAGACGGAAAAAAGTACATAGAGCAACAGTATTTATGAGAATATAGTGCTGGTATGTAAAATCATAGGTCAAAGTATTCTAAACTTAAGCCAATATTTTTCTCATGAAATTTCAATCAATATGGGCTAGTGCCCACACAGTTTTGTGGGGAATTTGGATAGCTACAATAACTGGTGACTCCAGGATTGGAAAACCAATTATAACAGATGAATGACCGCATTCACACCTTATACTGGTAAAAGATCTTCCACCTCACTAAATGGCACATGTAGATGTGATGCCAGCAGCAAAATGATAGGTCAAGGACCTTCTAGGTCTGTACTTGGAAACCAGAGAGCTTAACCACCATCAATCACTGCCATTGGATTTATATATATTTTATATTGAAGAAAAAAATATTAAATTAAAAATTTAATATAATTATTGTTGTATTGTTGCTTAGATCAGTTGGAATGCAATTCATAATTTGTTAACATGTCTGAAGAAGGTACAGTGTACCGAAACAGCTGTCAGTGAATTATATCTTAATAAATATGAAAATCAAATAAAACTAAGTTTTATTTTTATTTAATTAATAAATATGGATTTACATCAAGTAAACACCAACTCAATTGATTAAAAAATATACGTTTAGAGTGGGTTTGAATCCAGAACCATTAGTTTTATATGCTAATGCTCTGCCACTGAGCTATCCAAGGTCTCCAATCTCGTAAAATTTTCTCTTATACATTTCAATTCTTGAGAGTGCCAAAGGTTTGCAAACTATTATTTGACACACAAATGGTGGTTTCTTATTTAAGACAACTTTTAATTTGCATCTAGATTGGAGCCTTGCATAGCTCAGTGGCAGAGCATTAGCATATAAAGCTTAAGGTTGTGGGTTTAAACCTTAGAATAGACATATATTTTTCTCTTCAAATATAATTTGTTTTTTAGTGAGAAATATTAAATTTATAATAAAAACATTATAAATATTTCTCTAACCTTTATGTTTTTCTTCAATGAGGTCACAGATAACCTTGTTGTTGAAGTAGTCAATATGTTCCCACTCGATGCCCTCTCTCCTATATTCTTCTTGTTCTGATTTCAACGTTAGTTCAATGAATAATTGCTGTAGTTTTTCATTGCAGAAATTTATGCAGAATTGCTCGAAACTGTAACAAAAATTTTTGTATGTCAATATTCACACATAATCATCATGAGAATGACAATCTCAATTTAATACTTTCTGTAAATACAGAGTGATTCTGTAATAGTGTGCAAAAATTAAACAGGGCATAGGGGATGCTCCACTGAACAATTTGAGGTAGGGAACATAGGGCCTGAGAAGCCAGCCTATGGAGATATGAAAGTAACTTGTCTAACACATTGTCTAGCATTACTGTTTTCCAGCTGATTTACAACTAACGTGTATACAAGTTTACGGCTCATATCTATGAACACATTAGACCATAAAAGTCGTTCTCTGCCTGCATTCTGCTGAGAAAGTTGCATCCAAAGACGTTTTTGCATACTCAAAAATCTGTTCATGTGATAATAATTGTCGAAATTTCTAAGCTACATGGCGAGGTGATTTAGCAGAGAAACAAATCATGAGCAACCCGATGTACTTTATCCAAGATGTCGAACCTTGATCATGTTTTCGATTTACACGGAGAAGAGGAATTTAATAGAGTCTATCAAAGAATTCAACTGGGAAGAACAGGAGAATCGGTGTAATATCACGCGATGCAGACGTCGTTGTATATAGTTTTATTTGCAGGATGCAAGCGTAAATGCATTCCTCTAGCAGACGAAAATAACGGAAGTGGTTTTATCACTGAGAATTCTGGGTAATTTCTTGCCAATATTACGAAAACGACGACTTTCATGCATGACCAGTTAGTGGGTAGTTAATTCGATCTTTGCACTTGCTCACGGAAAGTCAGCTCACGAGTGATTGGAAGTAATTTGAGTAGAGACTAATGTATTTGCATGCGGCCCTACAAGAACTGTGCTGTTTATTTACATGTACTACATCCTTCAGTTCCTGCAAGGTAGAACCAGACGATTACGAAGTCACGCTGCAGGATGTGACCTGACTCCCCTTCATTATTTACTATAGGAGATATCTAAAAGTCACTTGTGTTTGAGACTCCAGTGGAAATGGACATGAAATTCGTTGCCTGGATTTAGCTGCCTGTGATGTGATTCGAAACACATTTGCTAGGATGTAGCAAATTTGTCGATGTCATGCTTGTGTTGAGGTCGGTGGCTGTCAGTTTGAGCAACTGTTGTAAGACAAATTGATACATTAATTATGTCAATTATGGTATTTGCAGTTAACTGATGTAAATAAAAAACTAGACTGTAATGTAAAAGACAACTTTATTCCATTATCTCCTTAAGCTAGCATTATATACATACATAGATTAAAAAAAAATTTCTGAATATCACCTCAGGGGTCCCCATCTAGGGGATATGTGGATGGCGACCACAAGGTGCCCAAGCCGAGCAAAACATTGCTTCCACTTACTTATGTTTTGCTCCTCAGTTTTATCTTTTCTACTCGACCTGCCTTGGTCTTTTCTTGTTTTTTTCTGACCTCGATGCTATTAGGACATCTGATAGCAAGGGAGTCTTTCTTTTTCCATTCTTCTCCTTTCATCTCTCTTCTTCTTTCTCATGAGTGTCTGTATTATCAAGATGGAAGAAATTTAAATTAAAATGTTTTATACCTCACCTCACATCCAGTCTTCTAATTATACTGGTTTCGAAGGTTGGGTAGCTTCATCTTCAGTAATTTCTTGTCAACTGGTGTTATGTCAATCAGGAGAACTGCTTCTTCTTCTTCCCTCTGTTGGTGGACTGATGAACCTCTGGATCAAATCATAATCCCCAGGAATTTCAAAGTTCATAAGTTTTTCTTTCTTGGTTTTTTGAATGTGGATTTTTTAATTTAAATCTTAAATTAAACCTCATAGTGATTTTTTCCTATAAAAGTTCAATATAAGAAAGAAATTATATTCACATATACTGACCTACCACGTGACTCTACATTGGTCAGTCTTTTTAGTAGGTAAATGTGACCCATTTGACCAACAGCAGTTGCATCCTCAATTCATAATGGGGGATGTGAATGAGTGATGTAACTAAGAAAACATAAAAAGTCTCTCACACAGGAACTGCATAAATTAAATTAAATCCTCAGTAAGTCGAAGTTCTTCTGAATTTACTAGTTTATGGAATTTTTTTTATTAACCCTTAAATTGCAAAAACTTAATTTCTAATGCCAACTTTTTTTAAACTTGTCAGAGTGTAGTGGAAAAAAATCATGTGTAACCATAAGTTATAACCTGTTGCATAACTGAGACGAAGTTAAATAATTTCTATTTATTCATTTTTTCATTACTTTATTAAAATATTAAATCAATTTAACTAATGTGTCTTATAAGATACATTGACAATTTAGGATTTAATTACATTGTGTGGTATAAAGATTTATTTTGATGAGCAAACATGGCAACTGCTAGAGGAGATTTTAAATTTTGGCAGTGTATAAGATACATTGGTTTATGTTTTCATTATTAATTTAACACTTCTCACTGAAGGTTAAATTGAGTATTTGGTACAAAAACCAAAGGTCCCGGGTTTGAGTCTCGGTCTGGGCGAAAATTTTTCTCTTCAAATTTAATTTATCCTTCAGTGAGAAGTGTTAAATTAATAATGAAAACATCAGTAGAAGCCCCACTGGCTTTTAAAAGTAGTGTTTAAATTCCCAGTAAATGTCTTCTTAACTAAGAAGCTGCCATTTGCATAGATAGAAACCAAGGCTTAAAATTATTTATAACTAATATAATCATTATATAAATTACAACAGCTAAAATTATAATAATAATTATTAGGGCATGATCATGAAAATAAATTAGTTGTTCTATAATAGGAGATGCTCTAGCTTCAAGCATTTGGTGTGCGGGAATTACAATGTATATAAGAGAAAAATTTGCGTCTAGATTGGAACTCGTCCCATTAGCTCAGTTGGTAGAGCATTTGGTACACAAAACCAAAGGTCCCGGGTTTGAGTCTTGGTCTGGGCAAAAATTTTTCTCTTCAAATTTAATTTACATTGGTTTCATTTATTTCATACTTTTAATAAAATAATGGAAAAATCAATTAGTAAATATTGCTTTTTTAGGGATTCACACTGTGAGGTATTATTTATTTAGGTAAAATTTTATCATTCTTCTCATATTCTTTAATATGAATATGAGGTGAGTGATAAAGGTTTACCCAAATAGTAAATATTGTCTAACTTTGTGTTAAATTATACAACAGTATGCAATAATGGTTATGCAGTGTTTGTTTTCATTGCAGTCCATTACTTTTAAATAAGATGGCATCAAAAATTGAGTTTCTCCAATTTAACAAAATAAATATATATTGCGTAAACTAGAAAAATCAGGCCATAAATTTGACTTGCTAAAGTAATTCCAAGATGCACTTTTATTCTTACCTGTTTCTATCAAATATCTCAAAACCGTAGATATCTAGAATGCCCATCACTTCCTTCTTGCGTCCTTGTTTTGGCTGCAGAGACGTGTTGAGCCGGACAACAAGCCATGTAAAAAGTCTGTCGTACACAGCCTTAGCGAGTGCATCTCTTGCGTATATTGCCATCTCCCTAGTGAGAGGAGATGTTACCACGTCTCCTCTAGCATCGATAGTTCTGTGTGTAAATGCTTTGTTCAACTTGCTTGCTTTGCATCCCAACAGCTGAAACAAATTATTATGCTCAATAACTACTTTACTGCTATTGATTAAATAAATATCTGGGCAACACTGGATAATCAGCTAGTATTTATATTAAATATGACTATTTAACTCATGTCCCAAGTGGGAGTCAATGACCAATCACTTTTCAATGATTTTTTATTTACAACCAATCACAGTCGTGTTTCGCCTAGAATTTACAAACTAAAGTTTATCATAAGTAATGCCACGAGCAATTTCCAAATTATCGATAAATTCACGACTCACGAAGTGAGGAGTGAATTTATCTGGAGAATTTGGAAATCAAGAGTGGCATTTGTTAGGACTATTTAACGAATAAAATTAAGCTGTTTACTCACAAATTGTTATTTTAAAATAGTTATTTTAAAATATTTATATATTTAATGTAAACGGCGATGTTTGAAAACAAATGAGAAACGATTGATACGCTTCATGTGCTTCTTTTGTTTATCACTGCAACCAGATCATACTATTTATTGCCAAAGAATGCAATATTGTAAGAATGCTCTCTAGTGGAGAAAAAATGAAACACATCAAACTGTATACTAATTCATTTCTGATGTCGTATGATGTAAATATGACAATTATATTTTTCTGGATTATTACCTGGCAAAAAATACATTTAAGAAGTGCAAACAGTGGTTTCTTTTTTTGGTGGTATAATCAATTGCTACAAATGTTTTTATATTAACTCCTGCAAGTGCTATGTGTTGACATCCATGCACTATATATACAATCTGGTAGCCGTATTTCTTATAGAGTCAGTCACTGCAAAATAATGGTCAGACCTGTTCAGAATATTAAAAAGGAGGAGCTTTCTTTAATGTGGTAAATTTAATATTGATAAATATTTGGTGAAACAGACTGTGATTGGTTGTAAAACAGAAATCATTGAAACGTGATTGCTCATTGACTCCCATTTGGGGCATGAGTTAAATAGTCATAATAAAGAAAGCACCTCCTTTTTAACATTCTGAATAGGTCATACCATTATTTTGCAGTGACTGACTCTCTAAGAAATACGGCTACCAGATTGTATATATAGTGCATGAATGTCAACATGTAGCGCATGCGGGAGTTAATATAAAAACATTTGTACCAATTGATTATAGCACCAAAAAAAAAAAACACTGTTTGCACTTTCTTAAATGTATTTTTTCCCAGGTAACAACATTCCAGAAAAACATAATTGTCATATTTACATCATACGATATCAGAAATGAATTAGTATACAGTTTGATGTGTTTCATTTTTTCTCCACTAGAGAGCATTCTTACAATATTGCATTCCTTTGGCAATAAATAATTTTATCTGGTTGCAGTGATGAACAAAAGAAGCAGATGAAGCATACCAATCGTTTCTCATTTGTTTTCAAACATCACCGTTTACATTAAATATATACATTTTTAGAATAACTATAGTTAAATAATGATTTGTGAGTAAACAGCTTAATTTTATTCATTAAATAGTTCTAACAAATGCCACTCTTTATTTCCAAATTCTGTAGATAAATTGGAAATCACTCGTGGCATTATTTATGAAAACTTATGAAATTAATTAAAACTTAACTAAAAGCATGACCTATATTTTACTACATTTGTTTAGGAATTACCTTTGAAATGGCTTCAACACACTCTGGCTTGAGGACTTGTGCCTTGCCTTCCTGCTCTGTGAATCCTACATTACCCATGTGCAGGACGCTAGCAACAATAGCAAAAATGTCATCTTGTTCTTTTTGTGTCAGTTCTATGACTGACATGGCCTTCTGCACCACTTGGAACTGATGTGCATCATCTATTGTATTCACTCTACCCTTCACCTGAAAAACAAAAGTGCTTTTAAAACTTGCCTACTAAAATCACTATTTGTTTATGCCTTTATGTTTCACAACGAAACTCAGTATATCATATTAAAATAAACCGAGTAGATATTATCCAAAAATGAGGGAAATCCGACAATTAGAATTGAAGGCTTACTTGAAACCCGAAATTAAAAACTGCCTAAACAACTGGATCGATTTTGATGAAATTTTTTCTGTGTGTTCGAGTGGGAACCTTGATGGTTTAAATTCACAACTGGACACGGTAGGTGGCACTGCGATCGGGTTATACTTACTTACTTACTCACTGGCACTATCGAACCCGTAGGTTCATGGCCACGCGGACATAAGCTCTCCATACATCCCTATCCAGAGCTAATGCTTTCCAATCATTCCCTGTATAATCTACTTCCCTCAAATCATAGTTAATGTTGTTCTCCCACCTCATTCTTGGTCTACCAACTGGGCGTTTTCCCTCTGGCTTTCCTACAAGAAGCTTCCATGCACGTCTTTCATTCCCCATACGCGCAACATGTCCTGCCCATCGCAGTCTACGAGACTTAACTGTTCTTATTATATCTGGATTCCTATAAAGACTAAGTAGTTCACTGTTATGTAGTCTTCTCCATTCACCTGTCTGTTCATCTCTCTTTGGTCCAAAAATTTTCCTAAGAACTTTATTCTCAAATATTCGTAATCTCCTTTCCTCCCTTAAAGTAAGAGTCCATGTTTCGCACCCATATAATGTAACTGGTAGAATAATAGTTTTATATATTTTCAGCTTAACGTTTTTTGAAAGGAGTTGGGACATCAAAAGTCTCTGCAATGCATAATAGCACGCATTTCCAGAATTGAGCCTATGTTTAATTTCTTTGTGCATCTCATTCCTATTTGTGATTATTGTTCCTAGGTATTTGAATTCAGCCACTTCCTCAAAATTTCCCTCATTTGTCATTAGCTGTCCATTTCCATTATATACTGAATTTCTACGTGTGACCATATATTTAGTTTTACTGATATTTACTTCCAGTCCTAATTTCATTGGGTTATAGGAACTTTTTTATGTCAGATGTGTAGTCATCTGCATTATTGACATATTCCATGCAAAAATAATGTGATGTCATCTTGCATGCTTCTTGAGCCACAACAGATGGCAGTGAGAAGTTTTTTTGTAAACTTATTTAATAATTAAGGTAGAATTCCTAAAATAAGTTATTTAATAATATATAATTACATCTTAATTAGTGAATTTTGTGGTAAAATATAATATATATTTTTTTTAAAAGTAACATGGCAGTCCAGCTATGACACGAGAATTGAATGTTCAAGCAGGACAAGTATAACATGGGTCTGCTAGTATATCTATAAATTGTGATTATCATGTGAAATATACACACCCCATGAGTGAAATAGAAGTATGTATCCAGATTTCTTTTGAGCTGTAGGTTTGTCAACATTTCATCGCTAGCACCAGCAAGTAGTTGGTAAAAGATGTGAAAATTTCGTTCTCTTGAATTCTGGTGAATTACTCTCGACTTCTCTAACAAGTAGTTTAGGATGTTACTCCCACTGGATTAACCTGCAAACAAAATTTAAAAAACATAGTTAGCCACTACAATATACAAGAAGATTTTTTTGCCATCTATCAATGATTACAAAAACCATGTATTTTCTCAGCTATTAACCCCAGACCCAAAAACTCGCATCTCCGGCGAGGTTTTGTCTGGTCTAATCTCAGACCCAAGAACTACTTCTCCAGCATACCACTTTTCAGAAACTAATTTAAAAATATAATAGAAGATTTCCACTGCTGTGGTCTCGAGGTAGTGTGCTGCCTTGTCACGCAGCGAGCCCAGGTACAATCCCTGGTTAAGACAAGTTTCCTGGGTAATAGTTTATCTCGGGATTTTTCCTCACCTGTAAGACATATGTCAGGAAACTTTAAGGCCCAAACATTCCCCGAACATCTGGCCATCATTATCATCATTAATATATTCATTAAGTTTACGATTAAGGCCTCTCCTGGTGCATCATTACCTATCATATACATCATCGGGGCAGCATAACTCCGCCCTCCAGGCGCCCCAACCTCAGAAGTGGGTTACAATAATACCAGGAGAGAATACCAGAATGTCGAAATGACAATGTGGTGGCATTGAATAATAATAAAATAAAATAGATTTTGGTTTTAAAATGAACCAGTTATACGTAGGCTTTATTCATTCTCCTGATTTTTTTTTCAATTATGGAGGTACGAGGTTTTGATTTCCAAACTGAACAAGGAAGCACAAGAAAAAAAATGTCTTTAGATTATTATATTGCCACCATTGATTAATTTTACCTAAAAATATTAAAGATTAGTTAATTGCACATTACCAGAGGATCGAATGAGATGTCCATATATTTTCCAAAACGACTTGAATTATCATTACGGTTGGTTTTTGCATTGCCGAACGCCTCTAACACGGGATTCGACTGCAGCAACTTGTCTTTAACTGTTTCCACTTGAGTCTGGTGACCTGTGGCAGCCGCTATGAACTGAAGAACTTTCTTTGATGCTTCTGTCTTCCCTGAACCAGATTCTCCTGCAAAAACAGACACACATGCATATACAGAATGTGGTGAAAAAATGTTCAATGATTACAGTGGAAATAATATTCAACAAAACAAGAAAAATGTATGTCAAACTATAGTTCATAAACTTAGGGTCGAATGTTTGAACGCATTAGACAGTAAAAGGCGTTCTCTGCTGATAAAGTTTTATTCAAACACATTTTTCTTACTCAGAAATCTATTCACGCAATAATAATTGTAAAGCTACCTGACAAGGTACCTTAAGATCGTAGCTCAAGATATAAACTTATGTGAAAATCCCGAAGGGAACCGATGTAGTTTGAAACTTATCCAAGATGTCGGACCTTGAAGACTTCGATCATGTTTTCGGTATACGCGGAGAAGAGGAATTTGATAGAGTCTACCAAAGAATTCAACTGGAAGAACAGGAGAATTGGCGTAATATTGCGCGTCGCAGACGTGTTTGTATACAGTATTATTTGCAGGATGCAAGCATAAATGCATTCCTCTATAGCAGACGAAAATAACGGAAGTGGTTTTATCGCTGAGAATTCTGGGTAATTCGTTGCCAATATTACGAAAACGTCAACATTCATGCATGACCGGTTAAGGCGGCCGTTAATTCGATCTCAGCTCACCAGTGATTGGAAGTAATTTGAGTAGAGAGTAATGTATTTGCATACGACCCTTAATCTTCTGAGTTGTGGTTTCCCCCCCCCCCAAAAAAAAACTAAACTAAAAATTGTGACATATAGATCCTGCAGATTTTCAGGCTTGTAAAAGATCCTTAAACCTTAATAAAGAGGCCTCTAAGCAAAATTTACCAACATCAATGCCCTAGTTAAACTTTACTTGTCTGTTAGATGTCTCATAGGGTCAGTGTCATGACCACATGCCATCCATGTCATCTATGAGCAAATAAGGTAACTAAAAATTAACTTGGTATTATAAACCCAGCTGGATTTCTTAGGCTTAAAGGACCTTCGGGACTTGGAAAATCTGGTAGCGTGTTTATCTAGCCGAGCGTTAGTATGAGGATGTACAGTATACATGTTTTGAAATAAACAAGTGGAGTCTTATTTTAAACTATTTTATTACTAAAGTATAAATAATTAGAATCCCTAAGTATTCTTGCCCTAAATAACTAATCTAAGCCTATATTAAAAACTACAGTACTTTCTGGGGTTTGAGAGAGTGGGAGTTGTGGAAGTTAGAAATCTACTCTAATCTACATGTTTAAAAATGTTATATCCCTTTTTGAAAATTTAATATCAAAATAGTTAATTTTACTTGATTCACATCATAAAAGTACAGAATACATATTAAGAAAAATGGTCGGTGACTTACCCTTCAGCAGTTTACACACACAAACAGACATGAGACCCTCACTTCTCAAGTGTTATATACTCAATTTGACCTCTAGTTACCCTAACTGTACTCACTAACATTCCAATAAACTAAATGTTGGGATGTTTACAGTTAGCTATGCAAAACTTTGCTCTGAACTATATCATGTCTAAATTCTATTTCAAAAGACTTTGCTTGAATAATTAAAATAATCTATAAAACAATTAAAAATCTATATAAAAGACTATGTATTCATAACACTTGGTCCTTACAAAGAGTGGCTATGGCACAACAATGGGCTATGCCATTATAGATAGATAGATCCTGCAAAGATAACTGTGAATGATGATTAAAGAGAAAATTGCCAACTTATGGGAATGTATATGATATTGGTGGTCACATTGCCTCATTTGATATTGCTATTTCCAATTTCACCATTAAAGCAAACATAACCTAACTTTAGAGGAACCAAAAAGTGATCTCAAGAATGAGTACATAGGTTGTTGATATCTATGCACCACTAAAACTTAGGACATGTCAAGTATTCCTGTCAGGTACAATGCATTGTCTCGTCTCCTGGATAATCTGCAGTAGCTGCTCACATTTGGTCAGAAAAACATAAAATCAATGTATACATAAATTATTAAAAACAGTTAGAAAATACAAAAGAACTCACCTTTTGGGAGAAGATCTATATCCAGAAGAACAGATGGAATTATGAATTTTGACATTCCTGGGGAAAATGATTTGATTTGCAAATTCTTCAGTCTACCAAAAGATGGAGTTAAATATCCAGGACTGACAATGTAAAATTCAACAATCTGGACAAGCTGTTGATGATATGCAGGCATATTGAAACATGTTTAATCTTTTTATGAGGTAAACAGACTCACTTTTTTTTGGACAATGTTATGCATCAATCGGCTATGCACCATTATGTAAGATTTGAGAAAAATGCATTTAAAGTTGAAGTCAATCATCACTATTTATTGTAGCACCAAACTAGCAAAACTGGATATTGAAAGTTATTTTCCTTGTTTGACAGTTATGCATCAACAATTTAAGTGCAGGAACATTTGGCACTTAGCTGAATGATGCAAAATTTAGATTAGCATTAAACAAGATCTGGTTTCATAGCCGTTTGTTGCAAAATATACAATCTCTGATAGGACTGATGGCATTTACATTTTTCTTTAATAATACGGCTATATTTGAAGATTTTGCAGTAAAAATCTTCGTATACTTACTTCATCAGCAGTGCAACAAATGGCATCTTTGACCTGGCTATTCGCTTTGCCTGGATTTCCCCTAGTAATTTAATTTGACAGAAGGTGTGAATATGACAAACTGAAGTATTATTGATTACTAACCTGATATAAGAATACATTGTCCTCTGTTTTCTTCAGTCAGTGATCTGTATGCAGTGTCAGATATTGCAAATCTGAAATAAATGAGAAAACAATGTTACATTGACTGTTTCACTTTTACTACGTCATACTACTATTGACAAATAAAACAGTACAGGAGAATGTGTTTCAACCAATCATGACATTTCTTATACAATTTTTATCACTTCCCTAGCATATGTTTGTTTTTATCACCTCACTAGTTTTTTGCCAACATTTCAAACAGAAAAGTTGTTGAATTACTATAAAACATATATTTTCAAGTTACTCTTTTTACTTTACTTACTTAATACTTAATACAGGCTTTCCACTTTACAGCAGTTTGCCTTTGATTCCTGTTTTCCAGAGATTCCTATCTTCCCATTGTCCATCTTCCATACCCCTCATACCATGCTCTTCTACTTCTCCCCTTCTTCCTTCTGCCTGCTACCATCCAATCCAACACCTGTTTAGGCCACTGGTCTTCCGGCATCCGTTGTACATGTCCTTACCATTGTAGAGCTCTCTTTGTTATCCTATCGATAACAGTTTCTTGTGCATCCATTTCTTGTCTGATATATGTATTTCGAATATGTTGTAGCCTGGATATTATCATACTTCTCCGCATTCCATCCATTTCTGTCGCCAAGATTCTTTTCTGCATCCTTTCATTTATTGTCCAGCTTTCTGATCCATATGTAAGTATACTTTCTATTATTGTCTATATAATTTCTTTTTTGTTTTTCTGGTCAAATTTCTATTCCATAAAAGACCATTCAGGGATCTAATCGCCTTCCTTGCACAATTTACTCTGTTAATAATATCTTTTTCACAAGTACCAGATTTATCTATTATAGATCCAAGATATTTAAATTCAACACGTTTAATTATCATATTATTTATTTGTAGGTCTTCTGAATTTGCTCCAATTACCATATATTCTGTTTTAATATAATTTATCTTCAGTCCACCTACCTCAAATGCATCGACCAACTTTCTAATCATATATTCTATATCTTCTTTATCCTGTCCTATTATAATCTGGTCATCAGCGAATAATAAATTGTGCAGTAAATGGTCATTAATGTTGTTATTCTTTTTTAACATGTTAATTTTTGTAACAAATAATTGTTTTTTATCAAAAAATTTATCCTTAAATTGTATTTTTCTATTATTTATCTTGTTTATATTGTTATGAATTACAATATTCCACTCATCATCTTAATATAATAGCCCAACGATTTAACATGGAAATATCAACAACAAAATCTAAAGTTATGGCCTTTCTAGGGAAATTCCCAGTAAGAAGTAAAATTTGTATTCAGAATTCAATATTAGAGCAAGTAAATTCATTTAAATACTTTTAAAAATGAAGACATCTTGGAAGAATTACACATGGAACCTTTACAAAACAAAATTTTTGATTATAAGTCAGGATGGATGCAACATGTTCATCGAATGGAAGATCACAGGATACCCAAACAAATGTTAAGATATCAACCTGCAGGAAGAAGACCAGGACGTCACTCAAAAGACTTTTAGATGGTGTTTCTCTTGAGGCCGAAACAGGTCAACAAATGGCCTAAATTCGTGAATGTACTATGATGATGATAATGATCATTTTCTACACTCTATTGGGTGCTATTTGTTTTCTAGCAATGAAACTTGATACATAGGTTTAATTAACTATATATATATTTCATATATGAAAAGAAAAATGAATGCTTGAGTCGGGATTTGAACCCGAGTCTCTAAACTCTGTACGTTCAGCGCTCTAACCAACTGAGCTACTCAAGTATTCCAACATAAACATACATTTTCCTTATATATGTATTATTTTCAATTCACACAAGAGGTAGCAGGAAGATGTTCCAATTACCATCTAGCGGCCACCATAACAGGTTAGCAAATTTTTAAAGAGAATATTTACTTTATAGCAGTAAAGCTTGTATATTTAGCTGTTATAACTATATTTTTGACATTTGGCAATGAAGGCAAATATGATATGAAAAGAAAAATGTATATATATATATATATATATATATATATATTCTGTCTATCTGCGCGACAGACTTTTTATTTGACCTAAATAATAAAATACTCACATGTGTGGAGGTGCTTCGAAGAAATGTGTATTTCTGTACATTTTGATGTCTTCTGCTCCATAAATGTCCAGATTCTTGTATGGGTTCACCGACACCAGTACTTGTCCAATGTAAGTCTGCAAACAATACAAAACATTTTGTGGAGTTTGAAAGATATATTGTAGTAATATTACAGACAAAATTCATATCAGACTTTTAGGCCAGTACTCAAGAACCAAGCTCTCTAGGCCATGCCATCTCCGTCTTCCGTAAGCTGAGGCTCTCATCTTTCAATTGTTCCCGGAAACTTTTTAAAATAAATATGTTGTTAGCACATGATGTTGAATAGAGTGAACCAGTTAGAGTAGGTTCTGCATGACCCACATAATTAACCACGGAGTGACGGGCTGAGAGTCACTTTTCGCAAAAAGCTTGGTTCCAAAGGTCACACAACTCATCATCATCATCATCATCATGGACAAATTCGTTTTAGGCCATGTGGCCTGTATGGTAAACCTAGCGAAGATGGTCTTGATCTTTCCACCGATGTTTTGGTCTTCCTTGGTCCCTATGTCCAGTTGGGGTATATTGGAATGCCAATTTTGGAAGTCTATTTCTTGCCATTCTCCTCAGATGATTTTTCCATTCTTGTTGGTATCTTTGTATATCTTCATTTAAACTTGTTACTCCAAGTTTTCCTCTGATAATAGTGTTCCTTTGGTGATCCATTCTATTAACTCCTAACAATGATTGTAAGAAGCGCATTTGGCTTACTTGAAGTTTATGAGAGTTTCTTTTATTTAAAATCCAAATTTCACTTCCGTATTTTAGAGCAGGTTTTGATGTGATGTTATGTAATCTTAGTTTTGTCTCTGTCCTCATCTGTTTACCAAAATGTCTTCGTATTACTCCATTCATTTTATTATATTTTTGTAATTTTGAATCAATGTCACTCTTATACTCTGCAAATACACTTCCTAAGTAAGAGAAATCTGACACTTGTTCTATAATTTTTCCATCAATCTAAATTTTCACCCGTTGTATGCTTTTTCCACACATTGCCATTGTTTTGGATTTTGAAGTGGAAATTTTCATATTATATTTGCTGGCAATTTTGAATAATTGATATGCTGCTATTTGTAAGCTATCTTCGGAATCTGATAATATTATTTGATCATCATCATATAATATTGTTTGAATTATTTTATTCCTAGTTATTGAAATTCCACTATTTACTGTTTGTTTCCATTCTTGCACTATTCTGTCATCATCATCATCATCTGCATTCATGGATAGGTCTGTTGACCCGTTCCGACTTCAGCCCATCTCTTTCTAGGTCTGCGCACATCTCGGGTGCCTTTAGGTTTGTATTTTGTTATTTGTTTTGGATATCTATCTTCATTCATTCTGTCTATGTGTTGCTTCCATTTTTGTCTATATGTATCCATTTTATCAGTTATTGCAAATATTTCAAGTTCCTGTCTTATTTCTGTGTTCTTGATTCTGTCTTCCTTAGTGCACCCTTTAACAGATCTCAAAAATTTCATTTCTGCCGCCGTTATCCTACTTAGATCTTACTATTCTGTTAATATATATATTAAATAAAAACCTTCGTCACACAACTCAATGCTTAAGATATAATAGTAATTTTGGAAGTCTAATAACTACCGTATTAGATTTTTCTTTTTTTAATTGTACAGTCTTTGAAATAATTGATGCTGCACAGATAATTTTCAAGTCTCAGAATGAAGCCACTGCACTGCAAGGCACTAAATCCCTCATTTAAACTATAAGGAAGTAACACAACCCCTCACGTGATGGATTAGATAACCCTCTCTGCCGGCAGTTCATGCTGCACCCATCTCACTCCACTCCGCTTTAAGTCAAGTAGGGAGCCCATCTTTTACGCACAAGGGGTTGCCATTTCTGGATTCTGCCTTCGATTTCTGCACCTTGCAGTTAAAAAGGGACACTGCCTTGGTGCATCACAACGCTTCTCTAGGAGAAATCTCAAGGTAGGTTTCTGTGACTCGATCTCGGTTGTTATATCAAATACTATATGATGATGAAGATGATGATGTATACTAGGTTAGGAGAGAACTCCAAAAGATCAGGATGGGCTGGATATGGGAAAAAGGGAGTGAAAATCGCAAAAACGTGTGGAGAAAAATAAGGAGGAGGTACTTAGATATAAACCAACAAGATACTTTCACCGAATGTACAGGAAAACTCTCACTGTGTTCACAAAGAGACCTAAAACACGTCTGGGGAAAAGAATCGTATATACTCAACCTAGGATTTAAGGAGAGATATGGGCTTGCTTGGTTTAGGCTAGGGGCATGAAAATTTCTAAAAATTAGCGACGATCACGATATGCGAATATGTCCAATGTGCGGGAACTTTGAAGATGAGATACATATATTAGGAAAATGTAATGATTTAGAATATTGGAGACGTCAGTTATTACCGGAAAGATTTCTAAATTCAAATCGGGAAAGATTGGCATGCTACGAGTTATTGGTAAATCCAGAAAATTGGATAAACCTCGGTAAATTTCTGGACAAAACGCGGAAAATAAGGACAACACTCATTCATGAATAAATATATGTTATTAAAATGCAATACCATCAATTCTTAACAATTATATATAAATTAATTAGTGTATAATGCTATTGTGTTATTATTTAATTGTAATATTATTGTGTTTTCTTTATGTAATTGTAATGTTAATGCTTTTTTTAGTGCATAATGCTATTATGTTATTATTTAATTGTAATATTATTGTGTTTTCTTTATGTAATTGTAATGTTATTGCTTTTTTTGTTGTTGTTTATTTTTCTTTACACTAGTACCAATTATTACTTTATTGTAACGGACTGTCAACAGCACGTACGGCTTACTGCCCGTGCGACCCATATTTGTAAATAATATTGTAAATATCTTACTTTTTGTCTAATAAAGTCCTACTATTACTACTAGTTTACAAATACCAGAATAGGATCGACGTGTTTCGTAACTATAGCCTGTGACACTAAGTATATGTCACAAGTACTTTGTTTTTCTATAAATGTAAGTTTGTAGTTTGGATTGCGTATATACTTTTGGTGAAAGCGTTCAATTGATTTCGCCGATCGTTTCATGTTTTACGGATTGTAACGCTCACAATATCTCCATGTCCGTCGCCGTGGCGTAGTCAGTAGAGTCCCTACCTTCCACTCCGGCGACCCGGGTTCGATTCCCGGCGGGGTAGGGGATTTTAAATCTTCACCTTGGGTCTGGGTGTGTCCTGTCTTGTGTTTGTATGTGTGAAAAAGATAACAAAGTTAAACATAAAGGAAAAACAGTGTAAACGAAAGAAAACTACAAAGAAAGAGATATAAAAAAATCTTATGTTTTCATGCTCGTTATATTAACGACACTATTCTATCCTATTCCGGTCTTTGTAGACTAATATATACTTCAACTATAAGTAAGCAAATAATTACATTAAACACACTTATGCCACTTTTTTTTTTGTCGAAATGTTTAAGATACTTTATCACTTCTTGGCGCTAGAGGTCGATGTCATTTCCTTAACAGGAGCATTCAACCTTTCACAATCTAAAGCCTCTTGTCTCTTTCTCTTTGCTGCAACAACTTCCTTAATCAACGTTCTCTTTTAGCCAATTCCGAAATAATGAAGCTATTAAGGTCTCATCAAAAGATTTTTGAAAAATAAAAACAGATCTTCACCAATCCTATCTAGTAGACAGCGAAAATGACCATGACCAAAATTCATATACATATATATATATGTTATAATTAAATGTTTAACATTGAGCAATGCAAGCTTAATATGGTATGATAAGAAAAATAAATGCCTGGACGGGATTCGAACCCGGATCTCTGAGTCTGTACCTCAGTGTGATATCCATTACACCACCAGCGAATCCAATTCAAACACCTTATCTTTCTATATATGTATTATATAATACTTATACAATATTTATATAATACATATATAAGAAAGATAAGTAATACTTATACAATACTTATATAATACATATATAAGAAAGATAAGTAATACTTATACAATACTTATATTATACATATATAAGAAAGATAAGTAATACTTATACAATACTTATATAATACATATATAAGAAAGATAAGTAATACTTATACAATACTTATATAATACATATATAAAAAGATAAGTAATACTTATACAATACTTATATTATACATATATAAGAAAGATAAGTAATACTTATACAATACTTATATAATACATATATAAGAAAGATAAGTAATACTTATACAATACTTATATAATACATATATAAGAAAGATAAGTAATACTTATACAATACTTATATAATACATATATAAGAAAGATAAGTAATACTTATACAATACTTATATAATACATATATAAGAAAGATAAGTAATACTTATACAATACTTATATAATACATATATAAGAAAGATAAGTAATACTTATACAATACTTATATAATATATATATATAAAAAAGATAAGTAATACTTATACAATACTTATATAATACATATATAAGAAAGATAAGTAATACTTATACAATACTTATATAATACATATATAAGAAAGATAAGTAATACTTATACAATACTTATATAATACATATATAAGAAAGATAAGTAATACTTATACAATACTTATATAATACATATATAAGAAAGATAAGTAATACTTATACAATACTTATATAATACATATGAAGAGTACAAGGGAAAACAATCAGAGTCCACTCTTTAACATTTTGCAGTAATTGAATTTTAAGTTTAGAAACGCAGCAGATCGAGCGCTTTAGACATACAGAAAACTTTTTTTTTCCAGATCTGTTCTCAAGGTGTTTTTCTAACAGACTCTTCTTTCGAAATAAGTGTCATGTATATACAGCCCTGTTTTTCAACAATGAAAATTCAAGGTGCACATGTTTGTAACAAAAAACAATGATAGTCCACTTAATTTACAGAATGTTATACATAATTGTTACATTATACATAACTCTTTGCCTTATAAAATGTAAATAATAAAAATAATAATGAAATTAATTAATTTTTTATACCAAGTTACTCATTGTTGAATATGAGTAATCTTGAAAAATAGATTTGAGCATTTTCAGAACAGAATTTCTTCAAGGATTGGAGGTCGTCGTATTTTCCCTTGGAGAGTGGAATTAAACTTGAATACGAATGTTCTGGCTGATTTTCAGTCTGTGCATGGCACACTGTATGTAATAAATTAAGAGTTTCTAGCCACTTCATTTCTTTATTTACATCTTCAGCACTGCTGCTATCGTTAAGTTTCTTTGCAAATAGAGACTACTTTTTTGCTTTGAATTCATCACATGCAGAGCAAGTATCTGACCTAGGATATCCAAGAGCAATATTAAATTTTGTCTGAAATAAGTTCCGATAAAATTCATAAGACACTGGAAACTCTGGAAATGTCTCTGTGTACATTTGATGCAATATTTTGATGTTTAATTCTTCAGGTAGGTACATTTTAGATGTTTTGTGAAGACTGTAGTGAGAAGGGCGGTCTTGAAGGGAACTGATATGTTTGATAACATTTTCAACGGCCTCAATTGTCTTTTTCATGGTCTATTAGAATGAGCACCTCTCCGGTCAATAGGAGCATGCCCAGTAGTAGAAAGGGATTTCTTGACTGTTAACATATTCTGGTTTGTTATACCATGCACACTCATGAAGGCTTTGTAACAAACTGGAATTTCAACAGCTTTTCCATCCCTCTGTACACGTACCTTATAAGAGTAAGAGTGATCTCTGAAATTGCTATCTTCTTCTGGTTTCCGTGTTCTTCTTCATTTCACTGGCAAAACTGAAATTAGTGAACACATGTGTGCACTCTGTACATTCTTATCTCCCAGTAAATTGAATTAATGAATTAATACATTATGTTCATGTTTTGAAATGTTCGTGTAACACTGTTTCTTGCATTTGCAATCTTCACCAGGAACATGACTCATCGCTCTTATGCGTTTACTCGCATCATGGATTCTACCATGTTTAGGTCTTTTCTTTCCTCTACTCTGATGAACTGTACGAGTAACATTAACACTTGATTTCATGTTAAAAAATAAACTGCTTGTCTACACACCAGTACAATAGGCATTCATTGAACAACAATGCAGTTTGGTACCAGTAAAAATAAATGCCATAACAATGCATAGGTATGTAACAAATTAAAAAATCCCAAGCTGACCAACATATAAAAAGTTCATACTCTCCGGAAGGAGTCCAAAAATACTCTCATTTAAATTGTATATGGACTCTGATTGTTTTTTCCATTTCACAGTTGACTACGATTGTTTTTCCCCTGGACACTTTATTTCAATGCTGATTTCTAATGGATTATGAGTGAGTTTTTCCATGTATGAACCTCTTGGAATATAGTACTAGGTACATACAATCCACTGGTACCAGAATCTCAAATTTCACCAAATGTGGACTTTGATTGTTTTTTCCCCTGTACTCTTCATATATAAGAAAGATAAGTAATACTTATACAATATTATATAATACATATATAAGAAAGATAAGTGTTTAAATTGGATTCGCCTGTTGGTGTAATGGATATCACACTGAGGTACAGACTCAGAGATCCGGGTTCGAATCCCGTCCAGGCATTTATTTTTCTTATCATACCATATATATATATATATATATATATATATAGTAATTCTGCCCGATGGCAGGTTTTTCACTGCAATCATATCATTTTCATGCTATGTTTTGCAGCTTTACTAGGGAATTGTAGGTGTGGTAGCTTCCCGTTGCTTTCTACACCGTTGAAGGACGATGATAATGATAAGGAAGATGATGACCATATGAATTCGGGGACCGTTTGGGCCTTAAAGTTTTACTGACATTTGTCTTACAGGTGAGGAAAAACCCCGATAAAAACCTCACCCAGAAAAACTGTCCCGACCGGGGATCGAACCCGGGCCCGCTGCGTGACAAGGCAGCACACTACCTCGAGACCACAGCAGTGGACTTTATATATACACATTACACGCATGCGCGCACACACACACAGTAAAACTTGCTCAAAGCGCATGGGACCAAATTTTTCTTCCGCATTATAAAAAAACTAAAACTTATTAATAGTCTTAGATTGTAGAGTACCTTATATGATTTTTAACGTACCTTGGATTATTTTAATTCCACTGCCTTTGAAAAGTGAAGTATAGTATGTACGAGCGACTTCGACGGTAACGCGCGAAAAAACAGTCCCGTTTCGTCAGTGTATCCTGAAATTAAAGTATGCAGTTTCGATTTCCGCTCACAAACTACACTTTCGTCCACATCCTTTGGTTCCCCGTAAATTTCATTCCACACTACATTGTGTCGTCTTTTAAAACTGTCCAGCCAACCTTAAGATGCCTTGAAATCTTTATTCCTTATTCTGTATTTCGCATTACTGGTGTGCAGTGAGGCCGAAATAACATTTCAGGTATAGGTAGAATCTGTAATTTACCCGGCGGCAGAAGTCATTCCTTATTGTTTTTTTTGATCTAACGGTAATTCAATGAAGTGGAAACTAATTTATTTCTCTGTATTTCCGCATTATACAATTTTTTCGTGAATTGTGTAGAAATATCCCTCCGTTTTCGCGTTGGACAGTTTCCGTTTTATGCAAAATAAATAACGTAAAATTAGTATTATTTCGCCGGGACCAATACATTTGTTCACATTGGACAGATTTCCGCATTATTCACGTTCCGGATTAAACAAGTTTTACTGTATGTATGTATGTATGTATGTATGTATGTATGTATGTATGTATGTATGTATGTATGTATGTATGTATGTATGTATGTATGTATGTATGTATGTATATACGAGGGTCATACTGAAAGTCGTGAGCAACCCATTGTTAAAATTCAAATTTCAACAATGTAACAAAAACAACTGCAGGATCGTAATCTACAGACTTTATACCACAACATATTGCCGTTTTGTGGTGTCATAGCTTCTATCATGTGACCACACGCAGTGTTTCCAAAATGGCAGATAATATTTGGGGACCGTTGGTCCCTAAGCTTCCTGACATTTGTCTTACAGGTGAGGCAGGTGAGGAAAACCCCAAAAAAAAAATCTCTCCCAAGAGCTTGTCCCGAACAGGAATTACATGACAAGCAGCACGCTGCCTCGAGACCACAGTCTCAATGTTTCGTTTCGGCAGCGCGCTGTCATTGAATTCCTTGTTAAAGAGGAACAATCTGCTGTTGATATTCACCAAAGACTTCAATGTGCTTACGGAGATGTCTGCATGGGTGCCAGCAGTGTTAGGAGATGGGTGAAACATTTTAAAGATGGGAACACGAGTATCAAAGATAAGCCTCATAGCGGTACCCACGCTCTGCCTCCACGGATTGCAACAAGGAAGGAGTTGATGCGCTCATTAGAGACAACAGGCGTATCACAGTGAATGAAATCGCTACAAAACTTGCAGTAGGAGACAGTGCAGTGCAAGAAATGATTCACAGCTTAGATTACCGAAAAGTTAGTGCCCGTTGGGTCCCACGTTTATTGAGTGAAGATCACAAACTTCAGAGAAGAGCCATCACCCATAACCTTCTTCAGAGATTTCGAAATGAAGGTGATGATTTTTTGACGTGTATTGTGACAGGTGACGAAAGCTGGTTTCATCGCTACGAGCCTGAAACAAAACGCCAGAGTATGGAATGACACCACTTGAATTCGCCATCAAAGAAAAAAGCGAAGACAGTGCAATCTGTTGGGAAAGTTATGGGTAGCGTCTTCTGGGATGCGCAAGGTTGCATTCTTGTTGAATTTCTTGAACCTGGACAAACCATAAATGCTGCCCGCTATATCCAGACACTTGTGAAGCTCCGTCGTGCATTGCACGACAAACGCCCTGGAAGGAAGATCATTCTGCAACACGATAACGCGCGTCCTCACACTGCTCGTGCCACTGTGGAGATGATCAGGACATTTGGGTGGGAAACTCTTCCACATCCTCCCTATAGTCCCGATTTGGCACCCTCCAACTACCATCTTTTCGGTTTTGTGAAGGAGCAGATAGACGCTGGAGGATATTCGGAAAGCAGTGCGTCAGTGTCTTCGAGCAGCTGGAACGGACTTCTATCATAAGGGAATTTTCAAGCTTGTAGAATGCTGGACAAAATGTGTGCAAAGAAATGGAGACTATGTTGAAAAGTAGCACAGAGGTCTGTAGATTAACATGGTGTACTTGGTTTGTCTAAAATAAATATTATGATTGTTTAAAAAAATGTTGCTCATGACTTTCAGTATGACCCTCATATATATATATATATATATATATATATATATATATATATATATAATATATGATATGAAGAGAAAAAAGAATGCTTGAGTCGGGATTTGAACTCGAGTCTCTAAAGTCTGTACCTTTAGCGCTCTAACCAACTGAGCTTAACTGTTATGTTAGCCGCGAGATGGCAGTTGGAATAAATTTCCGCTACCTCTTGTGTGAATTGAGAATACTACATGTATAAGAAAATTGTATGCTTGTATTGGAATTCTTGGGTAGCTCAGTTGGTTAGAGCGCTAAAGGTACAGACTTTAGAGACTCGAGTTCAAATCCCGACTCAAGCATTCTTTTTTCTTTTCATATCATATTTGCCTTCATTGCCAAATGTCAAAAATATATTTATATATTTATAATATATATATATATATATATATAATATATGTGTGTGTGTGTGTGCAACTTAACCTTCATTGTTGTTGTTGGTTGTTGTTATTGTTGATAGTATAAAAGTAAATAGATACATAAATTGACTATTTTCCGTATGTCAATGTCATCGACGTTAATGTACGGTACCTACAATGGGAAACGTTAATTAATGAAAGGAAAGATGGTTAATTATATTGTAAAGATTGGTTTAGTTTGTAGAATGGAGAATAAACACTTGAGATAAGAAACCAATTGAATTTCTAATCAACAGGTCTGATTAATCTCTGGTAATTGTAGTTGTTATTAGAAGTGCAGTGATAACTTCTCGTACGTACATTATTGTTTATGGGTGTGAGACTTGGAAAGGAAATATGGTGGCCAAAAACCACATCACACGTAGAATTGTGAAAGATAGCATCACAAAATGAAATCATCATCATCATTATCCAGGGATTAAGCCTGTTGGCTCGTTTCGGTTTCATGAAAGCTAGAATTCATAAAATTGTTCAGACCATCTTCTGTGTGGGCGACCAACATTTCTCCTTCCATGCGGTTTATAATTTAGCAATAATTTTGGAAATCTTTCTTCTGGCATTCTATCAATATGCTCTTTCCAATCGTTCCTATACTTAATTATTCGGTCTATAAGTTTGAAAATATTTAGTTCTTTTCTTATATCTTCATTTCTTTTCTTATCCAGCAGAGTATATCTTATATCTATATTTCTTAAAAATCGCGTCTCAGCTGCTTCCAATCTTTGTGCTTGTCTTTTAGTGATCGTCCAACATTCTGATCCATACATCAATACAGGAACAGCCATTACTTTATAAAATTTAATTTTTGTTTCTTTTCTTGTGTTTTTAAGGGTTATTTTAATAGTGCCACACATTAGATTACATTTATTTAGTCATTAATATCTTCAATTTTAACATATGATAAATTGAAACCTAGATATTTAAAACTGTTCACCTGCTCTAAAATTTTATTATCAATTACTATTTTTGCTCTTAAGGTATCATGTCCTTTAAATGAAATATGGAAGGAAATTAAATTGTAAGTGGAAATAAAATAATAGTTAAAAAAACTAAAAAACACGCTTTATTATAAAACCGAACAAAAACATAAAAAAATCATTTTAATTTCCAACGCGCTTGGGGTAAAATTAAAGTGGTCAACAAAAAAGTCATCTCCAACACATCTAGAATAAAACTAGAGTTATCTACAAAAAATATCATCAAAAGCGTGGGGTGCTTTTTATGGTTTTTACGTTTCCTTCTTAGAGACTTTACTTTTACCAATATCTGTTTATTATCAAATATATTAATTGACATAGAGCACTCCACGCTTTTGATGCTAAAATTATTTTTGTTGTAGATAACTCTAGTTTTATCCTAGATGTGTTGGAGATGATTTTTTTGTTGACCACTTTAATTTTATCCCAAGCGTGTTGGAAATTAAAATTATTTTTCATTTTTTAGTTCGGTTTTCTAATAAAGTGCGTTGTTTTAGTTTTTTAAACTATTTTTTATTTTTTAGTTTTGTTTTCTAAAAATATAAATATCTTTAAATTGATACTATTGCAGTATGAGCTAAAAGTAATATTCTTCTAAAAAAAATCCTCCGGGCCGGATTTGAACCAGCGAGACCTATGGATTACTGAAATTATATACCACTACAGTCCACCACTCTACCAACTGAGCTACCACAACGATAGACTAAAAAGCCGATACGTCCTGAACCTATTATACCGGTCCTGATGATCCTGGCCAGTATCTTAGAAAAAAAGTGAAATTATTGTATTGTCATTGGTCCTTTACAAGTATTCAAAGTTTCAATCGATCCAATGTTTTTAAGTGGGTGAAAATCGTGTTGAAAGATTCCGTTACATAGATAGATTCAGGTCAAGCTAATATAAAGCGTGTAATAAATTTGACACACTCTTAGAAGATTAACTAGACAGTGTCAAAGAGAGCTCTGGGATAAAATCTATAGGGATTGCCTGGAAAAAGAGCAATATCAAATCAGGTTTGAAGTCAGGAATTTAGCAAAAAAAAATCAACATACAAATAAACTCGATTATAAATGGAATTAATTGAACTGAAATGTCATCGGGACTGTCATCGATCAGCTTGGCAGTATAACATGATGTATACCCGTAAAAATCAGAGACCGGTAGCGCATTTTCACAAAGGACCTATGTTTCCAAGAGAAGAGGCAGGGCTGTTATATGTACTATATAATATGAAATGTAAAATTAAATAATTATTTTCTTTTTAGTAGGCCTACATATTTTTATTGTGGGAACCCACATCATAAAGGGGGAGGGGGGAGGGAACTGCGCTTCCTACAAACTATGAGTCATAAAACATATATGCGTGTTTATTTATTTAGAACTCGTTACAGTTTATTTTAAAAGTTATATTCTTGTTTGTTTTATCAGTAAATGTATTTTTTTATCTAAGCTACTTACGTATATGAGGTTCTCCTTGAATCGCTTTCTAAGGTTGTCCACGAAGGCAGATTCGTCCTGGTAGTTCTCGAGCAGGACGAAGTCTTGGACTCCCACTCGATCTCTGGCATGTAGGTCCCTCTCCATTGCTCCCGTAGCGGTTCCCGACCTGTTGACAAAAAAAAATGTCTTTAAGTTCCACATTTAGAATTCTGTTAGGACTTTTTTATGGCTATACTATTTTATTTATTAGGTTTCACAATGTTTCACATATTCCTGCTCAATTAATATACTCTCATTCTCCTCCACATCTGTCATTCCAATCTCCATCGTCCAATCCTTTTTCCGTCATGCTTCTCAAAACACCATCAATCAGTACGTTAGGGCGTTTAGGTTTTTTAACAGGAGACGGCTCGAAGCTACTTGAACTGTCACGTTCCTCACTGGATTCGATGGCAATTTCAAAGTATTCAGAACATCCGGCCTATGTGAGCTTCTGATTGCAAGTGGCATAGTCTTCGAAATCTAAAGTATTTTCGCTAAAGTCCTCTAACCCATTCCAGTATTTTTGTTCTATAAGTTCTGCCAGGAAATACGCAAACTGGTCATCATCCAATCCAGGTTCTTCGTGTTTTTCAAATGTTTCCTGAACTATAGATTCTAACGTAGTTAAGGTGTAAAATGGATTTATTATGCCCATTTTATTCTTTTGATGAAATATGTTATGGACTCACAAGACTATCACCTGTAAATGTACACATTTACGTGTAAATATACTGTTATGTCCTAAAAAGAAGTATTAATTTACACCATAAAAGTGCTAATCAATAAATAATAAAACAAATGTTCTATTGTATTTTCAATTTATCGAGTTTTTATGTTTAAATAGAAACAATTCGTATATACTGTACAAATACTCGACTGCGGGAGTGGAAAAAATATTCAAACTCCGGTGCGCTGCTCTTCAAGTAACCGTGCCGCTCCGTTGCAATAATTATTTCGTTAAATAATCAATTGAGTTGGTGTTTACTTGATGAAAATCCATATCTATTAATTAAATAAAAATAAAATTTAGTTTTATTTGATTTTCATATTTATTAAGATACATTAACTATGATTTGAGGGAAGTAGATTATACAGGGAATGATTGGAAAGCATTAGCTCAGGATAGGGATGTATGGAGAGCTTATGTCCGTGCGGCCATGAACCTACGGGTTCGATAGTGCCAGTGAGTAAGTAAGTAAGTATAATTCAGTGACAGCTGTTTCGGTACACTGTAACTTCTTCAGACATGTTAACAAATTATGAATTGTGTTATTATAGTACATATCAACTGATCTAAACAACAATAATTTATTTAAATTTAACAAAGGCGATTCATTCAAATCAAGTTGAGACTTTAACAGTTTATTACTACTTTTCGTTAGTTTGTGTGTGTCTCTCTCTCTCTCTCTCTCTCTCTCTCTCCTCTCTCTCTCTCTCTCTCTCTCTCTCTCTCTCTCTCTCTCTCTCTCTCTCCCTTTTTGTTCTTCCCTCGTTCACCAAACTATCATTTTCAATTTTTATTTGTTTATTTTATTTTTTCCAAATGTTTTACTTATTTATTATGTCATATATATGGATGTTAAGCCACTATTTATTTTTTCTTGTTCCTTATTTCCTATTAAATATTATGCATACTATTGAATTTGCAGTGAAATGACTAATATCATGGTGTTCAGTATCCTTCATTCAACATATCATCCAATTTTTGTTACAATCCAACTGGTCCAACATAAGTACTTCCGTTGTTAGAAGACTGGATATCAGGTGAGGTATGAAGCATTTTAATTTAATCTCAAATAAATAATTAACTAACACAATAACAATGTCTGACTTTGAGATCATAATATAAAAACATTTGTAGCAATTAATTATACCATAAAAAACCACTGTTTGCACTTTCTTAAACGAATTATTTTCCAGGAAATGACTTTGCAAAAATATAATTGTCATATTTACATCAGAAATTAATTAATACGTTTATTGTCGTAGTAGTATTCAAATGTTCTGAAGCTCTTGATTTGTCATCAATTCGCTTGTTAATGCTTATAATGTAGGTTATAAATTTCTCCTGTAGGGTGCATTCTTACAATATTGCGATCCTTTGGCAATAAATAATATGATCTGGTTGCAGTGATGAACAAAAGAAGCAAATTAAACGTACCAATCGTTTCTCATTTGTTTTCAAACATCGCCGTTTACATTAAATATATAAATATTTTAAAATAACTATAGTTAAATAAGTCCACCGCTGCGGTCTCGAGGTAGCGTGCTGCATTGTCACGCAGTGGCTCCGGGTTCGATCCCCAGTCGGGCAGTTTTTCTGGGTGAGGTTTTTATCGGGGTTTTTCCTCACCTGTAAGACAAATGTCAGGACAACTTTAAGGCTTAAACGGTCCCCGAAATCATATGGCCATCATTATCATCATCATCCTTCACCGGTGTGGAAAGCAACGGGAAGCTACCACCCTACAATTCCCTAGTAAAGCTGCAAGTATAGCATGAAAATGCAATGATCGCAGTGAAGGACCTGCCTTCGGGCAGAATTGCTATGGATGGATAGTTAAACAATGATTTGTGATTTAATACACAATTGATCTTCTTGGTGATACAATATTAAAATATATATACAGTCAATATGCCCATTTCACCAATAAATGTTTAAAATGGACATTTTAAACATTTATTGGTGAAATGGGCATATTGACTGTATATATATTTTAATGATTTGTGAGTAAACAGCTTAATTTTATTCGTTAAATAGTCCTAACAAATGTCGCTCTTGATTTCCAAATTCTCTAGATAAATCCACTCCTCACTTCGTGAGTCGTGAATTTATTGATAATTTGGAAATCACTCGTGGCATTACTTATGATTAGATCTCTAGTATAATATAAAACTCTTATTTTCCCAGTTATATTATATGGGTGCGAAAGATGGACACGCAACAGATAGGCCGAAAGTAAGGTAGGAGAATAGCATGAACCATGATTTGAGGGAAGTAAATGATTGACAGTTGGCTTGTAAGAACTTAATGAAAGCATTGTACATCACCGCGGTGTCAGAAGAACGCAGCGGCAAAGCTGGTGCCGTTTTATGTTGTAAAGAGAATAACAACCCTCATCATCATCATCTTCCAGGGATTAAGCCTGTTGGCTCGTTCCGGTTTCATGAAAACTAGAATTGTTAAAATTGTTCAGACCATCTTCTGTGTGGACGACCAACATTTCTCCTTCCGTGCGGTTTATAATTTAGCAATAATTTTGGAAATCTTCCTTCTGGCATTCTATCTATATGTTCTTTCCAGTCGTTCCTATATTTAATTATTCGGTCTGTAAGTTTGAAAAACATTCACTTCCTTTCTTATATCTTCATTCCTTTTCTTATCCAGCAGAGTATATCCTGCTATATTTCTTAAAAATCTCATCTCAGCTGCTTCCAATCTTTGTTCTTGTCTTTTAGTGATCGTCCAACATTCTGATCCATACATCATTACAGGAACAGCAATTACTCTATAAAATTTAATTTTTGTTTCTTTTCTTGTGTTTTTAAGGGTTCTTTTAATAGTGCCACACATTAGATTAAATTTATTTATTTTGTCATTAGTATCTTCAATAATTTTAACATATGATTAATTGAAACCTAGATATTTAAAACTGTTCACCTGCTCTAAAATTTTATTATCAAATTACTATTTTTGCTCTTAAGGTATCATGTCCTTTAAATGCTAAAATTTTAGTTTTATTCTTTGAAATTTTTAAATTGTAATTGACACTTATTTTTTCCAAATTAAAAATAGCTCTTTGTAGATCATCTTCTGAACTGGAAATCACTACTTGATCATCAGCAAATAATATTGTATCCAACAGTTTATTATTTATCTATTTTAAAATGTTTATTTAAATTTTTTTTTCCCAAATGCCCCAGGTTTGTCTTTCGGCATTCTTGGTTTCTCTCCTGACATGGGATACTTGTAACCCACTTCTGAGGTTGGGGCGCCTGGAAGGCGGGGTTACATTGTCCCGATGATATGATGAGCGATGATAATGATAATGGTGCGCCAGGAGAGTCCCTATTCCTAAGCTTAACCTAAGATGAATTTGAATGATGATGATTGCGATGGCCATATGATTTCGGGGACCGTTTGGGCCTTAAAGTTTTCCTGGCATTTGTCTTACAGGTGAGGAAAAACCCCGATAAAAATCTCACCCAGAAAAACTGTCCCGACCGGGAATCGAACCCGGGCCCGCTGCGTGACAAGGCAGCACGCTACCCCAAGACCACAGCGGTGGCTATTTAAATTAATATAAAACTCTTATTCTCCCAGTTATATTATACAGATGCGAAACATGCACACGCAATAGATAGGTCGAAAATAAGGTAGGAGAATAGCATAAACCATGATTTGAGGGAAGTAAATGATTGACAGTTGGTTTGTAAGAACTTAATGAAAGCATTGTACATCACCGCGGAGTCAGAAGAACGCAGCGGTAGAAGCTGGCGCCGTTTTACGTTGTAAAGAGAATAACAACCCTGTATTATAAATTGGAAGCCAGAAATACAATTTATTTAAGTCGTGTAAGTTGACAAACGTATGACTCATTACATTATCTGCGAAGGCCGCATTAAGTCGTGTGGGTTTAGTAATGGTACGCCTGTGAACACTTAAATTGTCTTTAACTTTACCAAGAAAATGACTTGAATACATAATCATGTCAATTGTGTTTTAACTTGGTTTCTTCTCTAATACAGACATTCGTAACCTCCTACAATTGGACATAATTGTCAAATCATTATAAATTACATGACGCAATGTGGAAGATCAAACCACGTGACATTGGAGCAATCACTTCAGCGCGTAAATGATGTCATGTCCTTGGTCAGTAGCTGTTTGCTACCTGCATACTTGGAGTAGGGGTTTGCAACTTATGGCTCGCGATTGAATTTTGCTTTTTTTGTATTTGTAACTTACTTACTTACTTACTCACTGGCACTATCGAACCCGTAGGTTCATGGCCGCGCGGACGTAAGATCTCCATACATCCCTATCCTGAGCTAATGCTTTCCAATCATTCCCTGTATAATCTACTTCCCTCAAATCATAGTTAATGTTGTTCTCCCACCTCATTCTTGGTCTACCAACTGGGCGTTTTCTTTCTGGCTTTCCTACAAGAAGTTTCCATGCACTTTGTATTTGTAAGCTCATGTTTTTCCCTTTACAGAGATTTTCCCCCTACAGGGAAGAATTTGAACCATGCAAATTTAGTTGCACTTGTTTTCGTATAGATGTTATTTGAGTGGTCCGTGGTCAGCGTTGCGCCTCATACTGACATCTAGGAAACCAAGGTAGTACTAGGACGGGAAATTTCAGTAAATTTTGCTTAGAGGCCTTTTCATTCAGGCTTAAGGATATTTTACGAGCCTGAAAATCTTCAGACTCGGGACACACGGCTTAAAGTTCCTGCCGGAGGACTAGCTCCTTGGATTTTTCCATCCTAAAAAACCCATCGATCCCGGCCGGGTTTGAACCCGCGACTCTCAGGACCAGAGGCAAGGGTTGTACTCTTTTCAGCATGCAATTCTGGCTCACCGACGAGTATTTAAAACTATATTTATATACAATTAGCGGACCTGCCAGACCTTATCCTGACCGAACGTTCAATTTTCGTGTCATGGCCGGGTGATAAAAATAGGTTAGACTACTTTTTTACAAAAAAATCACTAATTAAGACGTAATTAGATATTAAATACGTTCGCAAGAAAACTCCTCACTGCCATCTGTTGTGTCTCAAGAAGGGTGCATGATGACGCCACATTGTTTTCGCGCGGAATATGTCGAAAATGCAAATGACTACAATTTTGACATTAAAAAATCATATAATCCTATCGCAGCGCCATCTACCGAGTTCAATTGTGAATTTAAATCATCCCACAAACACACAAAAAAATTGTCATCAAAATCGGCCCAGTCGTTTAGGCAGTTTTTAATTTCGGGTTTCAAGTAATCTCCACTTCTAATTGTCGGATTTCGTCCATTTTTAATAATACCTACTTCGGTCTATTTTAATACGATATACTGAGTTTCGTTGTGAAACATAAAAAAGTGACCGCTACAGCAATTTTTAAATTTTCACTTCATATGAACTCCTACACCTAATGGTTTTAGAGGGACTCAGACACACCACAAAAAATTTCATCAAAATCGAACCAGTCGTTTAGGAGGAGTTCAGTGACAAAAACACGTACAGAAGAATTATATATATATATTCTGTCTGTAAATCAATTACGGTCAGCCTACTGAATGCTTCATACGCATGCGCAGGCCGTCTAAGTCACTAGTTGTACTATTCTAACTCACAAAATTTGTATTTTTTGACAACCTGTTTGTAGTATAGGTAAGCGACCTATACCTTTAGTTTGGTTATTAGAATGCATAAGAAAGAAATATAGAGCACATTTATTCGCCTTTGACATCAGATATGCTTTCAGATATCTGGTGACACCTGTATCTCTGTTGCTTGGAAGCTCCCTTGGCGAATGGCACTACTAAAAACTCCATGGTGCGACATACCTATTACTCGACCGCATTAACATTTTAGCCGGTGAGGGGAAGCAATGGCGCTAGTGTTGCAGAGGGGAAAAGTGTCTCCTTCCACCATTGGTACAAGCGAATGACTGGGCAAGTTGTATAATCAGTGGCAAAATATAGTGGTAGACCTACTTGAAATAGGAGATGGGGTTTATGAAAGATCATCTGAGTTTTATGCCTACGGGTTTCTGGATAATGTTACGTACAGAGAAATTAAATCAGCACTGACTTTCAACAACTGCCTGGTACATTAGTCTCTACTGAAATTGCTTCCAATCACTGGTGAGCTGACTTTCCGTGAGCAAGTGCAAAGATCGAATTAGCGACCCACTAACTGGTCATGCATGAAAGTCGTCGTTTTCGTAATATTGGCAAGAAATTACCCAGAATTCTCTGCGATAAAACCACTTCCGTTATTTTCGTCTGCTAGAGGAACGCATTTATGCTTGCGTCCCGCAAATAATACCGTATACGACGTCTGCGTCGCGCAATATTACGCCGATTCTCCTGTTCTTCCAGTTGAATTCTTTGGTAGACTATCAAATTCCTCTTCTCCGCGTATACCGAAAATATGATCGAAGCCTTCAAGGTCCGACATCTTGGATAAAGCAGCAAGGTACGCGGCAAGGTTTCAAACTACACCGGTTCCCATCGAGTTGTCCATGATTCATTTCTCTGCTAAGTCACCTCGCCAGGTAGCTTAGGAATATCAACAATTATTATCGCATGAACAGATTTTTGAGTACGCAAAAACGTATTTGGATGCAACTTTCTCAGCAGAGTACAGTCAGAGAACGACTTTTACGGTCTAATGCTTTCATAGATTCGAGCCTTAGGGTCGTATGCAAATACATTAGGCTCTACTCAAATTATTTCCAATCACTGGTGAGCTGACACACCGTGAGCAATTGCTGAGATCGAATTAACGGCCGACTTACCGGCCATGCATGAAAGTTGACGTTTTCGTAATATTGGCAACGAATTACCCAGAATTCTCGGCGATAAAACCACTTCCGTTATTTTTGTCTGCTATAGAGGAACGCATTTACGCTTGCGTCCCGCAAATAATTCCGTATACGACGTCTGCGTCGCGCAATATTACGCCGAATCTCCTGTTCTTCCAGTTGAATTCTTTGGTAGACTCTATCAAATTCCTCTTCTCCGCGTATACCGAAAATATGATCGAAGTCTTCAAGATCCGACATCTTGGATAAAGCAGCAAGGTACGCGGCAAGGTTTCAAACTACATCGGTTACCATCGGTTCCCATCGAGTTGCCCACGATTAATTTCTCTGCTAAGTCACCTCGCCAGGTAGCTTAGGAATTTCAACAATTATTATCGCATGAACAGATTTTTGAGTACGCAAAAACGTACTTGGATGCAACTTTCTCAGCAGAGTACAGCCAGAGAACGACTTTTACGGTCTAATGCGTTCATAGATTCGAGCCTTAAATGTGTATACAGGGTCTAACTTTCGGACTTTACATTGTTACTAACAACTGATTATACACGACTGACGGATAATAAATACTGTCACTGCAACCTGAGACAAGGGTCTACTACCTCCAACTCTACTCATCCTTACAACATTTTTTTTAGTTCCCAGTTTTTCCGCATTGAACGTTAACGATCTCGAGTAATAGAAGGGCTTGTTTGGTACCAGCAGGCTGCTACACGTAGGTCAATCAAAGTAGACCTTCATGATAACATGGGGTCAGTGTGTTGGGTCTCTCAGTCATTATAGCTAATTTTCACCTGGTCTGCGCGTACTTATTTTGCCACAGATACCAGGTTTTGTTACATAAAGCAATTACAGTATACTTTTTGTTATCTTATCTCTGATAATAATCATAAAGCGACTAAGAACTTGAACGAAACAGCTTAATTTTTATGGTTTTAAATGCAGCAATATGTAACTTATTAATACATCCCTTTCACCGAATTCTAAAGGAATGTAGTTAATGAAGTTGTTCTCATGAAAAAGTTATGAAATTATATATATATATATATATATATATATATATGCAGCAGTAACGCTATAAAGTAAATATTCTCTTTAATAATTTGCTTAACTGTTATGTTAGCCGCTAGATGGCAGTCGGAAGATCTTTCCGCTACCTCTTGTGTGAATTGAGAATACTACATGTATAAGAAAATTGTATGTTTGTCTTGGAATTCTTGGGTAGCTCAGTTGGTTAGAGCGCTAAAGGTACAGACTTTAGAGACTCGAGTTCAAATCCCGACTCAAGCATTCTTTTTCTTTTCATATCATATTTGCCTTCATTGCCAAATGTCAAAAATATATTTATAATATCTATATATATATATATATATATATATATATATACACACACACACACACAAACAAATCCCGGTTTAGGCATTAATTTCTCTTTTTAAGACATATTTGGAAAAAATACTATCAGAATCACATATGTTTCTTTCTGAGACAAAAAAAAATTGTTTCTCAGTGTTATCTGAAAAGTGAAGATATTTTCCTTAAGATATATCTCCGGTTGTTAGTTATTCTGAAGTTCAAAATACATTACGTATTTATAATTGTTAAAATGTAATCTTCAGATCATGTGCTTAACTATTAATCTAGGTAGATTGTTAGACTAAAGCATATCTTTAAAAATTAAGCAATACGAGAAAATATCCTCTTATCTGCACAAGACAAGTGGCTGTGTGTAGGTCTTTTATTTGCTAAATAAATGCTTACAAACTATTAATAAGCATTAAGATATTACCAGGATATTCTGTGAATATTCGATCGGAAAACAAGTGACTGCTATTCTCTAATTCAACTCAGGAAGTTACTACAGACCTTATGGGCTATGCCAGTGTCCCCCTACCTACAGAGGGTAGATGTTGCCAAACTCATAATAATGTTATTTGTTTGTTTAGGAAGAAAAACGCCCCGACCGGGGATCGAACCCGGGCCCGCTTCGTGACAAGGCAGCACGCTACCTCGAGATCACAGCGATGGACGATAATATTAATTTTAAGAATCACATATCGTCGTTTAAGAAACAATACCGCGTAACTAACAAAATTAACATTTTACACCGATCCGATTGAGGGTCTTTCCACTTTTCAGCGGTTGCCCTTTTACCAGCCGGATCCTGGCCCTTCACATCCACATGTGTCAATCACAGAGGTAGATGATCAACAGCCAGTGTAGGGGTGACATGTGGTTAGCATGTCGAGTCCCCCAGCCGTTATAGCTGGTTCCTCAACCTGGAGCTACCCAATTGCCCCACGATGCTGGGTGAGCACCGGTCCCATACTGGCCGAAATACCATGAGAAAATTTCTTCCCCCGTGGAGACTCGAACCAGCGCAAGTCCCATAGCTCTGCGCCAAGGTTTCCTACCTTAACCGCTCGGCTACGGCGCGGGACACATTTTACACCGATTTTTCCGATTGAGGGTCTTTCCACTTTTCAGCGGTTGCCCTTTTACCAGCCGGCTGCTGGCCCTTCACATCCACATGTGTCAATCACAGAGGTAGATGATCAACAGCCAATGTAGGGGTGACATGTGGTTAGCATGTCGAGTCCCCCAGCCGTTATAGTTGGTTCCTCAACCTGGAGCCGCTACTTATTGTAGCTACCCAATTGCCCCACGATGCTGGGTGGGCACCGGTCCCATACTGGCCGAAATACCATGAGAAAATTTCTCCCCCCATGGAGACTCGAACCAGCGCAAGTCCCGTAGCTCTGCGCCTAGGCTTCCTACCTTAACCGCTTGGCTACGGCGCGGGACACATTTTACACGACGAACAAAAAACTGTTTACATTTCCTCTTAGTACCTATACATTGAAACCATTGTATCTATAAGTTTAGCTAGGTCATGGTACAAAATCATCCCAATCTATGTTAGAACTGAGCGCACATCTTCCGTGATGCTAACAGTATAAAAATGTCAATTTCACCAAAAGTGTCAGTTACGCGGTATTGTTTCTTAAGCGACGAAGATACATTTTTTGCCGAAATATTGGACCATTTTTAAGAACTCCCGTACATGATAAATTATTATTACGTTGATATATTTTGAATTCATCCTTGAAGGTAGAATTATTTTTCTAAGCACTTCTAATAATGTTTAGTTATATATAAATTCCCTTGGACTACTTCGAGACGCAGATAGTTATGCCTGGATTTTATCAAAAGAAGATGTTATACAGCATAACTAAATTGTTTAGTGATTTAACAAAACACTAACTTGATGGATTTGTAAAGACTCGCGAACCTACATTCTTCTTAAAATAAATTAACTTGTTGATAATGCATTTAATTGTGCAGATGATTTAAGCAAAGTCGATCGAGACGAGAGGTAAAAAGTGAAGAAGTATTTTAGTATAGATCTTCATTATGCCCCTCGTTGTGGCGACAATTTTGAAGAAGTAATTATTTTCCCATATTGTGGCAATGTTTTGAAGCAGCTAACTCTCTTCATGCCCGATGATGTAGTACCATTTTGAAGGATTAGTGTCCCAAAAAGAATTACTGGTTCAGGTTGGGTTTGATTTTCGGTAGAGCTGGATTCTCTTCTCAAGGTCGAAGTTGGTACACAAGATAGGAAAACACTTTAAAAATCACTAATAACTGATTCTTGTAGAAATAGTTGTAAATTTATTTACTATTTAATTTCCCAGCAGATCAAGTAAATATAGGTGGTATTATTCTTCACCGTGAATTAAAATTAAATTATTTTCTTTTCTTGAATCAAATATCACATTTTATCAGGAGAGCTGTTAATGCTTCTATCCTTGATGAAAGTTATATGCTGACTGACCAGTGTAATTCTTTTCTAATTTTAAAGAACATTATTACATCAGATGATTTTATATTTAAATTCTATTGGTTAATGGTCCATTAAATACCAGGTTTAAATTTCATTTGTTAAATCAAAAAGTTAATTGTTTTAACATCCAATCAGAATTTAGTATACTTTTATTTTTAAAATATTGAGTTAAGCAGGTGTTCTTATTACAGTTATAACAGAAAGCTTTATATTTCAGACAACAATGACTTAAGACACAATTTTAAAAGCATTATTTAGAAAGACTGTTATATAATACGATTTCTTTAATTGTTACTGAGACATTTTTATTCAACAATGAACAACAATTAATTATTTAGATGTTTTTCTTTATTTAAGTTATATTTAAATATTAAAAGAATTTTAAAATATAAAATTATTAACTTTAACTTTCATATTTATTATATTAAAATCCTGCTATAAAAGTAACTAAAAAATGTAGCCTATATCCTATTTTAATTATCTCACTTTATTACAATTTTTTGTTAATTAAGATTACATTTTACATTTAATAATATACAGGGTGTAAGAGGACCTCACCGACAAAATTACAGGGATGATAGGCCATGCAGAGAGGATAATTTTTTGTGAAGGAACATATAGTCGCAAACACGTCGTTTATGAGTTATGCGCAGATGAAGGTGTTCACCCGTAAGGGTCAGAATTGAATACAAACAATTGTACACGTATAATATTATTGACTATTTAACTCATGCCACAAATGCTAGTCAATGACCAATCACATTTCAATTAATGTTTTACAACCAATGACAGTCGTGTTTCACCTCGCTCTTTATCGATTTCTCTTTATCAGCTCCTGCTTTTGTGATAAAGAAAGCTCCTCCTTTTTAATGTTCTGAACAGGTCAAAGCATTATTTTTCTCCAACAAATACAGTGTATATAGCAATTAATGAAAAGATTCCTTGATTTTACTGAGTTGTTTACTAAAAAAATAAATTAATAACCCGTAATGTTGATTATGATATATAGTTTGATGTGTTTCATTATTTCTCTATTTGGATGCACTCTTACAATATTGCGATCTTATTTGGCAATAAATAATATGATCAAGCAGCAGTGAATGAATTTAACCTCACATTTCTGATTTGTTTTCAAACATCGCCGTTCACATTAAATATATAAATATTTTAAAATGATTATAGTTAAACAATGATTTGTGAGTAAACAGCTTAATTTTATTCGTTAAATAGTCCTAACAAATGCCACTCTTGATTTTCAAATTCTGTAGATAAATTCACTGCTAATTTCGTGAGTCGTCAATTTATCGATAATTTGGAAATCACTCGTGGCATTACTTATGAAATATACATGTTTTTGCAATAAGTGTTTTGACGTCAAAAAGAATCCTGGCCATAGTCGGCCGTTCTGACCGATCGTTGCTGCGACGATATCAAACATGCAATGAGGCACAGGGTGGACTGTTTGAACACTTATTGTAAAAACATGTTTTTTTTCAATAAAATGATACTTGTGCAAGTGTATTCAATTCCGACCCTTACGGCCGAACACTTTCATCTGCGCATAACTCATAAACGACGTGTTTGCGCATAATGTTCCTTCACAAAAAAATGATCCTCTCTGCATGGCCTATCATCACTATCATTTTGTCGGTGAGGTCCTGTTGCACCCTGTATATGAAGGGCTTAGGGAAGTAGCATGATAAGCCACTTTCTATTAAGAAATGCCATTTATTACAATGATAGCAAATAAATGTATTGAAATATCCATAAAATTATTTGTATGTGATGAGTAGAGGGCGGATTTATATGCACTAAAAACCATAAATATATGCAGGGCTGACAACGTGGCTGAAATATCGTGCAGATTATCTAGAAAAGTACGAACCTTAACCCCCCCCCCCTGCCTTGTAGTGGCATCACAATATTATCTCAATAGCTGCATTCCTTTGGAATTAACTATAAGAATATTAGATCAGAAAAGGTGAAAAATTATTTAATACTCGATTCCCAATTCCCAAGTAGATAAGTAAACATTTGCATGATATCACAATTAAAAATAGAATCACATTTTAACATCTTTTTTGCATGGTTTTATGTCTGATAAAAGCTGATATCGAATGATTTCTTAATGTTTCAAATGAACAATATTCGCTAATGCAGTGCTGCTATCTTTATCTTCATAGGTTAGATAACAAATTACAAGAACTATTATACATTAATGCGTCAATAGCATTCAGGGGAATTCTATGCAAATGACACTCTACAATACAGTAAAAGCTCTTTATTGGCGGTTCCCTTATTCGCGTTTTCATTATTCGCGGGTTAAAAATTTCGACACAGTTCCTGTATTCGCGGCTAAAAATACCTTTATTCGCGGATCCAATCGGTATATTAGAAGGATTAGTATCCTTTATTAAATGCATCGGCAGACACGTGTCATGCGGTTTTCACAAAGAGTGATTCAAATCAAATGGACAAATTAATATCAAAGTAAAACAAACCATATTGTCACTAAGCCTAAAGTTCTTTGTTAAAGCCACCGCCGCTGAATTTCACGTGCCACTATGTCTGTTGATAAATGCCGCCCTCGCCGCGATCGGTGTTTTATTATTTCAACTTGTCATTCGTTGCAATAAATTTGATTGAATAGCACGCGTCTCTTCTGCTTTGTTGCCATTTATAATGTCGAGCAAAAGGAAAATTGTTGAAAATCTCTCATTAATTGATTTTATTTTGATAATTTTCATTTTATTTGGAACCTTGGAACGTATTCTCTAAATACCCATACAAATTACCATTCCATATTCGCGGGACATTTTCGGGACATCTCCTCAGCTTTTACTATAATACGAAAAAAAAACAATAATATAAGTTCCGCGCCGTAGCCGAATGGTTAAGACAAGATGTCTTGACGAAAAGCTACGGGACATGAAATTTGGGCCAGTATGGGACGGTGCCCAGCATCGTGTTGAGTTTGGGTAGCTACAATAAGTAATGGCTCCAGGTTGAGAAAACTAGCTATAACGGCTAAGGGACCCGACATGCTGACCACATGTCATCTGTATGATCGTCTACCTCCGTGATTAACACATGCAAAACATTTATTCTCCCAGTTATTTTATATGAATTATTAAATAATAAAAATGGACAGCTAATGGCAAATGAGGGAATTTTTTGAAGAAGTGAATGAATTGAAATAGCCTACCTAAGAACAATAATCACAAATAGGAATGAGATGCACAAAGAAATGAAACATAGGCTCAATTCTGGAAATGCATGCTATCATGCATTACAAGGACTGTTATCGTCTCAACTTTAAAAAAAAAAGTTAAACTGAAAAAATATAAAACTGTCATTCTGCCAGTTATATTATATGGTTGCGAAACATGGTCTCTCGCTTTAAGGGAGGAAAGGAGATTACATGTATTTGAGAATAAAGTTCTCAGGAAAATATTTGGACCAAAGAGAAATGAACAGAGAGATGAATGGAGAAGACTACATAACAGTAAACTACATGCTCTTTATAGGAGATCAGATATAATAACAGTTAAGTATCGTAGACTGCGATGGGCAGTGCATGAAGCACGAATGGGGAATGAAAGAGGTACATGGAAGCTTCTGTAGGAAAACCAGAAGTGAAACGCCCAGTTGGTAGACCAACTGGATAATAACATTAACCATGGTTTTGAGGGAAGTAGATTATACAGGGGATAATTGGAAAACATCTCAGGATAGGAGTGTATGGAGAGCTTGTGTCCGTGCGGCCATTAACCTACGGGTTCGATAGTGCTAGTGATTTATTTAGTAAGTTAGAGTTGTTTTTATTTGTCCTAAATTCATCTATATGTTTCAAACATCTCCTCTCCAAAACATCCCACTAAAATATCTTTCTGATAGTGACCTAATGATTAAAAGTGCCCCTAAATAAATTCTGCAGTCACCTATTAACACCCCTGATTCTAGGATATGCTATTCCTAGAAATACAAATAGTTGAGTGTTTTCAGGATGACATGGGAAGTCTCTCTCCAACTTAAATCCTGTCGGAAATTGTTCATTATGGTAATTCCCACATCAACCATACTCGTGATTTGACAGCAAAAATCAAATATATGTAAAAAACCATAAAAATTATTCATCACAAAGATATTTCAATGTCCAAAGCTGTGGTCTCGAGGTAGCGTGCTGCCTTGTCACGCAGCGGGCCCGGGTTCGATCCCCGGTCGGGGCAGTTTTTCTGGGTGAGGTTTTTATCGGGGTTTTTCCTCACCTCTAAAACAAATGTTAGGAAAACTTTAAGGCCCAAACGGTCCCCGAAATCATATGGCCATCATCATCATCATCATCCTTCACCGGCGTGGAAAGCAACGGGAAGCTACCACACCTACAATTCCCTAGTAAAGCTGCAAGCATAGCATGAAAATGCTATGATTGCAGTGAAGGACCTGCCCGAGGGCAGAATTACTATGGATGGATGGATATTTCAATAACTGCAAAGAAACCCAGAGAACAACTGAGCCTTTAGGAAATTAAAAAAATGATGTAATTTCGCATAAAGGAAAGGATATTGTTCTAAATAAATACATATAACTAGTTAATCCAAATAGGCTACCTAGGAACAATAATCACAAATAGGAATGAGATGCACAAAGAAATTAAACATAGGCTCAATTCTGGAAATGCGTGCTATTATGCATTGCAGAGACTCTTGATGTCCCAACTCCTTTCAAAAATGTTAAACTGAAAATATATAAAACTATTATTCTACCAGTTATATTATATGGATGCGAAACATGGACTCTTACTTTAAGGGAGGAAAGGAGATTTTAAGTATTTGAGAATAAAGTACTTAAGAAAATTTTTGGACCAACGAGAGATGAACAGACAGGTGAATGGAGAAGACTACATAACAATGAACTACGTGGTCTTTATAGGAAGCCAGATATAATAAGAACAGTTAAGTCTCGTAGACTGCGATGGGCAGGACATGTTGCACGTATGGGGAATGAAAGACTTGCATTGAAGCTTCTTGTAGGAAAGCCAGAGGGTAAACGCCCAGTTGGTAGACCAAGAATGAGATAGGAGAATAACATTAACTATGATTTGAGGGAAGTAGATTATACAGGGGATGATTGGAAAGCATTAGCTCAGGATAGGGATGTATGGAGAGCTTATGTCCGCTCGGCCATGAACCTACGGGTTCGATAGTGCCAGTGAGTAAGTAAGTAAATAAGTATACTTTGTCTCCAATATCCGTTTTCAAATTGTTTTGCTTCTCTTGCCAAGTATACTTTGACACTTTTGGCAGATCCTATTTGGATAATTTTGATTAAAATGAGAAATAAAAATTGGTCAACAATAAGTAAACACAGAATCCGACCCTAGCACTAGGGATATTAAAATAACATGCAAAATTGAATACGTGTAAAGAGTGTCGAATTTGCAGTTACCTGTATGTTGGACAAGCTATCTGTTTGGCACTTAGCACTTAACTGACAGGTACACTATGTGGCGACTAGTTCACAGATAGTCGACCGGTTGTGGTAACTGATAACACAATTTGCTTTAAAAAATATTACGTATCTCAGGGGTGTGAAACCATTATTCCAATCTTTTTTCCTCATATAGGAAACTTGGATTGGAAGAACACTCCACTTATGACAAGTTATTTAGTTGCGGACGACCGAGGGGGAACGGAGTCACTCACTATTATTATTATTATTATTATTATTATTATTATTATTATTATTAGTGATCTCACATATTTAGGAATTAAAATAAATAAAAATGGGAGTTATGAAGAGAAAATAAGAAATAGAAATAATAAAGGAAAATTTGCAATTGCTTGCCTCAATAGAATATTGTGGGATAAAAATATAAGTAATAAAAATAAAATGAATATATAATCATACAATTGTTAAAAGCATCATTACTTATGGAGCAGAACTTTGACCATTAACAACAAAAACAAATAAGTACCTTTTGGCAACGGAAATTGATTTTATACGAAGGGCCGCAAGAATTTCAAGAAGAGAAAAAATTAGGAACTCAGTTATAAGGGAGAAAATGAAGATTGAAGACACTATTTTAGATTATATTAAAACTCAGCAATTAAGATGGTACGGACATGTCCAGCGAATGGAAGAGGATCGACTACCAAAATCTGTTTTGCAATGGAAACCGAGGGAAGACAAAGCAGAGGAAGACCTAAAACCTCCTGGAGTCAGGGAATATGTTTATATATGAAGGAGAAACATCTACAACCAGGAGATTGGATGGAGCGACAAAATTGGCTATTAGGAATCGGACGATGTCAAAGACATTAATCAACCGATGTTCTATCTATTATTATTATTATTATTATTATTATTATTATTATTATTATTATTATTATTATTATTACATCCTTTCTTGGCATTATTTTTCAAAGTTCTTTTTAGTGTTCCTGTTATATAATTAAACTTATTTAGTTTGTTATTTATATCTGTTTCCGCTATGTATGACATTTCGCAACCTAGGAAGTTATATCTTACTACTTGTTCTATTGGATCCGAAACATGGACAGTGATAACACTACAATCTGCCAGAATACAAGCTGCTGAAATGAGATTCCTCAGACCAATAGCAGGATATCAAAGAACAGACAAAAAAACACAACACAGAAATAAGACATCAACTAAAAGTAGAGGAATTAAACACAACAATAGAGAAATACAGAAAAAAACTGGAAAGAACACTTAGCAAGGATGAGTGAGAATAGAATACCCAAAGCAGCATACAACTATTCACCACGAGGAAGAAGAAGTTTGGGAAGACCAAGGAAAAGATGGAAAGAGCAGCAATTTGGAGCCGGAACAGGCTAGTAAATAAGCCTAAACCATGAAGAAGAAGAAGAAGAAGATTATTACATCCTCAACTCGTGCCCAACGCAGGGTCGAGTCGAGGGATGAGATGAGATGAAGCCCCTTATGTAGAGGTATGTGAATGATAAGGGTGCCGGCCGACCACGCCTGACGCACCATCACAGGGGCGGATGAATGAAATGAAACGAAATGGATGAGATGAGTGTGGAGAAATGGTGGAATGGAATTTTTGCTGGGGAAAACGGGAGAAACCCCGAGAAAACCCTTACCAAGCTCCGTTTTGTCCACTACGAAACCCACATGGAGTGACCGAGACTCGATCCCAAGACACCAGCGGTGAGAGGCGAACGTCTAACCGCTTGCGCCACGGAATCGACATTATTATTATTATTCTTTATTTATTTCCAAAATATTAAAACCACCATTATTATTATTATGATTGTTTATTTATTTCCAAAATATTAAAAATTTCTCGTTCTATTACAGTCAATTTATTAAAGTTATTCAATTAAGTACTGCGTATGGCCGCCCTACCTAGAACCCAACCATGCCTTCCCATGGTACAATCTGTTTAGGACAAACAAGAATCTCAATTATACCTTATCCGCTGGTAGAGTGATCCTAACATAAGCAGACGCCAATTGTATCCTTCCGCCATTCGCGCCACAATTGCTGTCACATTGACAGGAGCACGTGTGAAGTATATAAGACATGTGCTCGTTCAATGGGGTGGATTACAAGAACGCTGGTGAGATTTTTCACTGAACTTTGTGAAATATATTTAAAAGAACTGTTTTTTTGAGCACTAGTGAAAGGTTTCCTAGACTTGAGTTTTAAAAATTTAGATGGCGACACAGTGACAGAAGACTCGACACTTTCAACCATTTTGTTGCATCAGAATCGACTGAAGCATGACCCAAATGCATCACGCATATGTAATAAACTGTTTTACGTTGTAATTATTGATTAGATATAATTTAGAATATTTTCTATGTTTTGAGTATCATTTATTTTTATTCACGAAGAATAAAAAGTATATTCAGAATACATATTTTTTTATTTAATGAAGGGAATTACTTTTTCACGTACTTATTGCTTCTACAACGTACGTCGGTGTCCATAACCAATGAAAAGCGAGCAGGTCACATGGTTTTGTTTTGATGAGGATCACTTTAAGAGCGGATAGCCTTTAAGGGTCGTATCTATGAACGCATTAGACCGTAAAAGTCGTTCTCTGCTGAGAAAGTTGCATCTCGAAAATCTGTTCATGCGATAATAATTGTCGAAATTCCTAAGCTACCTGGTGAGGTGACTTTGCAGAGAACGAATCGTGAGCAACCCGATGGTAACCGATGTACTTTGAAACCTTACTGTCGGACCTTACAGTCGGACCTTGAAGACTTCGATCATGTTTTCGGCATACGTAGAGAAGAGGAATTTGATAGAGTCTACCACAGAATTTAACTGGAAACACAAGAGAATCGGCGTAATATCGCGCGACGCAGACGTCGTCGTATACGGTATTGTTTGCGGGACGCAAGCGTAAATGCGTTCCTCTAGCAGACGAAAATAACGGAAGTGGTTTTATCGCTGAGAATTCTGGGTAATTTCTTGCCAATATTACGAAAAAAACTACTTTCATGCGTGACCAGTCAGCGACTCGCTAATTCGAACTTTGCAAGTGTCACGGAAAACTCAACTCACCAGAGACTAATGTATTTGCATGCGGCCCTAAGTCAGCAGGTCTATTATAACCGTTCTATCTTAAATAGAGGAAATGTTATTCTCTAGTAAGACTACCTGTGGCCTTTCAGCCATATCACTAGACTCATTTCAGAGTAACCAATTATAGAATATATATATATATATATATATTTCTTCCATTAATTCTATTAACACAGTTTAACCTCTCGCCTTATAGGTACTTTTACGTGCCACACGTCACCCGGAGTTTAAAGTGACACGATCTGTCGGGAGAGGGATTTTAAATGTGGATCACATTCATACTTTTTTATCACACAAGAAAATATGAGGACCTCAACGTATAAATCCAATCAAAGTCTACAGATCCATAGTGAATTTTATAAACTTATTTATTTATTTTACCTGATGGAGTTAAGACCGTAAGGTCTTCTCTTCCACTTCACAAGGTTAAATTATACATACAATAACAATTATGAATTATCTACGTGTTGATTAATGATACATAATATATATAGGCTACACAGTATACAGTTGACAAGGGAAAGAAAGAAAAATAGTAATAATAAAAATCCATCCATCCATGGTAATTCTGCCCGAGAGCAGGTCTTTCACTGTAATCTTAGCATTTTCATGCTATGCTCTACAGCTTTATTAGGGAATTATATGTGTGGTAGCTTCCCGTTGCTTTCCACACTCGTGAAGGATGATTATGATAAAGATAAGGATGATGATGATGGCCGGATGATTTTCGGGAATCGTTGGGCCCTATGCTTCCTGACATTTAACTTGCAAGTGAGGAAACCCCCGAAACTTGTAATCGTTTATATATATATATATATATATATATATATATACAGGGCTTCCAATATAAAACCGGACACGCCTCACGGGGTTTCACCCGTCAGGCTGCGCTCTCTCCTCGTCCGCATTTCACTCTGCCAGCCGCAGAGTGTCCGGTTTTATACTGGAAACCCTATCTATCTATCTATATATATATATATATATATATATATATTGTAATTTAGATTTAAGACTTTTCTTTTGTATTTTTTTAAACCTGGTTGAGTGGTAGACAAGGCCTTAAGGCCTTAACTCTGCCAGGTAAAATAAAGCTATTATTATTATTATTATTATTATTATTATTATTATTATTATTATTATTAAAAAAAACTCACCCAGGAGCTTGTCCGGGAATCGAACTCGGGCCCGCTGCGTGGCAAGGCAGCACGCTACCTCGATACCACAGATGTGGTCAATAATATTATTAATAATAATAATAATAATAATAATAATAATAATAATAATAATAATACTAATAATAAAAATAATGTCAATAAGTAATATAAAAAATAATAACCTATAATTAGATTAAGTAAACGGCTTGGTAAAGAAAGTTTAAAATATAAAGGAATAATAAAACGTATATATGGAACATGGTTGTATATTATATTGTCTAAGGAAATATGAAGTGAGTTTCTTTTTAAACGGTTTTTGATTCTGGCAGTCCTTGATACAGTGGAGGAAATTGGTATACAGCCACTAACTTTTAGTAGTAAAACAACCTGAAATATTTATGCAAATAACGTATGTGTGTCATAGATTACATATAATTATCTTGGACATAATTTCATACAGGTCTCCTCATTTTGTATCTATTATATATGTAAATAATACGTAAAATCTAAAAAAAAAAAAAAACGCTGTCCTAGGGGTGGAAATCGGTATAAAGGCAGGTCAACTTCTGGCTCTTACACAGACATAAATATAAACAAAACACTGCAATTACATGGAGACGACGTGTCTGTGAGCATTGTTCATCAGTAGCAAGTCAGCAGTACGTACAATGCCACGTGGAAAGCCTCTATCAAATGAAGAGAAATCAAGAGTTAGTGCCTTCTAGGAGATGGGCCTTTCCAATAGACAAATACCTACGAAATTGGGACTTCAAGATGTGTCATTGATAATTTTGTCAAACTGGGCTCACAATATGAAAAAATCGGGAAATATGGACGCAAGAAAATTGTCTGAGCGCACTAAACGTCTCATTTTACGTAAAGCAAAAGGTAAGAGTAAGTTTTCTTCTCAAATCCAGGCTGATTTGAAGTTGCCAGTAACAGCCAGACGAGTAAGACAAATTCTGTCAGAAGACAAGAACCTAAAATTAAAAAAAAAAAAGAACACCTCTGAACGATGTACATAAGAAAGTTAGAATGCCTTTTGCTGAAGAACACATGTCCTGGATCTCAGAATGGAATAAAGTATTGTTCAGTGATGAGAAGAAATTTAATCTGGACGGGTCTGATGGCCTTCAGTATTACTGGAACGACCTCCGTACTGAAGAGCAAGTTAGAATGAGTAGAAACTTCGGTGGTGGAGGCGTTATGATTTGGGCAGAATTCTGCTTTAAAGGAAGATCAAAAATAATATGGATACGCACCAAGATGAATTCTGAGTCCTACACTGAGGAGCTTCTGGAGTCCTAATTGATACGAATGTATGAGGAATTTGGCGAAGATCTAATTTTTCAGCCAGATAATGCTTCCATTCACGTGTTTGCCAAATCAAAGGAGTGGTTCAGGAAGAAAGAAATACCACTTTTGACGTGGCCAGTCAGAAGTCCTGATTTAAATCCGATTGAGAACTTATGGGGGATCCTGGCAAGGCGTGTGTATCGCAATGAACGGCAATTTGGGACAGTGACTGAGCTGTGGAATTATTATTCCAGAAGAGTGGGCTTCAATCTCAGTGGAAGAAATAAACACCCTCATCAAGTCAATGCCAAAGAGAATCTTCCAAGTAATTAACAACAATGGAGGTTCAACTAAATTTTAGAACTTTGTTGTAAACTTTGCGATCAGTCTCTTTGGTTTAATCTGTGAAATACACAAAGTGCCTTTATACTAATTTCCACCCATATGTGAGAATGGTTTCAGTTTTCATGTACTTTTTTTTGACGGAAATGGATAATTAATTTTGACATTATTTGTGTGTGTTTTATACTCAATCACCTCCTAAGTTAATATAGAAAAATGCCAAAGAAAGAGTAAATAAGCTTGTGTTAACTCTTTTAACAAGTGTCTTTATACCAATTTCCTCCACTGTATACGAGGGGAAGGAATTCCAGAGTCGGGTGGCTAAATCAAGGTAGGATGAGGAATAGTCAGATGTTCGATGCACAGGAAGAGCTAGAGTTAAATTTTGTCTCGATCTAAACAATGTCTGTGCGGCTCTGAACCTCCGGGTTCAATAGTATCAATGCCGGTATATCAGAACATTACAACCAGTATCTCTGAACAACCTCGGAGGGAATTTGTTCGTGTTCCTTGTATAATTATTACCCTTTAATTAGCCTGACATTTTGACTGAAAGAAGATAAATTGTACCAGCATTTGGACATCCCTCAAGAGATAAGATACTTGATCACATCACGGGGGGTAACTAACGTCGTTATGAGTAGCTCATTATCAGTCAGCTGCCTTCGGCATTCCGGTTCCGGTGCAACAAAACATTCCTCGTGAGTCATATGGCGCAGATCAGTGTTTGTTTGTTCGTATTTTATGCGCTGCCTTACCGTTCATCAAATTATAATGGGGCTTTTTGCAAAATGTTCACGAGTTTCCCGGGAAGGTTTTAGGCTATAAGAGAGTTGAAATACTCAACCCCTTCACCCTTAAAAATCACCCTTTGTAGTGAAAAACGTGTTTTTTTCGGTAGCTTTTTGGACACTTAAATTTCTTACGCTGCCTAAACCATAGCATATACATCTAATTAATGTTTACTGAACTCAATATCTAAAAAATCTACAAAAAAGTCCGCGACAGTAAATGTCTTTTACGGATACTTACTCACCGGCATTATCGAACCCATAGGTTAATGGCCGCGCGGACATAAGCTCTCCATACATCCCTATCCTGAGATGCGTTTCAATGATACCCTGTATAATCTACTTCCCTCAAATCAAAGGTAATGTTATTCTCCTACCTCGTTCTTGGTCTACCAACTGGGCGTTTTCCCTCTGGTTTTCCTACAAGAAGCTTCCATGCACGTCTTTCATTCCCCATTCGATCCACATGTCCTGTCCATCACAGTCTACGAGACTTAGCTCTTATTATATCTGGCTTCCTATAAATACCATGCAGTTCACTGTTATAACTCACAATAATAATTTTTGTCTTTGAGCTCATTGATGCCAAAAAGATCGGGATAAGTAGATTCGCTGGCAACGCTGGGTAATCAGCACGGAGTATCTTAAAATAATTACGATATTATACAGAGTCAATATTATATATTATTAATATAATTACGATATTAATTTATATTTTTTCTTTTTACTTATTCAACTAAACATAAAAACACATTTCATTTATTAGGCGTAGCAGTGCACGCCAGTTAATAGCTAATTAAATAATTATATCTTCTTCTCCATCATAGTTTGACCTCTCATCTTATAGGTACTATTACAAGCCTCACGCCGACCTGACCTCAATCCAGGGTTTCCTCCGAGACAACACAACATTTAGATGAAACCAGCATTCACTCCCACATTCATACTAAACGTGTTGAATTGGTGATAATGATTCTGATGGCCAGATGATGTTCGGGAACCGTTTGGGCCTTAAATTTTCCCGATATTTGTCTTACAAGTGAAGAAACCCACGAAAACGCCATCACCCAAGAAAATTGTACCGACCGGGGATCGAAACTGGGCCTGCTACGTACGAGGCAGTGACGCTCACTCCAGACCACAAGTGGGGTTAACCTGAAGCCAAAATTTAAAAATCGCTCTAACGGTAGCAACTTTTTTTTTCCCGCAACGAATCTCAGTATATCACATTGAAATAAAATGAAAAAAGGTATTCCAAGAAAACCAGCGAAGTCAGACCATTAAGAACAGGGGTTTAGCTGAAAGCCGTAATATACAGGCCTATACTGGCGTACGCTGCTACACCTAAATTAATTAAATGTGTTTTTGTGTTAGTTGAATAGGTTAATAGGAAAGTAGGCCTAATTATACATTTACATCGTAATTATTTTAAGATTCCCCGTGCTGATCACCCGGTGTTGCCCGGGAATCTACTTATCTCGATCTTCTTGGCATAAATGAGCTAAAAGACAAAATAGGCCTACGTTATTGTGAGTTACCGTAAAAGAATACCCGCCATGTGCTGTTATGCTTGCACAGGAATCTACGTACTTGTCTCGATCTTCTTGGCATCAATTAAAGACAAAAATGGTTATTGTGAGTTATCCGTAAGAGATAAACATATGCTGTCGGGGACTTTTTTGTAGAGCTTTTCGAGATATTCAATTCTGTGTACATTAATTTTGTGTATTTGTTATGGTTTGGGCAGCGTAAGCCATTTAAGCGTCCAAAGAGCTACTTTTTTCACGTTTATCACTACAAAGGGCGATTTTTAAGTGTGTAGGAGTTGAGTACCATAACTTTCTTATAGCCTATGTTCATCCCGGGATTTTCCAGAAGATTTTGCAAAACGCCTCATCACAATCGGATCAACGGTATGGCCGTGCAAAAAGTACGAACAAACAAACATTCATATTTATATATTACATATATAGCCTATAGGCTTATAGAGTGACCGCTGTTTTTGTTTTCTTGCAGCGAACTTCGGTATAGGCCTACTATATGATTTATAATCATCATAAGTAATGCCACGAGTGATTTCCAAATTATCGATAAATTCACTCCTCACTTCGTGAGTCGTGAATTTATCTAGAGAATTTGGAAATCAAGAGTGGCATTTGTTAGGACTATTTAACGAATACAATTAAGCTGTTTACTCACAAATCATTGTTTAACTATAGTTATTTTAAAATATTTATATATTTAATGTAAACGGCGATGCTTGAAAACAAATCAGAAATGTGAGGTTATGTTCATTCACTGCTGCTTGATCATATTATTTATTGCCAAATAAGATCGCAATATCGTAAGAGTGCACCCAAGTGGAGAAATATTGAAACACATCAAACTATATATCATAATCAACATTACGGGTTATTCATTTATTTTTTTTAGTAAACAACACAGTAAAATCAAGGAATCTTTTCATTAATTGCTATATTCAATGTATTTGTTGGAGAAAAATAATGCTTTGACCTGTTCAGAACATTAAAAAGGGGGAGCTTTCTTTATCACAAAAGCAGGAGCTGATAAAGAGAAATCGATAAAGAGCGAGGTGAAACACGACTGTCATTGGTTGTAAAACAACATTCATTGTAACGTGATTTGCCATTGACTAGCGTTTGTGGCATGAGTTAAATAGTCATAAGTAATGCCATGAGTGATTTCCAATTTATCTAGAGAATTTTGAAATCAAGAGTGGCATTTGTTAGGACTATTTAACGAAGAAAATTATGCTGTTTACTTGCAAATCATTATTTAAGTATAGTTATTTTAAAATATTTATATATTTAATGTAAACGGCGATGTTTGAAAACAAATGAGAAGCGATAGGTACGCTTCATCTGCTTCTTTTGTTTATCACTGCAACCAGATCATACTATTTATTGCCAAAGGAACGCAATATTGTAAGAATGCTCTCTAGTGGAGAAAAAATGAAACACATCAAACTGTATATTAATTCATTTCTGATGTCGTATGATGTAAATATGACAATTATATTTTTCTGGATTATTACCTGGGAAAAAAAATACATTTAAGAAAGTGCAAACAGTGTTTTTTTGTGGTTTAATAAATTGCTACAAATGCTTTTATATTAACTCCTGCAAGCGCTATGTGTTGATATGTATGCACTATATATACAATCTGGTAGCCGTATTTCTTAGTGGGTCAGTCACTGCAAAATAATGTTATGACCTATTCAGAATGTTAAAAAGGAGGTGCTTTCTTTATTATGATAGACTTTAGTTGGTAAATTCTAGGCGAAACACGACTGTGATTGGTTGCAAATAAAACAATAATTGTAACGCGATTGGTCATTGACTCCATTTGGGGCATGAGTTAAATAGTAAAAATAAAGACATTTAGTAAACCAGGAAAGACGGACATTAGGAGTGAAGGTTTAATTGGAATCTTTTTTTTTTTTATCTTCGACATGCAATTCACTTGTCAGAGATGAGAACCCATCACCTGTTACTCAATACAAAGGACATCGATATGCGTACTTTTAATTTTCTGATAACGTTCATAAAATACTCAATGCCACTATGATAATCAAGACAGCTGTTATATAATATCAGTTTGGTTTTCCCATTTTTAAAACAGTGGATTATCTATTTAGGACTTATTGCGATTAGTTTTATGATCAAACAATGTGCCTAATTATTGATATGGTTAATAGGTCTTAAATAAGATTTGTAATAACATCTCTATAGACTATGTAGGGCGTTCAATTCTTGTCTACAAGAGGTTTCAAAATTAACTTCTTGAATCCAGACGTAAAATTGTAATAAATTTAATTTAATTTTGGCGAATTTAGAAGTAATTGAAGTTGTTGTCATAACAAATATATATATATATATATATATATATATATATATAATTGTCCATCGTTGTGGTCTCGAGGTAGTGTGCTGCCTTGTCACGCAGTGGGTCCGGGTTCGATTCCCGTTCGGGACAAGCTCCTGGGTGAGATTTTTCGGGGTTTTTCCTCACTTATAAGACAAATGTCAGGAAGCTTAGGGCCCAACAGTCCCCGAAAATCATCCAGCCATCTTCGTCATCCTTATCATTAACATCATCATCCACCATCGGTGTGGAAAGCAACAGGAAGCTACAACACCTATAATTTTCCAGTAAAGCTGCAAAGCATAGCATGAAAATTGTATGATTGCAGTGAAAGACCTGCCCTCGGGCAGAATTACTATGGATGGATGCATATATAATTATTCTGTACGTGTAGGTCTATTTGTCACTGAACTCCTCCTAAATGACTGGACAGATTTTGATGACATTTTTGTGTGTCTGAATGGATCCCTCGATGGTTTAGATTCATAATTGGACCTGCTAAATACATTAGGTGTAGCAGTTTACCTGAAGTGAAAACTTAAAAATCGCTCTAGCGGTCAATTTTCGATGTTTCACATTGAAAGTCAATATATTCTATTGAAATAAATCGAATCGGCCGAGGTGGACTAGTGGTTATGCTTCTTGCCTCTGATCCCGAGGGTCGCGGGTTAAAATCCGGCTGGGTCGATGGATTTTTTAGGATGGAAAAATCCAAGGAGCAAGTCCTCCGGGAGGGACTTTAAGCCGTAGGTCCCGAGTCTGAAGATTTTCAGGCTCGTAAAATATCCTTAAGCCTGAATGAAAGGCCTCTAAGCAAAATTTACCGAATTTTCCCATCCTAGTACTACCTTGGTTTCCTAGATGACAGTATGAAGAGGAACGCTGATCACGGACCACTCAAATGACATCTATACGAAAACAAGTATAACAAAATTAATATGGTTCAAATTCTTCCCTGTAGGGGGAGAGCGCCTAAATCTCTGTTAAGGGAAACATGGGCTTGAGAGAGAGAGAGAGAGAGAAGATGGAGGGAGGGGGAGATGGAGGAGGGGGAGAGACTGAGGGGAAGGGAGCGAGAGGGAGGTCTCTCTCTTTCTTTCTTCCTTCTCTCTATTCTTTCTTCTCCTCTCTTTCTCCCTTTCTACTTTTTATTCTTTCTCTTTTTCTCATCTCTCTCTTGTCCCTCTCTCTCTTTCCTCTCTCTCTCTCTTTTCTCTCTCTCTCTTTCTCTCTCTCTCTCTTTTCTCTTCTCTCTTCTCTTTCTCTTTCTCTCTCTCTTTCTCTTATCTCTCTTCTCTCTCTCTCTCTTTCTCTCTCTCTCTCTTTCTCTCCTCTCCTTTCCTCCTCTCTCCTCTATCTCTTCTCTTTCTCTCTCTCTCTCTCTCTCTCTCTCTCTCTCTTCTTTCTCTCTTCTCTCTTTCTCTCCTTTTCTCTCTTTCTCTCTCTCTCCTTTCTCTCTCTCTTCTCTCTCTCTCTTTCTCTCTCTCTTCTCTTTCTTCTCTTTTTCTCTCTCTCTTCTCTCTCTCTCTCTCTTTCTCTCTCTCTCTCTCTCTCTCTCTTCTCTCTCTCTCTCTCTTTCTCTCTCTCTCTTTTCTTCTTCTCTCTCCCTCTCCCTCTAGATGAGAGAGCTCCCAACGCCACTTTCGTACTTATCCAAAAATGAGCGAAATCCGACAATTAGAAATGTTGGTTTACCTGAAATCCGAAATGAAAAACTTCCTAAACACTTGACCTATTTTGATTAAATTTGTGGTGTGTGTTTGAGTGGATTCCTGGATGTTTTAGATTCACAATTGGACCCTCTAAAGCCATTAGGTATAGGGCATCAGTTGAACGAAAATTTAAAAATCGCTCTAGCGGTCACATTTTTTTGAAGTTTCACATCGAAACTCAGTTGAGTGGTTAAGATGAGAGTTTTTATGTGAAATTTGAATTTGAATTTATCTTACATTATATCGTTTTAAAATAATCCGAGGTAGATATTATCCAAAAAATGAGCGAAATCCGATAATTAGAAGTGGAGATTTAACTGAAATCCGAAATTAAAAACTAACTAGCAACCGCCATGTTTGTTTCGTCTCAGTGTATACCATACAATTTAATTAATTGACATTTCATTTATTTAGGCGTAGCAACGCACGACTGTATGTAACGGGAGAGCGATTCTTATGCAGATCTTATGTGGCCGTTGGAGTACTAGAGGTTAAGACTCCCACCTTTGTATACAATCGGCACTAGATGTCAGCCGTGCCTGAAGGCCGCCTTTACTCTCAGAACAAGCGTCAGATTACTTATTTCAATTAGACGCCAGGGTCATGCTGACACCATATTTAGACCAGTGTAAAAATCGTGACCCTCCCGGGACTTTCCCATTTATAGCATATTGTAGGTATTTTTATTACTCCTCTTAAACAAATGTACCGATTTTAATGATTTGTGTGTGTATGTGTTTTTTTGATTGGGTTCCTCGATGGTTAGATTCGCAATTGGACCCTCTAAAACCATAAGATGTAGGAGTTCACCTGAAGTGAACATTTAAAAATCACTCTAGCGGTCACATTTTTCGATGTTTCACAACGAAACTCAGTATATCCTATTAAAATAAACCGATGTAGGTATTGTCAAAAAATGAGCGAAATCAGACAAATAGAAGTGGAGGTTTACTTGAAATCTGAAATTAAAAACTGCCTAAACGACTGGACCAATTTTGATTAAATTTTTTGTTTGAGTGGGTCCCTCGATGGGTCAGATTCACAATAGACCTGGTAGGTGACGCTGTGATCGGGTTATAAGATTTTTTTATGTCAGATGTGTAGTCATCTGCATTTCCGGAATATTCCGTGCGACAAAAATGCCACGTCATAATGCACGCTTCTTGAGCCACAACAGATGGTAGAGAGGAGTTTTCTTGCGAACTTATTAATTAGTTAATTTATGGTAAAAAAGTAAATAATTTTTTATAGTCCGGCCATGACACGAGAATTGAACGTTCTGTCGGGTCCGCTAGTATATATATCCCATCATCACTTTAAGTGTATAATGAGTAATATTTATGAAGATTGATAAAATAGATAGATAGATCATGGGTTGATTAATGTCTGTGACATCGTCCGATTCGTAATAGCCAATTTTGTCGGTCCATCCAATCTCCTGGTTGTAGATGTTTCTCCTTCATATATAAACATATTCACTGACTCCAGGAGGTTTTAGGTCTTCCTCTACCTCGTCTTCCCTCAGGTTTCCATTCCAAAACAGATTTTGGTACTCGATCCTCTTCCATTCGCTGGACATGTCCGTACCATCTTAATTGCTGAGTTTTAATATAATCAGATTATCAGGCTCTTAGCTGTAGTGAAAGCAACTGATCTAAGGATGGACACCTGAAAAAAAAAATCCCTGGTCCTCCAGGTTGGGGGTTGATGCGGTAGGCCAGCTCCCTCCCAACAGAAAAAAATTGCAATGCTAGAAAACCTAATAGAGATAAGCCGGTCAGATTAAAAGAAAGACGAGTCAAGATTGAAACAATAAAATCAGAAACATTTCCACGGGTACAACCTTCGTAATTCTCTAAAATAAGGAAGCTATTGAAAGTAGTGGTGAGTGAAGTGTGTTCAATGTTAATGAGAGAGTAATTAATTACTGATGTAGCAAAACATAATCACGATCTTGACGCGAGAGTTACAACATTCAATTAATTCATGATAACTTTCACTGTAACATAATTAACTGGTTACGTCATCACAAGATGATCGCATTAAACACCCGCAACAAGTAGGTGTAGCCTTCTTTGCACAGAGTACCTTAATAATAATAATAATAATAATAATAATAATAATAATAATAATAATAATAATATAATAATAATAATAATAATAATAATAATAATAATATAATATATATAACCCAAGATTATAATTTACAAATTTCGGTGAGTAAGACAAAAACTATGGCGTTTCAAGGGAAAATACCGATAAGAACTAAAATTGTTATTAACAACAATATAATAGAACAAGTTAATAACTTTACTTATCTTGGCTGCAATCTTTCGTACGACACATGTAAAGACATAGACATAAAATTGGTCAAATTTCAAAAACTTATAGGAACAATAAAAAGCATTCTTTTCCGAAAAGTACGTCCAGATACTATTCTAAAATTTTATAAAACAATGGCTCTTCCAACTCTACTTTATGGTTCTGAAACCTGGACTCTTACTACAGGTAAATTAAATAGGATAGTAGCTGCAGAAATGAAGTTATTAAGACCTTTAGCGGGTTATACGCTTTATGATCACATGCGTAATGAAGATATCCGCAAAGCTCTCAACACACCAGCAATAACTGAAATCATTCAAAAATATCAAAATAATTGGCATGAACACCTTCTGAGGATGCCAAACAATAGACTACCTCTGCAGCTATTGAACTACAGAGACACAGGGCGAAGAGACCCAGGAAGACCTAAGAAGAGATGGAGGGATCAATTTCTTTCCTGAAGCGGAACAGGCCAATTGGCTTAATCCATGCCTGCCATTGATGATGATATATATATATATATATATATATTCATTCATTGTGTTCTGCTCAAGAGCAGGTCTTTCACTGCAAACTCAGCATTCTCCACTCTTCCCTTAACTCAGCTTTCCTTTTTGTATCTGCATACAATCCATTTATTTTAATATTGTCTATCATCTGATGTCTTTTTCTCCTCTAACTTTCTTTCCGTTGGCCATTCCTTCTAGGGCATCCTTCAGCAGGCAGTTTCTTCTTAGCCAATGGCCAATCCAATTTCTTTTCCTCTTCTTTATGAGTTCCAACATTATTATTCTTTCACCCACTCTGTCTAGCGCATCTTTATTTCTTACTTTGCCTGTCCATTTTATACGTTCCATCCTTCTCCATATCCACATCTCAAAAGCTTCCAGTCGCTTTTTCTCATTCCGTTGTAATGTCCAAGTCTCCGCACCATACAATGCTACACTCCACACAAAGCACTTCACTAGCCTCTTCCGTAATTCTTTCCCTAAAGGTCCGGAGAAAATGCTTCTCTTCTTGTTGAAAGCTTCTTTTGCCATTGCTATCCTCTGGTTTACTTCTTGACCGCAGTTCATGTTACTACTGATAGTACAACCCAAGTATTTGAAGTTCATTTGCTCAATGGATATATATATATATATATATATATATATATATATACTCGAGTTCAAATCCCGACTCAAGCATTCATTTTTTTCTTTTCATGTCATATATATATATATATATATATATATATTCAATGTTTACACATCTTTCTGTGCCTAAAGTTTTATTTTCCTTATCCACTCGTCCCTAACCATCCACTCTATGCCCTTCAGTCCTCTTGTTTTCATCCCAGTTCTTTTTTATTGGATTCACGAGTTTCGAGGTCTTCCTTTCTTTCTTCTTCCAGGTGTTTTTTTGGGTAACCTTTCCTCTTGCATTCGTCGTACATGTCCATACCAATTTCATTGCTTACATAATAATAATAATAATAATAATAATAATAATAATAATAATAATAATAATAATAATAATAATAATAATTTATTATATATATTCAATGTTTACACATTTTTCTGTGCCTAAAGTTTTATTTTCCTTCTCCTCTCGTCCCTAACCATCCACTCCATGCCCTTCAGTCCTCTTGTTTTCATCGCAGTTCTTTTTTATAGCATCCACGAGTTTCGAGGTCTTCCTTTCTTCCTTCTTCCAGGTGTTTTTTTTTGGGTAACCTTTCCTCTTGCATTCGTCGTACATGCCCAAATTAATTTCATTGATTACATATTATTATTATTATAACTCGTGTCAAAATAACTGTCGCCATCTTCAGGAAATCAAACGCCATTTTTTTTATCCATCCATTGATCCGGCTTCATCCTAGTACATTGACAGCTGCTTGAACTCATTCCATAAAAGTCTTCTCAGCCGTCTGTTCTTCTTTCTCTATTCTAGTGCCCAATCCATAAGTTTTCACAATATTACTTCTGACATTTAGCTTCAATTGTATCTCTTCTGTCAGGTTGCACATCTATACAATCGCGGGTTCAAACTAGATGGATTTCTTTAGAATGGGAAAATCCAAGGAGCAAGTAAAAATACTGTAGGCCCACGGCGAGGGATTAAACAGTAGCAATGGAATTAAACTATTTTTATTATAGTAAAAGCTTCTTATTCGCGGGGGATATGTTCCGCAAATATGCCGCGAATATGTAATGGTAATTTGTATGGGTATATAGGGGATACGTTCCAAGGTTATTTGTTGGGATTATTTAACCAATAAAATTAAGCTGTTTACTCACAAATCATTATTTAACTATAGTTATTTTAAAATATTTATATATTTAATGTAAACGGCGATGTTTGATAACAAATAAGAAACGATTGGTACGCTTCATTTGCTTCTTTTGTTCATCACTGCAATCAGAGCATTATTTATTACCAAAGGAACGCAATATTGTAAGAATGCACTCTAGTGGAGAAAAAATGAAATACATCAAACTGTATATTAATTCATTTCTGATGTCCTATGATGTAAATATGACAATTATATTTTTCTGGAATGTTATTACATTGGGGGGAAAAAAATACATTTAAGAAAGTGCAAACAGTGGTTTCTTTTTTTGGTGGTATAATCAATTGCTACAAATGTTTTTATATTAACTCCCGCATGCGCTATGTGTTGACAATCATGCACTATATATATATATATATATATATATATATATATATATATATATATATAATCTAGTACCCGTATTTCTTAGAGAGTCAGTCACTGCAAAATAATGCCATGGTCTTTCAGAATGTTAAAAAAGGAGGTGCTTTCTTTATTATGATAAGCTTTAGTTGGTAAATTTTAGGCGAAACACGACTGTGGTTGGTTGTAAATAAAAAATCATTGAAATGTGATTGATCATTGACTCCCATTTGGGGCATGAGTTAAATAGTGAAAATTAAATCAATTAATGAGAGATTCTGAACAATTTTTCTTTTACTCGACATTATAAATTGGCAACAAAGCAGAAGAGACCCGTGTTATTCAATCAAAATTATTGCAACGAATGGCAAGTTGAAACAATAAAACACCGATCGTGGCGAGGACGACATTTATCAACGGACATAGCAGCACATGAAATACAGCGGCGATAGCTTTTAACAACGAACTTTAGGCTTAGTGACAGTAAGATTTGTTTTACTTTGATATTAATTTGTCCATTTGGTTGGAATCGTTGTTTGATAAAAGCCGCCATGACACGTGCCTGCAGTAAAAAAGTTGCCGATGCGTTAATAAAGGATAGTAATCCTTCTAATATACCGCAGGTCATCGAATGAACACAATTGAAAATACTCTCACGATAATCCATCGAGAAAACATTCCAGCTAGGATAAATAATTATATTTGAAGACATCGAAATTATAAAAGAAACAAACAACACCTCACTTCTTAATGAGAACGCACCCCAGTCAAACCCATTATACGACATCGTCAAGAACAAGTCAGTTGGAGTATACATCATCGTACACAACAAGTAGCAGAAGCTCAACCTGCAGAAGATGGAAGATAACTTCCGAAAGCGCTCCAGTTAATTTTATATACAATATTTTAACAAAGTTGAGGACGACGGCACCTACCAACAGGTACAATTAAATTTTTTAACTTTCACCGTATGACTTTTATGACAATCTGGCTGATTTACATGAAACTTCTCAGTAAGATAAATGTCTCCTGGAAGCGTTACGAGCGCTTCGCAGGACAAGGATGGTGGAAGGGCTGCTTCCTCTGAGCCTCCAAACATGCTCCTCTGGGTATTCACTCCCCAAGAGAGGGCTGCTTCTTCCGTTCTTCAAGCCCTACAAGTTTAGCTGTGCTATTGCTTGTCGCCCTGTTGACCGTTGAAGACGATATTTTAAATAAATGGAAAGTTTTAGTGAATCCAGGAATAAGAATGGATAATAAAGTGTGCATAAATGATCTTCTATTTGCTGACGATGTAATCATAATACAGAAAAATAAAGACGACTTACAGAAATCAATGCATGCATTAAATTAAATATGTAAATTATATGATCTAAAGATTTCTGTAAGGAAAACGAAGGCCATGGCTTTTAGAGGAAGAGATCCAGTGAGATCCAAAATTATTTTAGAAAATCAAAGTAGGCTATAGAACAGGTGTCTAGTTTCAAATATTTGGGCTGTGATGTTGGCTACAATGTGGAAAGAGATATTGACTCCAAAATAAATAAATTTCAGACGGTGTGTGGCACAATACAGAGAACATTCAAAAATAAAATTAGAAAAGAAACCAAGATAAAAATATATGTTATGGCGGTTCCCACAATATTGTATGGATGTGAAACTTGGGCTCCAGTGAAAAAACAGAAGGCGGAGATGAGGTTCCTAAGACAAGTAAAAGGATGTACAAGACTTGATAGAATAAGAAATGAGGTTATAAGAGAAGAATTGAAAGTACAGCCTTTATTGGATAAAGTCACGAATTACAGACAGAAATGGATTGATCATATGGATGGAATGAGTAAGGAGATATATCCATTGTTAGCAAGAAATTATCAAGCAAGAGGAAGACGTGATGTTGGAAGACCTAGAAGACGTTGGGCTGATGCATTATGAAGTCGGAACGGGCAATTGCCTAATCCCTGGAGTGATGATGATGATCATATGACTTCACCTCAACGGAATTTGATATGAATTTTACTAGTATTGACTCTAATATACCGACTGCATCCGCGAATAAAGACATTTTTAGCCACGAATACAGGAACTGTGTCGCAACTTTTTAACCCGCTGTATTATCATGGAAGAGATGATATTTAAGGGGAAGGAGTAATTGGCTACTGGCGGCTATCAACACGTCAAACAGATGTCAAGAATAACAAGTTTTAGGCGAGTCTGATTTCCATGTAAACTACAGTTATTTACCAATTTGAACTCTTGTATTCCACTCCACAATCAAGAGCACTTGATGTTTGTAACGTTTTTTTTCTGCTCCACCCTTCGCTCTTCCTAATACACTTTGTACATACTTATCGAAACAACGCTTACAGGTGTCTCCGAGTACCGCAGATGCTACCCAAGGCTGGTTATCCCTTAAATTCTTAATGTATCCTTTTGGATACATCAGTTGGTTCAGTTAATGTAATATTTTAAATAAATCAGAAGAAAAGAAACAAAAATAAACCACTTAAATGTGTGTCTAATTATACAATATACCTAATAATAACAGTTATACAAGATTCCGTTTTCACTGCGGTCCTCCACATTCAAATAACTAACAGAAGAAATTTGTGTTTTACCAATTTAAGGGTTATTTCGGTTTAAGGGTCAGTTTCACCAACAGAGGTAACTGTATTACGCCAGTTTTCCCCGTATATAATGCATAGCTTAAACTGGCGTAATACAGTCACCTGTGTTGGTGAAACTGGCCCTAAATCGGAATGCCTTCAGAGAAATCTCTAGGAACAATAATCACAAATAGAAATGAAATGCACAAAAAAAAATTAAACATAGGCTCAATTCTGGAAATGTATCCTAGTATGCATTACAGGGACTCTTGTCATCTCAACTCCTTTAAAAAAAGCTAAACTGAAAATATATAAAACCATATAGAGTAATTCCATATGTGACTGACTGACATTTACAATACACTTTTGCAGCAAAATGGTTGCATAAATATTACAATTGATTGAAATTAGGGGTGTTATCTACGTGATATGATAGAGGAATAGTGTGTGGTTAAGACTGTACTTAAATATACAACTTTTGAAGAAAAACAGTGCTATTTATTATCTATCAAAGTATGTGTGACTGACTGACATAAATGTCAACTCATCATGCAGCTTAACATGTTCATCTGCATCATTCTCTGAAGTGTGATTCCTAATTAAATTTTCCAAAATACCGTTTGGAGGACACATTTCAAGTTACATTCTCAATAAAAAACGAAACAAAAATCACAATTAAGACCAGAGTTATAACCTAATATATGATGTGTGACTGACTGAGTACATTCTGTGACTGACTGACATATCTGAATTTTATTTTGACTTTAATATTCTGGAGCTGCAAATATTATACAAATATTAAAAATAATATGAAATTATAATAGATTTAATATATATTAAATACAGTCATTTTAAAATGTTTATATATTTAATGTAAACAGCGATGTTTGAAAACAAATGAGAAACATTATGTTTCATTTATTCATCACTGCAACCAGATCATATTATTTATTGCCAAAGGATCGCAATATTGTAATAATGCGCCCTAGTGGAGAAAAAATGAAACACATCAAACTGTTTATAACCAACATTATAGGTTATCAATTAATTTCTGATGTCCTATGATGTAAATCATATTTTTCTGGAATGTAAAAACCTGGGAAATAATACGTTTAAGAAAGTGCAAACGGTGGTTTCTTTTCATTATGGTATAATAAATTACTACAAATGTTTTTCCTATTATATCCCGCAAGCAGTATCTGTTTACATTCGTGCACTATATATACAATCTGGGAGCCACTTTTCTTCTAAGATTATTACATCTTAATATATAGATTATTATATTCGACGTATTTCTTAGAGAGTCAGTCACTGCAAAATAATGCTCTGGCGCACGCCGTAGCGTAGTGGTTAAGGCACTGAGCTACAAGCCGGAGGGTCGAGGGTTCGAGTCCCGGTGGGGTCAGGATTTTTAAACTGACCCAAACCTTCTGGCGGCACTATGGCCCTGGGGTCGACTCAGCCTCTAACTGAAATGAGTACCATACGCTTGTTCTGGGGTAAAGGCGGCCGTCACGCAGGGCTGACACCCCGCTGACATCAAGTGCCGATTGTCAAGAAAAAGTGGGAGCCCTAACCTCCTACTACCCCAAGGGCCTCCTGAGGCCTGTAGTGAGATCACTTTACCTTTTTTTACCTATTTAGAATGTAAAAATTGAAGAGCTTGATTTTAATATGATAAAATTGAATTGATAAAATGGAGTGAAAAACGACTGTGGTTGGTTAAATCAAAATTCATTGAAATGTGATTGGTCATTGACTCCCATTTGGGGCATGAGTTAGATAGTCGAAATAAAATCAATTAATCGACCTTCCGGCTTGTAGCGCAGTGCCTTAACCACTACGCTACGGCGTGCCCCCAACCAAGGTAGTACTAGGACGGGAAAATTCGGTAACTTTTGCTTAGAGGCCTTTTCATTCAGGCTTAAGGATCTTTTACGAGCCAGAAAATCTTCGGGCTCGGGATCCACGACTTAAAATCCCTCCCGGAGGACTGCTCCTTGGATTTTTCCATGCTAAAAAAATCCATCGACCCCGGCCGGGTTTGAACCCGCGACCCTCGGGACCAGAGGCAAGCAGATAATCAGTCACAAAGAAATAAATTTAATAAATTCCTCCACAAGTTATATAAAATAATGTACAACATAATATTAGCATCTACATTGAATAAAATCAATTGACGCAATGTACTTTCATGATAAGAGGGAAATTTTATCTCAAGGATTTGCTAAGATTATGACTGATAATCCACTTATATCACACAAGATAAGTTAGATATTTTTTTATCAATGAACCAAGTTCACAGGCTACAATTCTGCCATCTGTCGATGATCTAGTTTGTGATTCTAAATGTTATCAAATGGCAGCACCTGTTTAATATTGCTATTTGATATGCTGTGCTTACTGGATCGTAATTCGATACTGTAAACTTGTAGAAATTATTTTAACGTCGTGTTTTGCATTTCCTGCAAGTTCTAATTACAACAGCGAAGGTCACAAAACTAGAATGGTGGGAGGGGGAGGAAGAAAGTGAATGAATTCTGAATTTGATCAATGTATTTTATTACTTTCGGGCTAAATGGCCGTGGTTTGGTTTTATTATCACTCAACGTTTCGTCTACTACTGCGATAGACATCCTCAGGAGAATCTGCGTGCTCTTTGACCTCTAACTCTTGAAATGTCGGCTGCAGACTGGCCGTGCGTTATATAAGGACACGATTTCCAACGCACGGTCAGTTACTATAATACATATTAAAACATATACTTAAGAGCACTAAATCAAAATATTTACAAAAAATTATATACAGTCCCAATAATCTTAGAAAAAAGTGACATAAATCACGAACGGTCGCCCATCACTAGAAAAATATTAGAGTGTGTCGCCTCGAAAAATTTTCAAAGTCCAAATATTTTCGAGGCGGTCCGTGTCTTATTGCACTAATTCTGAGGCTTTCGCAAAGCTTTTTTAGCTCAAAACAGCCTAAGAATTATTTAAAACATACATAAAAACATAAATTAATTATATTTTATTATACTAAATTAAAATATTCACTAAAAATCATATATTTTCGGAAAAATTGCAAAAATAAATTGCACATTTCATGAACGGTCACCCATCCCAATGTATGGGAAATAATTAACATTCAAAAATGGTCACCCATACCAGCGTAATGGGATATAACGAAGAAAAATACACTTACTTACTTACTTGTCACTGGCACTATCGAACCCGTAGGTTCATTGCCGCGCGGACATAAGCTCTCCATACATCCCTATCCTGAGCTAATGCTTTCCAATCATTCCCTGTATAATCTACTTCTCTCAAATCATAGTTAATGTTGTTCTCCCACCTCATTCTTGGTCTACCAATTGGGCGTATTCCTTCTGGCTTTCCTACAAGAAGCTTCCATGCACGTCTTTCATTCCCCATACGTGCAACATGTCCTGCCCATCGCAGTCTACGAGACTTGACTGTTATTATTATATCTGGCTTCTTATAAAGACCATGTAGTTCATTGTTATGTAGTCTTCTCCATTCACCTGTCTGTTCATCTCTCTTTGGTCCAAAAATCTTCCTAAGAACTTTATTCTCAAATACTCGTAATCTCCTTTCCTCCCTTAAAGTAAGAGTCCATGTTTCGCACCCATATAATATAACTGGTAGAATAATAGTTTTATATATTTTCAGCTTAACGTTTTGTGAAAGGAGTTGGGACATCAAGAGTCTCTGCAATGCATAATAGCATGCATTTCCAGAATTGAGCCTATGTTTAATTTCTTTGTGCATCTCATTCCTATTTGTGATTATTGTTCCTAGGTATTTGAATTCAGCCACTTCCTCAAAATTTCTCTCATTTGTCATTAGCTGTCCATTTCCATTATATACTGAATTTCTACGTGTGACCATATATTTAGTTTTACTGATATTTAAAGAAAAATACACTACAATTAATAAATAAACATAATAAACCTAATTAGGTCACACAGGAGCCAATCACCCGGAGCCCAAACATGCTACTGGACACAGCCATGGAAAGAATGAATGACGCAAATATAAACACAAATATTAATTCACATATAATATTACATCATTCAAACTTTCAAAGTGTTTTATAACAGTTGAATGCAGGCTTTCACGGCCGGTAATCATAATGTTGAGTGATTCCGGGTTATGTGGCCATGGTCCATAGTTGGTGTTGATACCAGACGTTTCGCCCTCAACTGCGGAGGGCATCTTCAGTGGCGAGTGTTTCTAGGCGTGTTTCCTGGTCGGAAGATCTACTTGGAGTGAGCGCTGTGGACGTTGTGTTAGTGGTGGGTGCAGAGTGAGTGGGCGTGGCTCTTGCTGATTGGCTAATAATCGTCTCCTTGTTGTCCCTAGTGTTAATGCATCAACACCAACTATGGACCACGGCCACATAACCCGGAATCACTCAACATTATGTTTTATAACACTTCAAAACTCTACACATGGGGTTAATGGGCTCGGCCTTCGTACCCATGTCGACAAAATTTACAGTGTCGACAGAACTGCATAGTAGCGGCCATAGAAAAAGCCGCATTCTATGCAGACTTGTTGTTCGTTCGTTTTTAACTGAACGAACATTGATTCTAATTCGCACGGCCAGTCTGCAGCCGACATTTGAAGAGTCAGGAGGTCAAAGAGCACGCAGAATCTCCTGAGGATGTCTACCGCAGTAGTAGACGAAACGTTGAGTGATAATAAAACCAAACCACGGCCATTTAGCCAGAAAAGTAATAAAATACATCAATCAAAACACCTACCGTGAAAGTCTACAATTTTGTATAATTCTGAATTTCCCTAACAGGACGATGTTATGCATCAACCGGTTAAGCGCCATTTTTTTAAAAATTGAGTTTTTGATAATATCTGTTGCACTAGCTCATGGAGTAGGTGTATGTACGCACAATTGTAGCGCCAGATCTTTAAATATAGCCTCATTATTAAAGAAAAATGTAAACGCCATCAATACTATCAGAGATTCTACGTTTTGCAACGGCTATGAAACCAGATCTTGATAAATGCTAATCTAGATTTTGTATCATGCAGCTAAGCGCCAAATGTTCCCGCTCTTAGATTGTTGATGCATAACTGTCAAACAAGGAAAATAATTAGCAATATCTAGTATTGTTAGTTTGACGCTACAATAAATAGTGAAGATTGATTAAGAGCCGGTTTGACCAACAGAGGTAACTGTATTGCGCCAGCATAAACTGGCGTAATACAGTTACCTCTGTTGATGAAACCGACCCTTAAATTTTAAACGTATTTTTTTCGAAACTTACGTAATGGCGCATAGCCGGTTGATGCATAACGCCTTCTACAGGTCAGCTGATAAATTAGAAACAAATTATAGGATCTAAATTGATACTGTGTCGGTATCGTTGGTTTAGGGATTATGTTCCTTGACTTTGGTCCCAAGGATCGTGGGTTCAAACCCGGCCGAGGTATTTGGATTTTTAAGATGGAAAAAAATTCAATAGACAAGTCTTCAGGGAGGGACTTTAAGCCATGGGTCCCGAGTCTGAATATTTTCGAACACATGAAAGAATCTCAAGCCTAAATTAGTGCCCCTGAGCAAAATTAAATCTACCTTCCTCCTCCAAGTAATATCTATGATCAATCACGTTTCAATCAATTTTGTTTTACAACCAATCACAGTCGTGCTTCGCTTCGATAATTACTCTAAAAAATTTCTGAAACCTTGTATACTACTAATAACTATCGATCTGATAGAATCCTCGAGTAATGGTTCTAAATTAACCCAGCTTGGATCTTCCATAAGAAATTCTGTATCCAGAATTTCATCTGACATATTTTGAAAAAACATTAAATATGTGAACTATCAAATATGTAAAATGAAGCAGTAAAGGGTTTGATGGATACCAGATTGTTTTGACGCAATGTACTGGCCACAAGTCACTTACTGACATCTGTAAGGAAATGACAGTAGGTCTAACTGAATTAGCTTGGTCAAGAAACTCCCATTACAGTCAACTAACGTCCCCAAGTAGGGACATAGGGAGTATATCATATATATACCGTACAGATAGTATATATATATATATACTATATAGGCTAAATTAGAAAAATCTGACATGATTTAGTAATACTCGAAGTCTAGAAGTCTATATCTAAACATCGAAACATCAGGATGCTCCCTTTCGGCACTTACTTCATCAACATCATCATCATCAAACTTCACGGATTAGATCTTTGCCTGTTCCGATCTCACATCGTGTGAGACTTTTAAGAAATATCGTTTTACGTGGTGGATTTCCAGCCTGACGCACAACCCTCAACCTGGAGGACCGGTGGTTTTCTGTTGGGGTCCCTTTCCCTTAGAAGGTTGCCTTCTTCTCGGCTGACGAGAGTCCTTTTCCTGAGTTTTCCTTCTCCTACACCCTTAATAATACACTTGAGTAAAGTTTGATTGGTATTTTTTATCGACAGCCATGTCTAGATCCGCGAATTCAGTTACAGCAGGACCACCTCTTGCAGGATGTGGTTTTTCACCACTCACAGATGGTCTTAGTTATAGCTACATCAGTAGAGCCCGGATTTGCATACGAAATGCATGTTTTGTTTTACGCATTAAAAAGTATGCGGGAATGATTTACATGTTAAGTGGTTCCTTCAGACACAATTTGAGCGGTAGGTCTATTTGATAATGCATGGAAATGCATAATCAGGAGGAAAATACTAATTTTACATTTTTAATGCATAAATGCATATTTTACTCCTAAATTAGGTATTATATAATTTTTCCTAAATATAATTACTAGTAATTAATTAATTAAATATTAATTAATATTTTTAACTGATAAAGTCTCTGCAATCAATTGGATATAAGCGTAACGTGTATATTTACATCTGTGTAAGAGCGGGAATACCCGTGGGCCTTGAGAAATAATATTACGTTATTGCTAATATCGCATTCGATAAGCTTAGTGAAGTAATAAATAAAAATCCTCGCTACAATAGAATTTGTCAAATTTGCAAAATGCTCTCTGGTGATAATAAAAAAACTGTAACTGAAGAGGAATTCATTGAAGAACTGTGGTGTTTTTCACATGCACTTGTGACATAACGTGATGTAGAAAGGACATTTCCATTGTATAAAATCTTCTTCACTGACAAATGAAGGAGCTTCACACAAGAAAACCTTCCTTATATAATGTAACAGCCAGGAATAAGCTAAGATTACCCACAAAGCAAATAGTTTATTTTATTGTATTACAATGTTTTTGCATATTTTCTACATTTCATGCATATTTGCATGCATATTTAGTAATAATAATACTAATAATAACAATAATAATAATCATCATCATAGTACATTCACAAATTTACGCCATTTGTTGACCTGTTTAGGCCTCAAGAGAAACACCATCCAGAAGTCTTTTGAGTGGACGTCCTGGTCTTCTTCTTCCTGCAGGTTGATATCTTAACATTAGTTTGGGTATTCTGTGATCTTCCATTCGATGAACATGTTGTATCCATCTTGACTTATAATCAGAAATTTTGTTTTCTAAAGATTCCATATGTAATTCTTCTAAGATGTCTTCATTTTTTTTGTGATCTAGTAGTGTGTATCCTGCAGTCCTCCGAAGATATCTCATTTCAGCAGATCTAAGTCTCTGTATATCCTTCTGTTTCAACGTCCATACTTCGCTACCATACAAAAGAGTTGGAAGAGCCAGTGATTTATACACTTTCAGTCTTGAATGCTTTTGGACTAACTGTGGCTTGAAGATAGAATTTATTAACCCTAAAATTCTTAAAAATTTAGATATTTTATAACAATAATAATAATAATAATAATAATAATAATAATAATAATAATAATAATAATATAATAATAATATTTTATTTATTCTGGCAGAGTTAAGGCCATAAGGCCTTCTCTTCCACTCAACCAGCACAATTACAAATAAATATTTGACAAATATAGATATACACTTCTTCTTCTTCTTCTTCTTCCTTCCAAGTATTAGGCCAAGGCCTGTTACGATCCTATAGAAAATTTTCCCTCCAGCGTTTGAGGGAAATTCTCGTATAAGACTTGAAAGCATAATAATAGTCCCTTCGATTGGTTGCTGGCCAAAGGAAGGCAAGACCAGTGATGGGGCTGCCATCTTATAGCCTCTGGTCAGGCTTTTCTGGAGAAGAAAAGAAAATAAAGGAAAGAAGAAATGGAAGAAAGGAAAGACTCCCTAGCCCTCGGATGCCCTAATAGCGTCGGCGTCAAAAAACAAGAGTTAACCAAGAGAGGTTAGATAGTAAAGTTAAAAGAGTGCAAAACACAAGTAAGTGGAAGAAATGTTTTGCTCAGCTTGGGCACCTTGTGGTCGCCATCCACATATCCCCTAGATGAGGACCCCTGAGGGGAGAATACTAATTATAAACAGTTAAAGATACATTAAATGTAGCAATGTAAATTTCATGTACAAACAACATTTTATACGATAATAACAATAATAATACTTACGATAATAATAATAATAATAATAATAAAAGTATTCCTACTACAGGCCTCAGGAGGCCCTTGGGGTAATGGGAGGTTAAGGCTCCCACTTTTTCTTGACAATCGGCACTTAAAGTCAGCCGGGTTGTCAGCCCTGCGTGACGGTCGCCTTTACCCCAGAACAAGCGTCTGGTACTCATTTTCGTTAGAGGCTGAGTCGACCCCAGGGCCATAGTGCCGCCAGAAGGTTTTGGTCAGTGCCTTAGCCACTACGCTACGGCGTGCCCAATAATATAATAATAATATAATACTTTATTTTGCATACAAATCCAGGCTCTATTCATCAGAGATAAAAAAAACTCCTGGCGCGACAGGCCTACAAGGCCCTTAGCCTACCATCCGGCTGCTGGCCTCACATCCACATGTGTTAATCACAGCTGTAGATGATAATCAGCCAGCATAGGGGTGACATGTGGTCAGCATGTCGAGTCTCCTAGCCGTTATAGCTGGTTTTCTCAACCTGGAGCCGCTACTTATTGTAGCTACCCAAATGCATCACGATGCTGGGTGGACACCGGTCATCAGAGATAAAGGTCTTGCATATCTCATCCACTTCACCCTGGGTTGATGAGGACAAGTGCTGGGTCTACCCCTAACATAGGTGCTATCTCAACCTTCCCTTACTTATATAAGCTAATTCAGTTGTTTATTTTCCTATAGATGACAATGAGCGTCATGTGATTACCACTTGACTTCTTGAGTATTAAAATGGACTATGTCCACTTTGGTACATTTATAAATGAGCACGTAATACTGATAGCTCAAAAGTACATTTATGTTTATAATTGTATTTTCCTAGTATGTAATTCCAAGTGTCTGTTTAAAAAATACACTTGTTCTTTATATTACTATTTATAATACACTAGCTAATACCCGGCATGTGCTGCTACGCCTAAATAAATGAAAATCAATGTGCTTTATGTTTAGTTGAATAAGTAAACGGAAAAAATAATTATAAATTTATATTTTTTTGGATACCCCGTGCTGATTACCTGGCTTTGCCCGGGAATTTACTTATCCCGATCTTCTTGACATAAATGAGCTCAAATACGAAAATTAATGTGTTTTATGTTTAGTTAAATAAGAAGTAAAATTTATATCGTAGTTATTTTTAGATACCCCGTGCTGTTTACCCGTCCGGGAATCTACCCATCCCGATCTTCTTGGCATAAATGAGCTGAAAGACAAAAATTAATGCACTTCTTGTGATTAGTTAAATAAGTAAAATGAAAAATAATTATAAATGCATATCGTAATTATTTTAAGATTACAAGTGCTGATTACCCGGTGTTGCCCGGCAATCTACTTATCTCGAGATTCTTGGCATAAATGAGCTAAAAGCAAAATTCGTTATTGTGAGTTATCCGTAAAAGAATACCCGCCATGTGCTGCTATGCTTGCACAAGAATCTGCGTACCTGTCTCGATCTTCTTTGGCATCAATGAAACACAAAAATGGTTATTGTGAGATATCCATAACAGATAAACATATGCTGTCGCGGACTTTTTTTGTACAGCTTTTTGAGATATTCAATTCTGTGTACATTAATTTTGTGTATTTGTTATGGTTCAGGCAGTGTAAGCAATTTAAGCGTCCATTTTTCATGTTTTCCACTACAAAGAGCGATTTTTAAGGGTGTAGGAGTTGAGTATCTCAACTCTTTTATAGCCTATGTTCATCCCCGGAATCTCCTGAACATTTTGCAAAAAGCCCCATCACAATCGGATCAACGGTACGGTCGCGCATAAAGTACGAACAAACAAACAAACAAACATTAATTCATTTTTATATATAGAATTACTTAAATCAGTATTTAGAAGAAAATTCTGTGTTCTCCAAATATGACAATAATGGACATGGCCCATTTTAATACTTAAGGACTTACATCGCCTCAAGCAGACATCTAGTATGCAACTGAGATATTACTTGGAAGGGAAAACTAAGTAACTCACTGGCACAGTCGCACTCAGAGGTTAATGGCCACAATGACACAAGCTCTCCATACATCCCTATCCTAAGCTAATGTTCTCCTAATATTCCCTGTATAATTCACCTCCCTCAAACCGTGGTTAATCATCTCATTCTTGGTCTACCTACTGGACGTTTTTCCTCTGCTTTTCCTGTAAGAACTTTCCACGCTTCTGCTTTCATTCCTCATTCTTGTCACATGTCCTACCGATCTCTTCTTCTTCTTCTTCTTCCTTCCAAGTATTAGGCCAAGGCCTGTTACGATCCTATAGCAAATTTTCCCTCCAGCGTTTCACAGGACGGCCCAGTGATCTTCGTCCTCTTGGTATATAATTATAAACAGCTTTGGGGATCCGATTTGAACTTATTCTTTCTAGATGGTGTTTCCAATTTAGTTGGCACTGTTTAATATATGCGAGTTAACTGTTCTTATTAGATCAAGTTTCCCATTATGTCCATGTACCGTAGTTCACTTCTTTTGTGTTGTATTTCTCCATTCGCCTGTTTATTCATCTCTCTTTCGTCCAAACATTTTCCTAAGAACTTTATTTTCAAATACTCTTAATATTTTCTTCTCCCAAGAGTCCATGTTCCGCATTCATAGAACTGTTTTATTTATTTTCAGTTTAATATTTTTTGAGAGAAGTTGGGACGACAAGAGTCCCTGTTAATGCATAATACCATGCATTTTCAGAACTGAGCCTATGTTTAATTTCTTTCTGCACCCCATTCCTATTCGTAATTGTTGTCCCTAGGTATTTGAAGTCAGCCCTTCTTTAAAATTTCCATCATTTGTCTCTAACTGTCCATTTCATTACATAATATATTTCTATGTGTTATCATATTATTTAGATTATTTGATGTTTACTTCAAACCCTAATTTCTTTAGGGGGCACGCCGTAGCGTAGTGGTTAAGGCACTGAGCTACAAGCCGGAGGGTCGAGGGTTCAAGTCCCGGTGAGGTCAGGATTTTTAAACTGACCCAAACCCTCTGGCGGCACTATGGCCCTGGGGTCGACTCAGCCTCTAACGGAAATGAGTACCAGATGCTTATTCTGGGGGTAAAGGCGGCCGTCACGCAGGGCTGACAACCCGGCTGACAAAGTGCCGATTGTCTAGAAAAAGTGGGAGCCTTAACCTCCTACTACCCCAAGGGCCTCCGGGCCTGTTGTGGGATCACTTTTACTTTCACTTTACCTAATTTATTTGTGTTATTCAATAGAATGCACATGTTGGCCTTTAGTATTTCCTCGTATAATACATAATGAAACTTTTTTGGCCAAGATTATTAATGTTTTGAGTTTCAAATCGTACACGGATCTTTGTAAATTGTCCTCTGAATATCTAACTGACGTAGCTCAAAAATAAATAAATAAATACATAAATAAATAAATAAATAATTAAATATATATATAATATATATATATATGAAGACATTATTTAAACCGACAAAATCTGGGAGGTTATAGGAGACACGAAAACAAATGTTTTTCCCTAATGCCATTTTTTCCTATGTGGATTATTTAAACCGGCAGAGGGCGTATTACACTCTTCAGTTGTCATGACTGCAACTGCTGTTGATGGTAGGAATTGTTTTGTCCACCAGTGTAGTAGTGAGTTGTATCTGTTTACTCATGGAGCGATACACCTGGAGTGAGTACACTGATATGTGTGGGCCGGTGTTGTTGGGGACTGTTTAATTGGGACATATCTCCTACTTAGGCCATTAAATGGCAGGCACTATTACAATTTTCTCGCCAGAGCATTGCCAGAATTGCTGGAAGACCCCGTCCCGCTTCCTACAAGACAACGCATGTGGTTCCAACATGACGGGGCGCCGGCACATTTCAATCGTCGTGTGCGTCGATTCTTGAACCAACGGTTTTCAGAAAAGTTGATTGCAGAGGTGGTCCTGTACCATGGCCTGCTCGATCCCCAGATATGACCCCTTTGGATTTTTTTTGTGGGGAGAGATCCGTAACCTTGTTTATACAATTCATATTGCATCAGAAAGGGATCTGGTTGCCCGGATAGTAGCAGCAGCAGCAGCAATTAACGATACTCCTGGAGTTTTTGCCCGTGTTAGACAGAACATGATCCGCCGGTGTAACCTTTGTTTACATGTCAATAGAGCCATTTTTTAACCTCTACTGTAATTTAAGTAATTGCGTTGTGTTAATGTGTTGGTCTCTTGGTAATAAAAAATGCAAAAGTGTTTGTTGGTTTAATTAATTTGCCGCTACCGGTTTAAAAAATCCTCATAGGAAAAATTGACATTAGGGAAAAATATCTGTTTTGGTGTCGCCTACAACGTCCCAGAGTTTTTCGGTTCAAATAATTGTCACTCTGTATATATTATATATATATATATATATGGATGAAAAAGGAGAGTGGAAGTTATTTTTACTTGCTTGTGATTTAACTTTGTAAACGAGGGCAAAGCTGTAAAAGCGAAAGAACACAAACTCCAAGTTCACAGCTGGTTAAGTTGAAGATGTATGGAATTTACGAGAGTTTCTGACGCTAATATTTATTCAAGGTGTGTACATAACATAAAAATAGTCCGCAGTTCAACAACTTTCTGGCGAAGACATGCCCTCGTTCGAATACTTACTTACTTACTCACTGGCACTATCGAGCCCGTAGGTTCATGGCCGCGCGGACATAAGCTCTCCATACATCCCTATCCTGAGCTAATGTTTTCCAATCATTCCCTGTATAATCTACTTCCTCAAATCATAGTTAATGATATTCTCCCACCTCATTCTTGGTCTACCAACTGGGCGTTATCCCTCTGGCTTTCCTACAAGAAGCTTCCATGCACGTCTTTCATTCCCCATACGTGCCACATGTCCTGCCCATTGCAGTATATGAGAATTAACTGTTCTTATTATATCTGGCTTCCTATAATGACTATGTAGTTCACTGTTACGCAGTCTTCTCTATTCACCTGTCTCTTCATCTCTCTTTAGTCCAAAATTTTCCTAACTAACTAACTCACTTGCACTATTGAACCCGTAGGTTCATGGCAGCGCGGACATAAGCTCTCCATATATCCCTATCCTGAGCCAATATTTTCCAATCATCCCCTGTATAATCTACTTCCCTCAAATCATAGTTTTATAGGAACATGTCCCTATGTTTGAGCCTTTGGCATGGGTTCCCTGAAGTAGTCCCGCCCGGGGAACCTAATGGGGGACTATTTGACCTCCGGAAAATTTTACCCCAGTTGAACCCATGTCCGCATTTCTTGACGGTTGTATTTTTACGGTGAAAGATCGTCACTCTTTCGACCAAGGTACTTTTTTCGTCTGGCTTATCAGCTTCGACCAGTCCGGCATGGGTAACCCTATCGGCAGCAATGCTACCGCCGGCATAGCTCTCAATTTTCCTAAGAACTTTATTCTCAAATACTAGTAATCTCCTTTCCTCCCTTAAAGTAAGAGTCCGTGTTTCGCATCCATGTAATATAACTGGTAGAATAATAGTTTTATATACTATTTTCATTTAACGTTTTTTGAAAGGAGTTGGGACGTTAAGTCTCTGCAATGCATAAAAGCACGCATTTCCAGAATTGAGCCTATGTTTAATTTCTTTGTAAATCTCATTCCTATTTGTGATTATTGTTCCTAAAGTATTTGAATTCAGCCACTTCCTCAAAATTTTCCTCATTTGTCATTATATAATGTATTTTTATGTGTGGCCATGTACGATATCCCAAAACTCCAAAGACTATCCCTCTCAACTGCAATGAAACTCTTCAACCTTAAAGTAATGCCGGCCGCAACATACGGAATCCAGCTTATATGGAATTACTTGACAGTGAAACATCTTAAGAAACTGGAGAACGTTAAATCAAGGTTTCTCAAAAGAGCACTGTCAATTTCAAAATATACAAGAAATAGTTATGCCTATACAATAGCCCAGGAATCCTTCTTCATCGAAGATATCAGACACTGTTTCAGACTACCGGAAACGCAAGCATACAGAATCGTCATCGAGGAGAGACAGAACAAAGCCGCTCAGATACCGACAGAAATTATGGAAACAGACGCAATGAAAACAGAAACCTGGAAGCAACCGAATTTCGAACTTCGACACCTGTACACACGTTTCGCAGCCCATGGATTTCATGGGAATATATGCCTGAACAACATGTACCATGAACCCAAGGAGGACTGCATCTGTAATTTATGCAAATATCCATGTCCAAAATATCATCTAGCGAAGTGTAAAAACAGGACTCTGCCTCTAAACAATTTAATTAAAGACTGGTAAAAAGCTAAATTTAATTTGATGTACACATTGTGTTTAATAAATATATTATTATGTATCTAGTTTTATTGATATTTACTTCCAGACCCAATTTCTTAGTATTATTCAATAGTGTGTGTTAGTAAAAGCAAGGAATTCTTATTACAGTCAGTTCAATGTCTTTTGTCTACTGGGTTTTTGCAAGCGTTTGTTTATCTAAAAGTCTGTCACCTATTTAAGAAGTAATGGATGAGATAAAGGTTTGATTGTTTGGTTCGCGCATCATTGTTTGTAGACGTTCTACTTCCTGTCAAGTTGCCAAACCGTCTTGTAAAAGTAGCTGGTTTTTCTGTTTGCTTCCGTGAAAACTTTGTTCCTGCGTGATTTCATCACACTTCCTCTTGTTGTTAATTAATCGCACATTCCCATCTCATTGTTCAACTTAGTGAAGCAACTTGTGTGTCCACCCGGAAATACTACACTTCTCTAATTCATATTAGAACTAGAAGTCCAGGCCAGGCGTTGCTGTGGCTAAGATATACGTTAAATTAAGTTGCTATCTTTCAACCAGATTACTTAAAAATTTAAATTAAGTTGCTGTCTTTCAACCAGATTACTTAAAACTAATACTTACACACGAAATTAATAATATAGAAAATAAAATAAACACTGAACACACTTAAATTATGAAATAATCAATATTTGTAGTTCAATTGAAATTCGCGGTTGCAACAAAAAGCACAGCCATCTGGATCTCTCTTTGTTAAATAATAAACCAATTACCTTACCAAATTACCTTACACCGCCCTCTGTTAGAATCGTATGGAATTCACAGGGTAATTATAACTCTTTGTTAAATAATAAACAAATAATTATTTGCAATAAAAAATAATGCGACTATAAATTTAGTTATAAACTACCCTAAGTGTCAAGTTGGATCAAAGTGCAAACAGTGTGCAAAATTCTATTAAAATCGGATCAGTAGTTTAGGATTCCATCGCGGACAAACAACGTGACACGAATTTTTTATATATTAAGATTAGAATTAGCCCGTTTCGGGCAAGGGCCTCCTGCGACTGCAAGGTGGCTTACGTTACATCCCCGGGTTAGCCAATCCCTTGGGACTATCACTTCAAGTTATTTATGCATTGCTTCCATCTTTGTCTGTCTTGTGCTATTCTAGTCCACAATCAATACTAGTGAAATTCATATCAAATTCCGTTGAGGTGAAGTCATATGATGAAAGTTAAAAATGAAATTGTACCTGTTGGTAGGTGCCGTCGTCCTCAACTTTGTTAATATATCGTATATAAAATTAACTGGAGCGCTTTCGGAAGTTACCTTCCATCTTCTGCAGGTTGAGTTTCCGTTACTTGTTGTTGTGTACGGTGATGTATACTCCAACTGTTTGTAGCAGCAACTGACTTGTTTTTGACCATCTCGTATAATGTGTTTGACTGGGATGCGTTCTCATTAAGAAGTAATGTGTTGTTTGTTTCCTTCATAATTTCGAGGTCTTCAAATATATTTATCCTAGATTATAAAGGAAACAAACAGCACCTCACTTCTTAATGAGAACGTACCCCAGTCAAACCCATTATACGAGATCGTCAAAAACAAGTCAGCTGCTACAAACAGTTGGAGTATACATCACCGTACTCAACAACAAGTAACGAAAACTCAACCTGCAGAAGATGGAAGATAACTTCCGAAAGCGCTCCAGTTAATTTTATATACAATATATTAACAAAGTTGAGGACGACGGTACCTACCAACAGGTACAATTTAATTTTTAACTTTCATCATAGTCCACAATGTTCCTAGATGACACTTGAACACTTCGCTCCAACGCTTTTTTTGTCTTCCAATTTTCCGTTTCCTAGTCTGGGTTCCCACATAGTAACTGCATAAGTCCACTTTTTAGGATCCATTCGGAGCACATGACCCCTCCCCCATTTCCATTTCAACCCCATTGCTGATATTGCTACGTCTTTCAGCCCTGTTATCTTGCGGATGTCCTCATTCTTGAAGTAGTCCCTTCTTGTGATGTTTAATAGTTTTCGCTCCATTTTTCTCTGGCAAATCTCTAGCATAAATGTTCCTTTTTTTTGTTAATGACCATGTCTGCGAGCCGTAAGTTAATACAGGTAGTACACACATGTCCATAACTGTTTTTTTTTAATTTCTGGCTGATGTCTTTTTCTTGTAATATGAACTTTACATTTATATTAATAATAATAGGTATCATTGCAGCCAATGGCCATGTAGAAAGAACTGTTTTCACGTCTTACAGAAGTCTGTTATCGATGTTCCTATATTTTTACACTGTAACAGGTGATATCGGTCCCAGTGCAACCCACATAGTTTGCACTTGCACTTTTCTTCTGGGTTATGGCGCTTCACTGTTGTGCATATCCTGTGGTGGAAACCATGAACCGCGACTCTCATCACGGTGTGTCTGAGGTCGTATCTGGCTGCTGTCCATTCCCTGTAGATCATCGCATCCGTTGCGTAGAACTCAGGCCATATCTGTTCTCTCTTCTCGTTGAGTTCCCACAGGAGTTCTCTGTTGCTGGCACGAGAAGGTCCAGGTGGAACTCTTCTATGAAGAATGGTTCCTTTGTCAGTATGTATGTTAGGCGTGTATTTTGATACGCTTAGCGCTGTCTTTAAAACGTGTGCTTTGACTTTCTCTATTTCCTCTAGATTTGCCTTATTTAGGTTCTTCCAAATCACTTCTATTCCATAGGTCATGATTGGTGCTATTTTTAAACGGAAGATGGTCATTGCTGTCTCCAGGGATAGTTTACTCAGGCTTTTAATGCTGTTCGTTGCTATTCTATACATTTATATTATACATGTCTAATACATGATTACCAAGAAAGATCAACACCTATAAACCACATGGGAAAAGATCTTTGGGACGGCCAAGGAAACGATGGACTTGAGACCGGAACAGGTCACATTGACCTAAACCTGAAAAGGAAGAAGAAGAAGACATGTCTAATTTTTGGGACATAGATTAAAAAAAAAAGGATAACTACTGTTTCTACGGTTTTACTTGCTAAATCTTGGAATGACTCTTCATATTTAACAGCAATAGTGAGGCTCAATTATACATTTAAAAAATCGACGATATTATGCATCAACCGGCTAAACGCCTTTTTTAAAAATTGAGATTTTGATGCAATCTGTTTCACTGGCTCATGAAGTAAGTGTACGCACACATTTAGCGCCAAATTGTTAAATATAGCCTTATTATTAAAGGAACATGTAAACCATCAGTCCTATCAGAGATTACATGTTTTGCAACAAACGGCTTTGAAGCCAGATCTTTATAAATGGTAATCTAAATTTTGCACGGCTTAAAATCTCTCCTGAAGTACTTGTTCCTTGAATTTTTATAGATGATCAAATAATTTTTGCAGGGGATGAAGATGTATGAAATATATGATAAATAAACTAATGGAAGAATATAAAAAATGGGGACTAAATATAAATTTACAGAAAACAGAATATATATGTTTGGGAAAGGATGTGGATGACCTCATACTCGAAACTGGGAAAATAAAAAAATGTGAATTTTTTAAATATCTTGGGTCAATAATTACAAGTTTAGGTACCTGTGAGGGAGATGTACAGACTAAAATTGCAATGGCAAAAAATGCAACTAAGACATTGCGTGGAATAATTGGGAATAAAAATATTACAAAGGAAACTAAAATGAAAATTTATAAGAGCTTAATACAGAATATTTTGTCATATGGTAGTGAAACTTGGTCTTTGACGGAATTACAAAAGAATAAAACTAGAACAGTTCAATTTGATTATTTTAGAAGAAGCTTCCAAAAAACAAGACGGGATAAAATCCGATTGAGGGTCTTTCCACTTTTCACCGGTTGCCCTTTTACCAGCCGGCTGCTGGCCCTTCACATCCACATGTGTCAATCACAGAGGTAGATGATCAACAGCCAGTGTAGGGGTGACATGTGGTTAGCATGTCGAGTCCCCCAGCCGTTATAGCTGATTCCTCAACCTGGAGCCGCTACTTATTGTAGCTACCCAATTGCCTCACGATGCTGTGTGGGCACCGGTCCCATACTGGCCGAAATACCATGAGAAAATTTCTTCCCCCATGGAGACTCGAACCAGCGCAAGTCCCGTAGCTCTGCGCCAAGGCTTCCTACCTTAACCGCTCGGCTACGGCGCGGGACCGGGATAAAATAAGAACTGAATTCCTTTGGAGAGAAATGAATTTCATCACATCTGTTAAGAGGATTGAAAATCAAAGGCTTAAATGGTATGGCCATGTACAAGAATGGAAAATGAAAGATGGCCAAAAAATATATAGCAATGGTCACCCCCTGGAAGAAATAAACGTGGCAGACCAAGATGGAAATGGAAAACCTACTTCAGAACTATAATGGATGATAGGAATTTGGAAGAGGGAGATTGAAATGATAGAGATAAATGGAAACTGAAGACGGCAAACCTATAAGTGGGGGAAAGCCGATGAAGAAGAAGAAGAAGAAGAAGAAGAAAAAAAAATACATCGATTCCGACCGTGTTTGAACCAGTGTCTCTAGGGACTATATCACCACGGTTGACAAATAGCTACTTTAATTATGAAAACTAGATATTAACGACAAAAAATGTCACGAGAGATAGTGTATCTACATTATATCAACAGATATGGCATGGATTAAAAACATTCCATTGCTGTCAAATTGTCATTTATCCGGGACTTTATTTATAAATCGATAATATTTAATCGAAGATATGGAAGATGATAAAATCATGTTGAATCACTGGTTTAATTCCAGGAAATTAATTTGAAACCTTCTTAAAGGTTGTTATAGCAATTTTATTATTTAAATTCCTTCTTTTATGAGTACTAAAACACCATGACAGCGTTAATATTACATTGTCTCGTTCGTAATGACATTTTTTAATGTTTTTAATTCATGTTCCAGATTGGCAATTAGATATTTCTGGTGTTCTCTCCTAGCATTCGCTTAATTTATTTTTAATGCCCCAGTTTGTCCTTTTGGACATTTCTGGCGTCCTCTCCTGGCATTGGCGTAATTATAACCCACTTCTGAGGTTGGGGCGCCTGGAAGGCGGGGTTACGTTGCCCCGATGATAATAGTGGTGCGTTAGGAGAATCCTTAATCCTAAGCTTACTTACTCACTGGCACTATCGAACCCGTAGGTTCATGGCCGCGCGGACATACGCTCTCCATACATCCCTATCCTGAGCTAATACTTTCCAATCATTCCCCGTATAATCCACCTCCCTCAAATCATAGTTAATGTTATTCTCCCACCTCATCCTTGGTCTACCAACTGGGCGTTTTCCTTCTGGCTTTCCTACAAGAAGCTTCCATGCAAGTCTTTCATTCCCCATACGTGCAACATGTCCTGCCCATCGCAGTCTACGAGACTTAACTGTTCTTATTATATCTGGCTTCCTATAAAGACCATGTAGTTCATTGTTATGTAGTCTTCTCCATGCATCTGTCTGTTCATCTCTCTTTGGTCCAAAAATTTTCCTAAGTACTTTATTCTCAAATACTTGTAATCTCCTTTCCTCCCTTAAAGTAAGAGTCCATGTTTCGCACCCATATAATATAACTGGTAGAATAATAGTTTTATATATTTTCAGTTTAACATTTTTTGAAAGGAGTTGGAATATCAAGAGTCTCTGCAATGCATAATAGCACGCATTTCCAGAATTGAGCCTATGTTTAATTTCTTTGTGCATCTCATTCCTATTTGTGATTATTGTTCCTAGGTATTTGAATTCAGCCACTTCCTCAAAATTTCCCTCATTTGTCATTAGCTGTCCATTTCCATTATATAATGAATTTCTATGTGTGACCATATATTTAGTTTTATTGATATTTACTTCCAGTCCTAATTTCTTAGTATTACTCAATAGTGTGTGCGTGTTGTCCTTTAGTATCTCCTCGCTATCGGCCAATAATACTACATCATCAGCATTAACTAACAGCTTATTAATACCATTCAGTTGTAAGCCTTCCTCATTCTCTAAAGATTTAATGGCATGCTCTAGTACAAAATTAAATAGTAGAGGAGATAGTGCATCTCCTTGCTTCAACCTATTCTGGATTTCAAAAGTGTCCGAAAACTGTTTGCCTACACGCACCCTACTCTTTGAGCCATTTAGACACATTCGTATAAGTGTAACTAACTTTTTAGAAATTCCGAACTCCAGCAGGATACTATATAACTTCTCCCTCTTAATTGAATCATATGCTTTTTTGAAGTTTACATATAGTTGATGTACAGTACCATTATATTCCCATTTCTTTTCTAAAATCTGTCTCATACTAAAAATCTGATCTGTTGTAGACCTGTTTCTTCTAAATGCACATTGATGATCTCCTAGAATGTCATCAATATAAGCTTAATCTAAGATTAATATTATTGATGATGACGGCGATGGCCATATGATGTTCGAGGACCGTTTGGGCCTTAAAGTTTCCTGACATTTGTCTTACGGGTGAGGAAAAACCCCGATAAAAACCTCACCCAGGAAACTGTCTCGACCGGGGCTGCGTAACAAGGCAGCACGCTATCTCGAGACCACAGCGATGGATGACATTGGCTTAATTGTAACCCCATTCAAATCAGCCAAGTAGTTATTGAGACCATAAAGGACAGACTGACAAACTCACACTCTTTTTACATATAAAGATTACATAATACGTAGGAGACGTTAACTGGAATAACTTTTTCCTCTGGTATTTTTTCACCCTATGATCTATTTTGGCACAAATTAAAATGAAATAAAATAAATTAAAATTAAATAAATATTTTATTGATATCACACAAGAGGAAATTGGCAACATTGCAGAAGTGTGTTATGTATATTATTGAAAAAATACTAAAGGAAAAAATGATTTCATTTCACTTCACCTATGTATTGCGTGAAACTCAGACCAATACTCTCCAGCCTTACAATTTAATGCATTAACACATATCTAAAAGTTAAGAATATAAAAACGGTATCTTATATCTCAGTCGTCCTTAACTATTGAATGTTTAAGGTCTTTCGAAACATATATTTCATCTTCTGCTTCTGGAATGGTATCACTCCTGAAGCAGAATATGAAATATATGTTTCAAAAGGCCTTCTCAATGCTTGACAACTTTTAATAGTTAGGGATGACTGAGACCAAATGTATATTTTTAACTTTCACGTAGTGACCTCAAAGTTATTTCGTAATAACTTTTTAAAATATTGACACAATAAATATCAGTATGATATTTTTTTTTTTTAGAAAATTGAACGTTTGCGTCCTAAAATGTATAAGATACTTCGATTTTATTTACCACAATGGATTGATACTTTAAATCTACGCACTTATATTACTTCGACACTTTATATATATATGTATATAAGAAAGATAAGTGTGTGGATTGGATTTACCTGTGGTGTAATGGATAGCACGCATAGGTCCGGGTCCGAATTCCGTTCAGGCATTTATTTTTCTTATCATGTCATACTAAGCTTGCATTGCTCATTGTTAAAAATTTAATTATAACATCGATAAAGCGTCGCTGCTATAAAGTAAAAATATTCTCTTTAATTTGCTCTCTTGTTATAGTCAGCTACTAGATGACAGTGAAAACCGAGTTCTCGCGACATCTATATATATATATATATATATATATATATAAAGATAAGTGTTTGGATTGGATTTGCCTGGTGGTGTAATGGATAGCACGCTGGGGTACGAACCCAGAGGTCCGGGTTCAAATCCCGTTCAGGCATTTATTTTTCTTATCATGTCATTTATATATATATATATATATATATATATATATATATATCCATCCATAGTAATTCTGCCCGAAGGCAGGTCCTTCACTGCAATCATAGCATTTTCATGCTATGCCCACACCGGTGAAGGATGATGATGATGATAGCGATAAGGATGATCATGATGATGATGGCCATATGATTTCGGGGACCGTTTGGGCCTTAAAGTTTTCCTGACATTTGTCTTACAGCTGAGGAAAAACCCCGATAAAAACCTCACCCAGAAAAACTGCCCCGACCGGGGATCGAACCCGGGTCCGCTGCGTGACAAGGCAGCACGCTATCTCGAGACCACAGCGGTGGACATATATATATATATATATATATATATATTTCGGGATTGTTTCTGTTATTTACACATGTATCGTCAACCAAAATATACAATTTACGTTTACACGTATATATAAAATAGTAAATCTATATTTTGTGCATTTGTGCTGGTTAAGTGGAAGAGAAAGCCTTATGGCATATGAATAAAAAATGTTATTATCCTTATTATTAACTATTAAATATTGTTATTATTATATTTGAGGGAAGACAGGAACCTCTGGCAACAAATCACTTTGGGTTGAAGGAGAAACACTGTATTGTGGAATACTTCTAATAAAAATTATTATTATTAGTGTTATTATTATTATTAATATTATTATTATTATTAGTGTTATTATTATTATTATTATTATACTTCTGATTTGACAATGACAGGACATAGAACTATTGGTAGATGTCGCCGAAGATAACAGAATTAATTTTCAATCGGTACAATGTCACCTTCGGCTTTAAAACAACTTGTACAACGGGAGCTGCTTGGAACGTAACTTTATTTGGAACGAAATAAATGTGACGATGATCTTGAAGAAGATTTCCGGACTCGAGGCTACGGCCTACAGCCCGGAAATCTTCTACAAGATCATCATAGCAACCCCGGCCGTGAAAGCCTAAGTCAGTACAGAATTAAATGTTATTTGTTACCTGCTGCGGGGAGGGATAGGGCTCCTTTTGACTTGCAAACTCGCCATGTTGAACACAACACAAGACTGAAGGAAAACTTGTAGACAGAGCTCACCCACTCTCGTAGATAAGCGAAATCTTGAGATTATCCTGATAACGGTTACTTATCAGAACTCGAACCCACACACTCTTGCCTCTTTATTTTTGTCACCTTCTTTCATCAAGACAGTTTTACACAGGGTGCTGGAGATAACTAACTAACTAACTCACTGGCACTATCGAACCCACAGGTTCATAGCCTGCGCGGACATAAGCTCTCCATATTTCCCTATCCTGAGCTAATGTTATCCAATCATTCCCTGTATAATTTAATTCCCTCAAATCATAGTTAGTTATTCTCCCACCTCATTCTTGATCTACCAACTGGGCGTTTTCCTTCTGGTTTTACTACAAGAAGCTTCCATGCAAGTCTTTCATTCCCCATTCGTGCCACATGTCCTGCCCATCGCAGTCTACAATACTTAATTGTTTTTATTATATCTGGATTCCTGTATAGATAGTATAGCTCACTTTGTGTAGTGTTCTCGCATTCACCTGTCTGTTCATCTCTCTTGGTCCAAAAATTAGCCTATCCTAAGAACTTTATTCTCAGAAGAAAGCATAATTGAAAGAATCGAGGAGGAGGAATTAAAGTGGTTAGGACATGATATAAGAATGTAAGATGAGCGATGGCCGAAGCAACTATATCGATGGCAATCGATCAGAAAGAAGAAAAGAGGGAGACCAAAGTTAACATGGAAGGAAAACATAAAGATAGTAATGCAAGCAAGAGGGCTAAGCATTGAAGGTGCCAAAGATCGTAGGCTTTGGAGGTTTGGAATGGGAAGACGGCAGCAGCTGTAAGAACCCGAAGATAGATAGAAACTTTATTCTCAAATTCTCGTATTATTTTCTCCCCCCTTAAAGTATGAGTCCATGTTTCACATCCATATAATATCATTAGGAGTAAAAGTTTTATAGATATTCAGTTTTCTTTAATAGAAGTTGGATAAGAGTTCCTGTAATGCATAACAGCACGCATTTCCAGAATTGATACTATGCTTAATTTCTTTGTGCATCTCATTCCTATTCTTAATTATTCTTTCAAAGTATTTGAATTTAGCCACTTTTTAAAAAAAATCCCACATTTCTCATTACCGGTGACTGTCCATTTCCATTATATAATATATGTGTGAACAAATTATATCTAGTTTTATTGATGTTTACTTCCAATCACAATTTCTTAATATTACTGAATAGAGTATCATTGGGGCAGCGTAGCGAGGAGGTACTAAAGGCCAACACATACACTCTATTGAGCAACATTAAGAAATTGTGATTGGAAGTAAACATCCATAAAACTAGATATAATATGTTCACACATAGAAATGTATCATATAATGGAAATGGGCAGCTAATGACAAATGTGGGAAATTTTGAAAAAAAAAAGGCTGAATTCAAATACATCATCATCATCATCATCATCATCAACAATCACGGATTGAGCCCATGTGGCTTGTTCCGGTCTCATAGATTCTCATTCAAAAGTTGGATCCATCTCTTCTTCGGTCTACCAACATTCCTGCGTCCTTTTGGTTTGTATTTAAGTATAATTTTGGGAATGCGATCATCTTTCATTCTTTGAACATGTTCTTTCCAGTTTTTTCTAGATTATTTTATTCTAACTAAGAGTTTAAAGATATTTAGCTCATTTCTAATATCTTCACTTCTTCTCTTATCTAGAAGTTTGCAACCAGCCACACTTCTCAGAAATCTCATTTCAGCTGATTCTATGATTTTCTCTTCTCTTTTAGTTAAAATCCAAAATTCACTACCATACAATAGTAAGGGGACTGCCACTACTTTATAAAATTTTAGTTTTGTTTCTTTTCTTGTGCTTTTAAATATCCTTATGATTGTTCCACATATATAATTAAATTTATTAAGTTTGTTAAATAGATCTTCATTTTTAAAATGGGAGATTTCATAACCCAGGTATTTAAAATGGTTCACTTGTTCAATGGGTTTCCCCTCCAGAATTATTCAAATACATAAGAACAATAATTATAAACAGGACTGAGATGCACAAAGAAATTAAACATAGGCTGAATTATGGAAATGATGTGGTGATGATGACGGTAATGAGGCGCCAGGAGTAGGGATGCAAACGATACATCGATGTTTCGTTCATAAACATCATGTTAAAACCCCTAACATCGATGATGCATCGCTCTTTATGAACGATGTTTTATGAACGATATCTTGTCATTCCTAGCGCCATCTATTGTATTATTTTTCACTACTCGTTCGCTTCCTCAGTCACAAGGTGTCTACGGGGTACGTCAGACAAATGTTCACCAACATTTGAAAGCACAGTTTCATTAAAAGCAGAAATTGAAAAGGATGTATCAAATGGTTTCGATAAACTTTTCTCATTCTTGGCTATCGCAACCACTCTAGATTCACGCTTCAATCTCATTCATTTCAAAGATACGACTGCTAAGAGTGAAGTCATCAATTATGTAAAATTCTTAACCAGTTGCAAGCAGCAGTTTTACTAACTGAGTCTTCTGATGAACATAATGAATCCGAACATGACATATGGAGTCACCACAAACAACGCATGACAACATAAAAAATAAAACATCAGATAAAACAAAAGCAGAATCAGAATTTCACATTTTTATGTCGTCTCCCATAGGTCTAACTCCTATAAAAGCATAATATTTAGAAATCTGGGATTACATGAAAGGTTTATTTCCTGGCTTATATAAACTGGCGATGATATATTTGCCTATTGCAGCAACTCGGTGCTGTTTTCAGAGGCTGGGACTACGATTATCCAAGAGAGAATCCGCTTACTAGGCACAAGATTGTCAAATTGTTGTTTTCAAATTCTGTTTTGCGAAATAAATACACTTTCAAAATTCTTTTATGTTTTTAGTTTTTTTAAAACATCGAAAAACATCGATATTCGTTTATAAACATCGATGTTTTACTTTTTAAAACATCGATGTTCTAACATCGAGGTTTTTTATGAGCGATATTGCATCCCTAGCCAAGAGAGGTCTTAATCTATTGAAGTGAATGTGATGGGTGTTCGGGGATCGTTTGGGCTTTAACATTTCCTGACATTCGTCTTATAGGTGAGGAAAGACCCCGAAAAACCTCACTCAGGAAACTTGTCCCGATCGGAGATCGAACCCGGGCTCGATGAGTGATAGAGCAGCACGCTACTTCGAGATCACAGGGGTGGACTTGAATTTAAAAAAACGACGGACTATTTACTCAATATCTTGCCTAAAAATGTCGTATACCGTAATTAATATAAATGGAATAAAAAAACCATGACACATAAATAAAGAATTTACTAAAAATAGTCATGAGCTCCTGTAATCAAGGATAAAAAGATAAAATCACGTCAAATTAAATTAATGAGAATATTGATAATAGGATGGATTATTTTCATAGATAGTGCCTACTATCCACATATTTTATTAACTTTTTCCTTGGTTCCATAAGGACGAAGTCCGCGGAAAGTCAGTCCGCTAGTAAATAACAGACTGACGCTAGAGCGTGCATGGTTCGTGACGAACGGATTCCATACAAGGCAGAGTTGGAATTTTTAAAAGTAATTTGTAATCTGTAGGTTATCGGGTGTGGTTGAGTATAAATTTGACTATTTAACTCATGCCCCAAATGGTAGTCAATGGTTTCCATACCATTATTTCATTCCCCACTCGTGCCACATGTCCTGATCGACGTCTGCGAGACTTAATTGTTCTTATTACATCTGGTTTCTCATAAAGAACATGCAGCTCACAGTTATATAGTCTTCTCCATTCACATCTATGTCAATCATACTGCTAGACACCGAAAATGACCAAGTTATGACATATGTACCGGTATATATATACACGTTTTTGTGCACGTGTTTTTTTTATGGCAAGTGCATGTATTCTTTGTGTGTGTGTGTGTGTTTGTGTTTAGTGTGTGCGTGTACGTGCGATTTTGTGTGTGTGCGCATGCGTGTTTTTGTTTGTAGACTATACGTGCGTGTTCTTTTTCGTTGCGTTTGTGCATTTTGTGTGTGTTTATTGTTTGCGTGCGCGTTTATGAATGCTCAGCGTCCGCAATTTTTTTTCAGAACCAAACCCGGCATATAGTTATAATTTTAGAAAAGTAAGGTCGGATTCGTTAACCAGTAAAATTGGACCAAAGGAGTTGGGATAAGTATCGAGTCATAAAACGAAGAAAGAAATATCCAAAAATAAGCTAAATCTGACCATTAGAAGTGATGGTATACTTAATGGAATCAAAATTTAAAAATCATTCACTATTTTCACTGCGGTCCGGAACATTAAAATAAATTGTAGGATAAATATTAAAGTTGTGCCAGTTACGGGTTAACGAAATAATAGTATATTACGATGCGAGGTTGGGAAGTGGTTTTTACAGAATCGAGGAAAAATGTTTAAAAACCGAGCCATAGCGAGGTTTTTAATTTCCGAGATTCTGTAAAACACTTTACAAACGTGCGTTGTACATTATTTTTTGCGCGATGGCGTTTTCAAAAATAATAAATAATAGTAAAATAATAACATACTTGTTGGAAATATTTGCGTTCATTATAAACGACTAACGTTAACAGCGTGGGCAATATTTATTAGTTGAAACTACAGGAGGCCGTGACACCAATCAGTGATAAAACGGCGGCAAGTATGTATTTATTGTTTTATATTGTTTCAAATAAAGTTCAGTTCATTTAAAATGCAGTGATTTGTTTCGTATAATGTATATTAACACTACCTTTTAGATATTTTTTGTATATACATTGTACGTAGTATACGTAGAGGGCAGTGGTTTTACTTCCCACACGTGGTTTATAATATGTAATATTACTTACTTACTCACTGGCACTATCGAACCCGTAGGTTCATGACCGCGCGGACATACGCTCTCCATACATCCCTATCCTGAGCTAATACTTTCCAATCATTCCCCAAATAAACTAGGAGGAGTAATTGCCTTAGCAATATCAATTGCTATTTTATTTATTTTACCGTTCTTTGATTGTATAATCCACCTCCCTCAAATCATAGTTAATGTTATTCTCCCACCTCATTCTTCGTCTACCAACTGGGCGTTTTCCCTCTGGCTTTCCTACAAGAGGCTTCCATGCAAGTCTTTCATTCCCCATACGTGCAACATGTCCTGCCCATCGCAGTCTACGAGACTTAACTGTTCTTATTATATCTGGCTTCCTATAAAGACCATGTAGTTCATTGTTATGTCGTCTTCTCTTTCGTCCTTCACCTTTTTGTTCATCTGTCTGTCTTTTGGTCCAAAACATTTACCTAAGTACTACTTTATGCGCAAATACTTGTAATCTCCTTTCCTCCCTTAAATTAAGAGTCCATGTTTCACGCCCATATAATAATATGTAATATTACGGTATAGTTATTTTATTACAGTATAGTTATTTAGGTTGGCAACCCCGAAATGTAGAAAGTTGAATTTTCAACTATGATCGCCATTGCTGTAAGTACGACAAAACGCACTATCGCGCAGAAATATGTATCCGTAAACCGCGAAATTGGACATAAATTAGACTTGTTGAGGAATTTGCTCACTTTACGCGAAATTGGACATAAATTAGACTTGTTGAGGAATTTGCTCACTTTACGCAGTTCCTGGCTGACGGACTTGCAGATTATGAAACCGCCCCCTTAATATGTTATCTCAGAAATGATGTTATATATTTCTTGTGGCCTCGTTTTATTTCTACGTGATATCGGAATGAATTTAAGGAAATTAAAAAGCAGATACTAGCAACAAACAAGAGCTTAACGCGATAAGATAGAGTGTTAATTGTGTCGGTGTTAGAACATGTCGAGTCACGTGATTTAATGCACGTATTTAAAATCATTCGCTGATAATCAGGATAATTTATTTGAAATCACTACCCGACATTTTGTGGAAAGTTCGGTCGGCTACTTTGTCCTGTTATCTACATAATAGAGCATTTATAAGCATGGGTGTAACCTACAGAATACATAAGTGTGAAATTATTTTAACATACCGCATAAACAACTCATAAAACATCTATTAATAATAACAACAATAACGATGATAATAATAATAATAATAATAATAATAATAATAATAATAATAATAATGTGTATCTTATTCTGGCACGCCGTAGCGTAGTGGTTAAGGCACTGAGCTACAAGCCGGAGGGTCGAGGGTTCAAGTCCCGTTGGGGTCAGGATTTTTAAACTGACGCAAACCCTCTGGCGGCACTATGGCCCTGGGGTCGACTCAGCCTCTAACGGAAATGAGTACCAGACACTTGTTCTGGGGGTAAAGGCGGCCGACACGCAGGGCTGACAACCCGGCTGACATAAAGTGTCGATTGTCTAGAAAAAGTGGGAGCCTTAACCTCCTACTACCCCAAGGGCCTCCGGGCCTGTTGTGGGATCACTTTACTTTACTTTTATCTTATTCTGGCAGAGTTAAGGCCATAAGTCCTTCTTCTCCACTCAACTACCTCACATATACACATTCGGTACATATTTACAATATTATATAGGCCTACATATATATCATCATCATGAACAAATTCGTTTTAGGCCATGTGGCCTGTACGGTAAACCTAGCGAAGATGGTCTTGATCTTTCCACCGACGTTTTGGTCTTCCTTGGTCCCTATGTCCAGTTGGGGTAAATTGGAATGCCAATTTTGGAAGTTTATTTCTTGCCATTCTCCTCAGATGATTTTTTCCATTCTTGTTGGTATCTTTGTATATCTTCATTTAAACTTGTTACTCCAAGTTTTCCTCTGATAATAATAGAGTTCCTTTGGTGATCCAGTCTATTAACTCCTAACAATGATCGTAAGAAGCGCATTTGGCTTACTTGAAGTTTATGAAAGTTTCTTTTATTTAAAATCCAAATTTCACTTTCGTATTTTAGAGCAGCTTTTGATGTGATGTTATGTAATCTTAGTTTTGTCTCTGTCCTCATCTTTTTACCAAAATATCTTCGTATTACCCCATTCATTTTATTATATTTTTGTAATTTTGAATCAATGTCACTCTTATACTCTGCAAATACACTTCCTAAGTAAGAGAAATCTAACACTTGTTCTATAATTTTTCCATCAATCTAAATTTTCACCCGTTGTATGTTTTTTTTCCACACATTGCCATTGTTTTGGATTTTGAAGTGGAAATTTTCATATTATATTTGCTGGCAATTTTGATTAATTGATACGCTGCTATTTGTAAGCTATCTTCGGAATCTGATAATATTATTTGATCATCAGCATATAATATTGTTTGAATTATTTTATTCCTAGTTATTGAAATTCCACTATTTACTGTTTGTTTCCATTCTTGCACTATTCTGTTAATATATATATATATATATATATATATAATATATATATTAAATAAGAGTGGAGATAGTCCACATCCTTGTCGAACACCTTTGCTTATACATATATAGGGCCTATAGGCTATATAGGTATATCTGGTATTCTCCCAGATGGAGAAACTCGGAATCAGATAGATCATGTATTAGTGGATAAACGCTGGCACAGTAGCATCATCGATGTTAAATCAGTTACAGGGACAGACTGCAATTCGGATCATCATCTGGTCAGAGTGAAAATCAGACAACGGCTATCGCTTATGAGAGGAACAAACGCTAAAGATGATTCTGTAAAATTTGAATTAAAAAACTTGAAAAATGATGAAATGCGGCAAGAATACCAAATATATATATATATATATATATATATATATATACATATATATATATATATATATATATATACATATATATATATATATACATGCTATATACAATATACTAATTATAATAGTTTAAAAATAAATTAGAAATTGCAACTTAAATTTCATGTACAGCCTTTGAAAAAAATAATGGCGCAACTCTTGATGGTGGAAAGTTATTATCGCCTCACTATGATGCTTAACAAGCGGCTCGCTTTGTTTCCCCGCAGCTGTTATATGTTATTAAAATACAAAGTTCTCGACTGCCGCGACTACGACGATGTTGCCACATTGCTATTCTTTCCTCAGTTTCAATTAAAACTCGGAATGATGTGGAACATTCGATCCCGTTATAAAATTGTATACTGTAATTAATGGTTTATCAGTGATATATTGTGATATATAGCTCGAATAATAATACAATATCTACATATTATATTAGTTTAATATATAAGTGATTTCAACATGTGGCGGCCATGGGAAAATATTTCAGACCGAACAGTTAATAATAATACTAATAAATATAATAATAATAATAATAATAATAATAATAATAATAAATAATAATAATAATAATAATAATAATAATAATAATAATAATAATAATATTGGAAGAAGGAATCCAAATAAAGCAAGTGATACAAACTAAATATTTGGGAATGATTATGGATAACATCGAAGGCATAGGAAAAGAGAACCTAAAACATAGAATTGAATTGAGTAGCAAAATAATATCATTGTTAAATTCCATATGGTGGAATAAACATATTTGGAAAGACACAAAAAAATATATTGGTAAAACATTGGTGGAATCTGTTGCAATGTACGGAAGTGAGGAATGGACAATCAATAAGTACTGCAAGAATAGACTAATAGCTCTAGAAATGGATTATTTACGAAGAAGTGCCAGAAAATCTAAATTAGAACATGTCACAAATAAGGAAATTAGAAACATAATGGAAGCAGAAGAAAGCATTATTGAAAGAATTGAGGAGAAGGAATTAAAGTGGTTAGGACATGTTTTAAGAATGGAAGATGAGCGATGGCCTAAGCAACTATATGAATGGCATCCGAACAGAAATAAGAAAAGAGGAAGACCAAGGTTAACAAGGAAAGCAAACATGAAGACAGTAATGCAAGCTAGAGGGCTAAGCATCGAAGATGCTCAAGACCATAGGCTTCGGAGGTTTGGCCCGGGAAGACGGCAGCAGCTGTAAAAACCCGAAGATAGAGATTGAGAATAATAATAATAACAATAATAATAATAATAATAATAATATTTTCATCATAATTTTGTGTGGATATTAAATTTATGTAGAACTACAAGCTATATAATGTTGGAATTAAATTATTTAATAAATAAATATGTATTTAATTTTAAATTTAAAACTTAAACAATACCAAATAATAACATAAATAACCAATGTCTTCTGTCCTTGTGTAATAAACGCCCATAGCGCTATGAGAAACGTGACAACACCGCATGTCAAGCATTGCCGCGCGGCACCCGCTTTTATATAGCCTAAATGGTTAACCATCAGAGTGAGGCAATAATAAAAGTTTTGAAGAGCGATTCACACGAGTAAGTTGTTAGGCCTACATGTGCTGTCTCCTTTGAGGTCAAATCCGGCGGCACAAGGGGCCAATCATAGATTTATACCAATTGTTATTGAAAGAATTTCAACAAATAAATGTATTAATTGCATTTCTAAGTTAAGAGAGTTATCTGATGACTGAAAACAAGTAATGGTCTCTTAAACCAATCAATAGTAAATTAGCGCTTACTTCTGATGCATTTTTTGTATCGGTCGCTTCAGTAGAGCAGTCGGTAAGAAGCTTCCTTGCGACGTCGCAGGCCCGGGTTCGATCCTGGTCAGGATTTTTTAATAACGTCGTTATTTTTTATAATGCCTACACGTTACCAGGCTACGTTATATAAATAAATTTGTATATATAGGGAAATTAATTGATTGAAGGAAACTGCTCATATATATATATATATATATATATATATATATATTATTAAGCCCACGTTTTCCCTTAACAGAGATTTAGGCGGTCTCCCCCTACAGGGAAGAATTTGAACCATACTAATTTAGTTACACTTGTTTTCATATAGATGCCATTTGAGTGGTCCGTGGTCAGCATTCCGACTCATACTGACATCTATATATAATGGTTAACGATTGTAAAATCTCGTTACTTTGTTTAAAAAACACAAGGCATAACAAGATTGTTTATTTCCACTACTAATGTAAAATGTGTCTGATTAATTTAAATTAAGACAAGTTAATATATAATTTCATTATACACGTAAGTCCTGGAGTATTGCATCGCTTCATACAGACAGTTTTTAGCAGGGAACGGTTGTGGTCTAGTGGGGAGCTTCTATTTCCCATGCAGGAGGTCGCGTGTTCGATCGTGTTATCATGTTTTTTTTTCTCTCGTCCTTATCTCATTTAATTTCCTTTGTGTTTTTTTTTGTTTTATTTACAGCATTTACCGCACTACTTGTATACGCGTTTTCCCTCTGGTTTTCTTAAAATAAGCTTCCATGCTCCTCTTTTATTCCCTTCGTGCCACATGTCCTGCCCATCGCAGTCTACGAGACATAGCTGTTTTATTACATCGGTTTTCCTTTAAAGATCATGCAGCTCACTGTTTATGTAGTCTTCTACATTCACCTGTCTGTCATTCCATTTTCTAGTCAAACAAAATATCTATTCTGACGTTGATTATGTTTATTTCCGCCTAGAGGTCATTCGAACGGTATAAATTTGACGGTATGGGCGTATTTGTTTCAAGATTTGCGTAACATTGAGTTCGTATCCAGGAAGATAAATAGGAAGTGAGATTCATTGAACAAAAGAAATAGTTCTAGTTTTTTTCAGCATCGCAATAATGTGCGAGGTAAGTGCTTCATGACCCCATGGTCGCTCAAGCAGGCCATGACCATTGTTGTTTTTGAGGTGGAAAACAGTGCACGCTTCTTGCCCATCCGTCTGTCAAGATTTCCGTCCTGTTGACCCCGTCTGTTCCATTCGTAATGCAATTTTCAAATTACGATTATGTTGAATTTAATTCTGAAAATACAAAAGTTTAACCAATAGGATGAGTTACCTCTGACTACAGTTTATGAGGCCCTGGGTCAGAACATAGGAGTTACCATACGTCCACATTTTTTATAACAAAAATCATTTCATGGGTACATTTTCATAAGTAATGTCACGAGTCAGGGTAACAGAGTGGTACCCTTGAAAGAGGTAGTCCATTCCAGGGAGTAGGCGCCCCTGCCCTTTTGTGAGCTCCAGGTCCCACTCGCCCAGTGGGTAGTACCTGGGTAGGGCCCCGTCCACAGGGTTACGTGGGGAGAAGAGAAGTCCCTAAAGCCGTAGTGAAGGCAACTTCTCTAGGAGATGAACACTCCGAAATTGCAGTTTCCTGCCCTCCAGGAAGAGGGGTTTGGCTAGAGGCTGGTAACCTCTACTAGTAAAACATAACTTACTATAAACTTCAGCAGAAGAAAAGCCGGACCTAAGTAGGATAACGGCGGCAGAAATGAAATTTTAGAGATCTGTTAAAGGGTGCACTAAGGAAGACAGAATCAAGAACACAGAAATAAGACAGGAACTTGAAATATTTGCAATAACTGATAAAATAGATACATATAGACAAAAATGGAAGCAACACATAGACAGAATGAATGAAAATAGATATCCAAAACAAATAAAATACAAACCTAAAGGCACCCGAGATGTCGGCAGACCTAGAAAGAGATGGGCTGAAGTCGGAACGGGTCAACAGACCTAATCCATGAATGCAGATGATGATGATGATGTCACGAGTGATTTCCAAATTCGTGAGTTGTGAATTTATCTAGAGAATTTGGAAATCAAGAGTGGCATTTGTTAGGACTATTTAACGAATAAAATTAAGCTGTTTGCTCACAAATCATTATTTAAATATAGTTATTTTAAAATATTTATTGATTTAATGTAAACGGCTAAGTTTGAAAACAAATCAAAAGCGATGTTTGAAAAAAAAAAATGAGAAACGATTGTTATGGTTCATATTATTTATTGCCGAAGGATCGCAATATTGTAAGAATGCACCCTAGTGGAGAAATTTATAACCAACATTACAGGTATTAATTAATTTCTGATGTCCTATGATGTAAATATGTCAATTATATTTTTGTGCAACGTTATTTCCTGGGAAATAATTCGCTTAAGAAAGTGCAACAAACAGTGTCTTTTTGTGGTATAATCAATTGCTACAAATGTTTTTATATTATCTCCCGCAAGCACTATCAGCTGACATTCGCGCACTATATATATATATATATATATATATATATATATATATATATATATATATATGGTATGATAAGAAAAATAAATGCCTGGACGGGATTCGAACCCGGATCTCTGAGTCTGTACCTCAGCGTGATATCCATTACACTACCAGGCGAATCCAATTCAAACACTTATTTTTCTTATATATTAGAGAGGGGAGAAAAGAGAGAGAGAGAGAGAGAGAGAGAGAGAGAGAGAGAGAGAGAGAGAGAGAAAAGAAGGAAAAAGTTTGAATTGGATTCACCTGGTAGTGTAATGGATATCACGCTGAGGTACAGACTCAGAGATCCGGGTTCGAATCCCATCCAGGCATTTATTTTTCTTATCATACCATATTAAGCTTGCATTGCTCAATGTTAAACATTTAATTATAACATATATATATATATATATATATACAAGGGGCACGCCGTAGCGTAGTGGTTAAGGCACTGCGCTACAAGCCGGAAGGTTGAGGGTTCGAGTCCCGGTGGTCAGGATTTTTAAACTGATCAAAACCTTCTGGCGGCACGATGACCCTTGGGGTCGACTCAGCCTCTAACGGAAATGAGTACCAGACTCTTGTTCTGGGGGTAAAGGCGGCCGTCACGCAGGGCTGACAACCCGGCTGACATCAAGTGCCGATTGTCTAGAAAAAGTGGGAGCCTTAACATCCTACTACCTCAATGGCCTCCCGAGGCCTGTAGTGGGAACACTTTACTTTACTATATATAAAAAAGTAAAGTGATCCCACAACAGGCCCGGAGGCCCTTGGGGTAGTAGGAGGTTAAGGCTCCCACTTTTTCTAGACAATCGGCACTTTATGTCAGCCGGGTTGTCAGCTCTGCGTGACGGCCGCCTTTACCCCCAGAACAAGCGACTGGTACTCATTTCCGTTAGAGGCTGAGTCGACCCCAGGGCCATTTACTATATATATATATATATATACAATCTCGTAGCCGTATTTCTTAGAGAGTCAGTCACTGTAAAATAATGCTATTACCTATTCAAAATGTTAAAAATGAGGATCTTTCTTTAATATGATAAACTTCTTTGATAAATTCGAGGTGAAACACGACTGTGATTGGTTAATTAAAAAATCATATATGTGATTGATCATTGAATCCCATTTGGGGCATGAGTTAAATAGTCAATAATAACAATGTTAAATTTTACCAGTCTCAGGGGCTTCTGAATACAGTTTATGAGGTCCCGAGTTCGATTCCCGGTCAGACCATAGGGATTTCCTTAAAGGGAATTATTCCTGTGGTTGTCCATGGTCTGAAATTTAGGTTAAGTTTAGATTAAGGACTCTACTGGCGCTTCATTGACATTTATCGGCCATCATGTCATCAGCGTAACGTAAATCCGCCTTCCAAATGTCCCAACCTAAGAAATGGGTTAAAATGCAAGGGGAGAAAGCCAGATATTTTATAAAAGACTAGCTAATATCCGGCGTGCGCTGCTACTCCTAAATAAATGTTAATATGTTTTTACCACCAGCCTTGAGCTGTTTATGCTTGCCATGGAATCTGCTTATCCCGATCTTCTTGGCACCAATGAAAGACAAAAATGGTCATTGTGAGTTATCCATAGAAGATAAACATATGCTGTCTCGGACTTTTTTGTAGAGTTTTTTGAGATGTTCAATTCTGTGTACATTTAATTTGGTGTACGAGTATTTGGTGTTATGGTTTAAGTGGCGCAACCCATTTAAGCGTCAAAATAGGACTTTATTTCAATTTTTTTCACTACACAGCTTGATTTTTAGGGGTGAAGGGGTTGAGTATTACAACTCTCTTATATCCTATGTTCATTCCCGGAATCTCCTTAACATTTTTTCAAAAAGCAGCATCTCAATCGGATGAACGATATGGCAGAGCACGCTTGTCCGGGAATCTACTTATTCCGATCTTCTTGGCATCAATGAAAGACAAAAATGGCTATTGTGAGTTATCCGCAAAAGATAAACATATGCTGTCGCGGACCTTTTTTCTAGAGTTTTTTGAGATATTCAATTCTGTGTACATTAATTTGGTGTATTTGTTATGGTTTAGGCAGCGTAAGCCATTTAAGCGTCAAAATAGGGACTTTATTTCACGTTTTTCACTAAAAAGGCTGATTTTTAGGGGTGAAGGGGTTGAATATCCCAACTCTCTTATAGCCTATGTTCATCCCGGGAATCTCCTGAACATTTTGCAAAAAAACCCATCACATTCGGATCAACGGTATGGCCGCGCATAAAGTACGAACGAACAAACAAACATACAAACCACAAATAAGCATTCATTTTTATATATTAGATATATACATTTTTATTTAGCAAATTTCACATCTTCCTGTCCCAATTAATCTGTTATTCTCCTCTACATCTCTGTCATTCCAATCTCTATCGTCCAATCCTTTTTTCCCTCATGCTGCTCAAAACACCTTCCATCTACGTTATTTTTAGCCTTCCTCCTCCTCCTCCTCTTCTTCTTCTTCTTTTTTGTTTGTCTCAGAAAGAAAAATGTGTGATTCTGATGGTATTTTTTCTCCTGAATTCAAATATGATATCGGTTTTACTCCATCACGCAAGGTTTCCGAGAGCCAGGAATTTATAATTTCAACATTCGTAACTACACAATATTGGAACATTCAGACTCACCTAGAAAGTAAGAAATGACGATTTGCTGCTATATTTCGCCTGTGGAGCATCCCTCTTGATGTTCCAACAATAATCGGCCAGCATATTAGGATTCCATTTGCCTTCATATCTCTTTTTCATAGCTGAAATGTCCTGAGTTCGCTCATTTGGTTTTATTTTACAATGGACAAATTGACGAAAAAGGGTGTATTAAACAAATAATTACTTAAATCCATTAATTGAAGTTGAAATAAAAAAACTGTGGGTGATGGAGAAATTCCGAATACATATTTGAAAACACGATAAAAAACTGCATTAAGTACAACTATTGGTGCTCATGTGACAAAAATCATGTTGACCAGTCAAATAGTTTATTGTCTCTCTTCTAGAAATTCCAACTGAACATGATTTAAAACTCATTCCTGCATAATTTAATTTGCATATTGTTCTAGATTCGCCGCTAGGATCCCGAGATCGAGTCTTGGTCACTTCATGTGAGTTTCGTGTTGGACGAAACGGAGCTCGGACAGGTTTCTCTCGGGAGTTTCTACCCTTTTCCCATGCCACAAATTTCATTCCACTATTTATCCGTACTCATCTCATCCATTTCATTTCATTCATTTGCCCCTGTGATGGTGCGTCAGGCGTGTTCGGCCGGCACCCTTGTCATTCACAGACCTCTATATAAGGGGCTTCATCTCATCCCACGACCAGACCCTGAGTTGGACACGAGTTGAGGATATTATATGTAATTCCCATGTTTCTGCACCATAAATAAAACCCAAATGGATATTTTGGAGGCGTAAACATGGGAGGAAAAATAATAAAGTGCGTAAGATTTGCTGATGATATAGCTTTGCCAGAAGATGCAATGACATTGAGGAACATGCTGATGGAGCTGAATGATAAGTGCGAGGATTATGGGATGAAGATAAATATAAATAAGACGAAGGTCATGATTATAGGAAAGAAACGAAGGAAGATAAACATGAGGATTAAAGATGAGGCCATTGAGCAAGTGGAGAGCTTCAAATACTTGGGTTGTACTATCAGTAGTATCATGAACTGCGGTCAAGAAGTAAAGCAGAGGAGAGCAATGGCAAAAGAAGCTTTTAACAAGATAAGCATTTTCTGCGGACCTTTGGCAAAAGAATTAAGGAAGAGGCTAGTGAAGTGCTTTGTGTGGAGTGTAGCATTGTATGGTGCAGACTTGGACATTACGACGGAATGAGGAAAAGCGACTGGAAGCTTTTGAGATGGTATCCAACTTGTTACCGGAATTTTCCTTGCAATACACTAATGTCCCAATATTGAATTAGCATTTAATAGAGTTAACCACATTTGTCGAGATGTAAATTATGGTTGACTTCTACGAACCTTACACGCAAATGGAGCCTCTATATTCTTTGTATGTATCTACTTACATATCGGACGAAGAATATACGAGTATTATGGATCCTTTAAATTCCTACACACATGGTCAGTAGGTGTTTTAATTTTATTTTTGGAGTATATGGTGAAGAATGGAACGTATAAAATGGACAGACAAAGTAAGAAATAAAGCTGTGCTGGACAGAGTGGGTGAAAGAAGAACAATTCTGGAACTCATAAAGAAGAGGAAAAGAAATTGGATTGGTCACTGGCTAAGAAGAAATGTCTGCTGAAGGATGCTCTAGAAGGAATGGTCAACGGGAAGAAAGTTAGAGGCAGAAAAAGACATCAGATGATAGACAATATTAAAATTAATGGTTTGTATGCAGATACAAAAAGGAAAGCTGAGTTAAGGAAAGAGTGGAGAATGCTGAGTTTGCAGTGAAAGACCTGCTCTTGAGCAGAACATTATGAATGAATGTATATGTTGGTCATTGACATTTTCGATGTCTACTAGATAGGATCGGTTAAGAACTGTAAAAAAATGTTCAAGAATCTTTTCATGGAGACTTCAATTTCATTCTTTCGGAATTGCCTAAAAACGAGTCCACTGTAGTCTGAATAGACTTTTGCCGAATATTGACCTCCATAAAAGGAATCTTTTTATGATAACTTAGATATGCAATATCTCATCTTATCAGAACAATTGTATCGCAGATTAGTCTTATAGGTCAAGTATCAATTGTTTATATTGCGTTCAATTACAAATGTTCGCAAAATTGTACCTTGTAGCAGAGGCGGCTAGTAACACTGGTCAACATGATTTTTGTCTCATGAGTACCAAAAGTTGTACTTAATGCAGTTTTTTATCGTGTTTTCAAATATGTATTCGGAATTTCTCCATCATCCAGAGTTTTTATTTCAATTTCAATTAATGGGTTTAAATTATTATTTTTTTAATAAACTTTTTTCGTCCATTTCTCCATTGTAAAATGAAACCAAATGAGCTAACTCAAATGGTTTCAGCTATGGAAAAGAGATATAAAGGCAAATGGAATCCTAATATGCTGGCCGATTATTGTTGGACCATCAAGATGGATGCTCCACATGCGAAATATAGCAGAAAATCGTCATTTCTTACTTTCAGGGTGAGTCCGAATGTTCGAATATTGTGTACCGTAGTTATGAATGTAGAAAATATTAAAGTGTTTGAAATTATAAATTCCTGTCTCTCGGAAACCTTTCGTGATGGAGAAAAACCGGTATGATATTTGAATTCAGGAGAGAAAAATACTATCAGAATCACATACTTTTCTTTCTGAGACAAAAAAAAAGTTTATTTTTTGTTGCTCAGTGTAATTAAGTGATTATGGGGAAATCGTCATAGGTCTATTGGTCATAAGTTGTCACATAATATTACCGGTCGCAGCTTGCCTGGTTATATGTGCATTTGTGGTCATCAGTGCAAAGCCATCACTTAATCTTTTAGTCATCGTTACAACTAGTCAGATGTATGACTGCATTTTCATTGGTTGAATAATGCTTTTTTTACCGTTAATAAAATGTAGTTCGCTCTCTAACACTCGAAATAAAGGAAATAAAAATAATAATCTTTAGGATATATTATGTAGCACATACTAACATAAATTATATGGGAAAATATTACAATATGTAATTATACTTTTAATACATTAAATAAGCATGTTTTATTCTTGCGCATGAGCAATGCAGAATATGTTAGGATTTCAATTGTTTGAAAATGGACGCTTTATATAGATTTTCTTAAAACATTGGAAAAGAAAACATTTGAAAAGCGGAGAGAAACAAATTAATTTGAAATCTTTTAATGACTATTTAACTCATGCCCCAAATGGGAGTCAATGACCAATCACGTTACAATGATTTTTGATTTACAACCAATCACAGTCCAACAAATACATTGAATATAGCAAATAATGAAAAGATTCCTTGATTTTACTGAGTTGTTTACTAAAAAAATAAATGAATAACCCGTAATCTTGATTATGATATATAGTTCGATGCGTTTCATCATTTCTCCACTTGGGTGCACTCTTACAATATTGCGATCTTATTTGGCAATAAATAATATGATCAAGGAGCAGTGAATGAACATAACCTCGCATTTCTGATTTGTTGTGTGCATGCGCGAACTTTTAAAGAAACTTCCGCTAGATGCTGGAGATATCTGTGAAATCAGAATGACCAAAATTTTAAGAATGGATGTCCACTCACTTCATTCTTACAATATTGCGTTCCTTTGGCAATAAATAATATGATCTGGTTGCAGTGATGAACAAAAGAAACAAATGAAGCGTACCAATCGTTTCTCATTTGTTTTCAAACATCGCCGTTTACATTAAATATATAAATATTTTAAAATAACTGTATTTAAATAATGATTTGTGAGTAAACAGCTTAATTTTATTCGTTAAATAGTCCTAACAAATGCCACTCTTGATTTCCAAATTTTCTAAATAAAATCACTCCTCACTTCGTGAGTCGTGAATTTATCGATAATTTGGAAATCACTCGTGGCATTACTTATGAAAATCTTAAATTTTAGTACATAAAAATCTTAGCATTAATTATTAGATATTATTGTTCAGTTTAGCCAGATAATCGTTTAGTATGTAATATTATTGTGATTTTTATATTTGAATGTAACATATGTTTGTCCTGGTGAGTGGAAGAGAAGGTCACGTGGCCTTAACTCCACCAGGCTAAATAAAATAAAATAAAAAAATAAAAAAGACAGAAGTCTAACTTCTCATATTATTCAACTGTTTGTATGTAAAACCAAGAAAAAAGACAGTCAGAAGTCTAACTTCTCATTACACTTTTCAACTGTTTATATGTGAAACCAAAACAAAAGACAATCATAAGTCTAACTTTTCATTATACCATGTTGCAATCTTACTTTTAATACATAAAAATCTTAACCCTAATCATAACTAACAAAGTATGCGGAATTATGAAATGTGGCCGGTATTAAACGAAACAGAAACTCAAAGAATTTTCATTGTCACACACTAAAACACCTCTATATGTGCACCATTAGTAGCACGAACAATATCAAGTCTGTATTCGATTTCGTGCACGTTCTGTCTAGCATGTCAACTGAACTGCCGGGAAGCTTGGCGAATTGATTTTTGTGGACTTCTCTGAAATCCTGCTCTAATTTCTTCAATATTTTCTTCTGGAACACGTGTACGAGCACCTCCTGATTCTTTTTTAACGCTTCCAGTCGTCAGAAACTTCTCAAGCTATGCCTTAATGGTCTTCCCATCAGGTGTATTTCCTTCATATTCTCTCCAGTAATTCCTTTGCACTGTAATTATTGACTTCGTCTCTGCATACCAGAAAACAGTATGTGCTCGCCATTTTGTTTTAATGTCATTATTGTCCAGCGTGCGACAGATGAATTAACTGCAACAATGAAAACAAAAATTCTTTGAGTTTCGCTTTCTTTTAATACCAACCTCATTTCATAATTCCCCATACTTTGAGAGTTATGGTTAATTAAAATGTGGGAGGTTTGAATGGAACACGGTGTACAATACTGAAAATGGATTATTTTTTAACTCACTGTCTTTGATGATACATTGGCAGAACTGTTTCGGCGGCAAATTCATACCTGTAACAGGAATAAATAAAATAAATAAATGAGGTACATCACAGTATTCAACACAAATAAAATTTATTTTGGAGTGGCGGTTCCATGGCGCAACATTTTAGACGATTGTCTTTCACCGTTGGGGTATCGTAGTGAACGAAACGGAGCGACTCTCTTAAGGTAGCCAAACGCCTCGTCATCTAATTAGTGACGCGCATGAATGGATTAACGAGATTCCCTCTGCCCGTATCTACTATCTAGCCCCCACTCGCGAAGAACCGGACGGAGGCAACGCGGTTTTCTCTGGGTTTCTCCCATTTTTCCTTGCCAAAAATTTTATTCCACCATTTATCCATACTTACCTCACATTTCGTTCATCCGCCCATATAACGGTGCGTTAGGTGTAAAAGATCGGCACCCTGGTCGTTCACAACCTTTTTAAAAATATAGGTACTTCTTCTCATCTCATCCCTCGACTCGATCCTGAATTGGACACGAGTTGAATATATTGTTGGCTGCGGTAGACTGGTGGTTATGTTCCTTGACTCTGGTCCCGAGGGTCGTGAGTTAAATCCCGGCGGGGTCAATGGATTTTTTAGAGTGGAAAAGTCCAAGGAGGAAGTTCTCCGCGAGGGACTTTTAAGCTGTGGGTCCCAAGTATGAAGATTTTCAGGCTCGTAAAAGATCCTTAAGCCTGAATAAAGAGATCTCTAAAAAAAATTTACCGACCTTCTTCATCCTAGTAATACCTTAGTTGCCTACTAGATGTCTCATTGGGTCGATATGCTGACAGGAAATAAGCGGAACTAAATTGATTTGGTCTAGTAACTCCTAACAAAGGAGAGGCTATGGCCCAACATTGGGCTGTTACGCCATTATAGATGTAAAGGATATTATATAATTAAGTACCGATAATTAAATAAATTCGGGTCCCTAAAGGGTAGAGAATAACTCTACAAAAGGCTCAAAATAGTCAGCGCAAAATATAGCCTCTCTCTACCAAACCCTTCCATCTACCTTCACGTGGTGGGACTGTTTTTACTGAAGATGGAGGGTGAATGGCGAGTTTCTGGCGCCATAAAACCATATGCTCGAGGCAGACAGAGCTCTGTAGCCTTGTAAGGCAGTCTGTCTAGGAGAAAGACAACTCCGAAATTAAACTCTGGTCCTCCAGGTTGGGGGTTTTGCGGTTGGGCTGGTAACCCACCCAAGTAAAGAAAAATATTACTCAGAAGTCTCAAGTGCGATGGACTTGAGACCGGAACAGGTCGCATTAACCTAATCCTCGAAAGGAATAATAATAATAATAATAATAATAATAATAATAATAATAATAATAATAATAATAATAATAAATAAATTCGTACAGTTGTGGAGTTGTTCAATATCACGGAGTGAAACGTTCTTTGAGATCTTCATACGAAATAATTTTATAATTTTATAAACTACGGTTTCTTTTAGTTTAACCTTTTTTTAATGTTTATAAAGTGATCCCTCCAGAAGACTTAGCAGGTCCTTGGGTTAGGAGATTAATCAACGTTAATACAATTCACTATAAAACGGACACTGAAAAATATAACTTTGAGGAGCACACAATTAAAATTTTACAAAATTATGGCAGTGTCTTTCTTAACGTACGCAAGTGAGAATTGGACTCTTAACCGTTCAGACAGAAGAAAAATAGAAACTGCAGAAATGAAGTTGTTACCTTCAGTAGCAGGTGCGACAATTTTGGACAGAAATAGAAATGAAGATATTACAAAAGACTTAAATGTTTTAAATTTAACAAATAGAGTTGACAACATGAGAAATAACTGGTATGAACATATTAAAAAGAATGCCTACAGATAGAATCCCCCAGCTTTCATTAAAGTACAAACCGCTAATAATAAAGTAATTGTTATATGTCTATATTTTTATATATAAAACTTTCCTCATTAGAGGATTACCTCAAGGACAAAGTGATACAGACAATTAATTTTCGAAATCGATGAAATACGGGAATAGTCTTAGAAAATTGTTGAATATGATTCCATATTAATTCTGCCCGAGGGCAGGTCCTTCACTGCAATCATAGCATTTGCATGCTATTCTTGCAGCTTTACTAGGGAATTGTAGATGTGGTAGCTTCCAGTTGCTTTCCACACCGGTGAAAGATGATGATGATAATGATAAGGATGATGATGATGGCCGGATGATTTTCGGGGACTGTTGGGCCCTAAGCTTCCTGACATTTGTCTTACAGGTGAGGAAAAACCCCGAAAAAAAAACCTCACCCAGGAGCCTGTTCCGACCGGCAATCGAACCCGGGCCCGCTGCGTGACAAGGCAGCCCGCTACCTCGAGATCACAGCGGTGGACAACATTAATAAAATTCACACTGAAAAAAAAAAGACTTTAGGAGCACACAATTAAAATTTTACAAAATTATGGCAGTGCCTTTCTTAACATACGTAAATGAGAATATTGGACTCTTAACCGCTCAGACAGAAGAAAAATATAAACTGCAGAAATGAAGTTTTTACCTTCAGTAGCAGATGCGACAATTTTGGACAGAAAAAAATGAAGATATTAGAAAATACTTTTTATTTTTAATTTAACAAATCGATATGAAAACCTGAGAAACAACTTGTATGAACATGTTAAGAAGAATGCCTACAGATAGAATCCATCAGCTTGTTATTAAAGTAGAAACCAATATTACATAGAAGTGTTGGACGCTCATTTACAATCATCACTTTTAAAATTCATATTAAAGCACAGTTGAGGTTACGTAATAAGATGTTAAATATAAAATTGGTAACTGATAAGTCAGTCGTCCTCAACTAAATTATTAATTAGTTCCAATATGGAGACCTTTCAAAATCAATATTTCATCTTCTGCATTTTAACTGGTAGCAGTTAAAATGCAGAAGATGAAACATTGATTTTGAAAGGCCTCCATATTGGAACTATTTAATAATGTTTCATCTTCTGCATTTTATCTGCTAGCAGTTAAAATTCGAAAGATGAAACATTGATTTTGAAAGGCCTCCATATTAGAACTATTTAATAATTTAGTTGAAGACAACTGACTTACCAGGTACCAACTTTATATTTAACAACCCGTTTACTAGGTGGGAAGATTCATTAAATCCCACTTTATGTGAAAACAGGTCAAAGGGCCTAATTTCATGAAGTAGAAGAAGAAGAAAAAGAATAAAACTGCATTGAGGTGTTAGTCACAAAATTAAAATTCATCATCATCATCTGCATTCATGGATTAGGTCTGTTGACCCGTTACGACTTCAGCCCATCTCTTTCTAGGTCTGCCCACATCTCGGGTGCCTTTAGGTTTGTATTTTGTTATTTGTTTTGGATATCTATCTTCATTCATTCTGTCTATGTATTAAAATTATAATATAAAATTATGTGCATTGGAGGTCCGTCTCCTCAACTTAAAAAAAATATTTATTAACTGTGGGCATTTCGGGACTTAGTCCCATCATCATCAGAAGGTAGTATGTCTTGTTGTTACCGACCATCAATAAAGTACGAGAGTCTATCTAAATGTTACCTTAAATGTAAAGCGTATATAAATAAGAATGAAATAAAATAGTTTGTTACCATTCAAAACTTAGTGATTCGAGAATTGATTACGTTGCTTGTCAGTTAAACAAACAGTGACATATTAAGATCACTTAGCCTTGAAGTGAAACAATAGTAAACATTACTTCACTTTGGTGTTTACAACTCTAAAGTGCTAATCTCTTGCAAAATTGATCACAGCTCATTCTTAAAACATAAAACGAATATTAGAGTTTTATCTCTTTCAATGCTTGGCCTGACGAGTGACAGAGTTCGTCAATTACAGTCATGAATTAGGCCATTGGCCTGTTCCGCTTCAGGATAGAAATTGGTCCCTCCATCGCTTCTTAGGTCCTCCTGGGTCTCTTCGTCCTGTGGGTCTGTAGTTGAATACCTTCAGAGGTAGTCTACTATTTGGCATTCTAAGGAGGTGTTCATGCCAATTATTTTGGTATATTTGTATGGTTTCAGTTATTGCTGGTGTGTTGAGGGCTTTGCGGATATCTTCATTACGCATGTGGTCATAAAGCGTACGAATATAACCCGCTAAAGGCCTTAATAACTTTATTTCTGCAGCTACTATCCTATTTAATTTATCTGTAGTAAGAGTACAGGTGTCCGAGCCATAAAGTAAAGTTGGAAGAGCCATCTTTTATAAAATTTTAGAATTGTATCTGGGCGTACTTTTCGGAAAAGAGTGTTTTTTATTGTTCCTATAAGCTTTCGGAATTTGATCAATTTTATGTCTATGTCTTTACATGTGTCGTAGGAAAGATTGCAGCCAAGATAAGTAAAGTTAAGAATTAAATTAATGTTTTTATTACCTCACCTCATATCCTTTCTCTTCGAGACTGCAGTTTCGGAGCTTATCTCCATCATCTGTAGCCTCTGGTCGACCGGTGTTATGTCGTTTTTTGGCGGTTTTCTTCTTACTTCCATCGGTGGACCGATGAACCTCTGGATCAGGTCAAAATTTGCGGGAGTTTTAAAATTCATGAGTTTATCTTTCTTGTTTTTTTTTTTTTTTTTTTGGATGTGGATTTTTTCCCAGATAATGAGTTCTTTTTGTTTATCTGTGTGTTTGATTAGGCTAGCATTTGTATCGATTAAATGTTTTTCAGATACAAAAGCTAGCCTAATCAAACACACAGATAAACAGAAAGAACTCAAGGTCCGGGAAAAAAAACACATAAAAAAAACAAGAAAGATACACTCATGAATTTCGAAACTCCCGCAAATTTTGACCTGATCCAGAGGTTCATCGGTCCACCGATAGAAGTAAGAAGAAAATCGTCAAGAAACGACATAACACCGGTCGACCAGAGGCTACTGATGATGGAGATAAGCTTCGAAACTGCAGTCTAGAAGAAAAAGGAAATGAGGTGAGGTAATAAAAACATTAATTTAATCCTTAAATTAAACCTCATAGTGTTCTTTCCCTGTGAAAGTTAAATAAATAAGTAACGTTATTAACTTGTTCTATTATATTGTTGTTAATAATAAATTTAGTTCGTATCGATATGTTATATTAATTAAATCCTCAACTGGGACCTGTTTCATAAAATTACTTTCAATAATCGAAGTTTCTTCCTTGCTTCCATGTGTGATATGTGAACTGTTAAAAACATTTCCAAAATTCAGTAATATACTGTACTTAACACAAGTGACTATTTTTAAACAAATGATCAATTATTTATATATTCGACAATTAGAAGTGGAGGTTTACTTGAAATCCGAAAATAGAACTTAATATAATAATAGCTAAACCATCCAGGGACTCATTCAAACACACACACAAAAAAAAAATCAAAATCGGTCCAGTCGTTTAAGAGTTCAGTAACATACACATCCATCCTTACTTACTTACTTACTCACTGGCACTATCGAACCCGTAGGTTCATGGCCGCGCGGACATAAGCTCTCCATACATCCCTATCCTGAGCCAATGCTTTCCAATCATTCCCTGTATAATCTACTTCCCTCAAATCATAGTTAATGTTGTTCTCCCACCTCATTCTTGGTCTACCAACTGGGCGTTTTCCTTCTGGCATTTGGCATGGGTTCCCTGAAGTAGTCCCCGCCCGGAGAACCGAATGGGGGACTATTTGACCTCCGGAAAATTTTACCCCAGATGAACCCATGTCCGCATTTCTTGACGGTTGTATTTTTACGGTGAAAGATCGTCACTCTTTCGCCCAAGGTACTTTTTTCGTCTGGCTTATCACCTTCGACCAGTCCGGCATGGGTAACCCTATCGGCAGCAATGCTACCGCCGGCATAGCTCTCAGGATCATTTAAGCACGCAAGCCATCCATCCATAGTAATTCTACCCGAAGGCAGGTCCTTCACTGCAATCATAGCATTTTCATGCTATGCTTGCAGCTTTACTAGGGAATTGTAGGTGTGGTAGCTTCCCGTTGCTTTCCATACCGGTGAAGAATGATGATGGCCATATGATTTCGGGGACAGTTTGGGCCTTAAAGTTTTCCTGACATTTGTCTTACATGTGAGGAAAACCCCGAAAAAACTGCTCCGACCGGGGATCGAACCCGGGCCCGCTGCGTGACAAGGCAGCACGCTACCGCGAGACCACAGCGGTGGACTAACATAAACACGTTCACAAGAATTACATAACATATATATATATATATATTTATTTATTTATTGTGAGATGAGATGACAAGAGTGCCTGTATTAGTCATTCAAAATATCTCTGCAGGCGGAAGAATTACAAAGCTCTGTTTGTTGCTACACGTGACGTCATATAAGGCAGTGTACACTGTCAGCGTCCCATTCCCCTCTGCACTCATAGATAGCAGTGTCACGTGTTATATTCCTGTATAAACACGACTGCAGTGCCCTCTGTCAACAACTGCACTTACTCCTTAAACGGGTAATAACTTGTCACACACAATATAAATAAGAACCCAAAACAGAGCATGAACTGAAGTGAATATATATATTTAGCTGTATTCTATAATTGTAATAATGAAATAAATAAAAGTGTAAGATTCTGATAAGGATAGCGATCCAGGATTGTGGATGGGTTAGGTTGATAGATATCTTACCTAGTAAGTCAACATGGCCGCAAAGGCCATGAAACGCAATATCTCCTTCCAAAAGTAAATAAATACATACATTTTGTCATTTTCTCTAGCCATATTTCAAAATAATCTCTTAAGAAACAATGGAATATTATTGGTTTTAAAAATGACATAGATGATAAATGAAGAGAAAGTACTGTCGTAATAAGGTTTCATAGAATTATTTCTTTATGAGTCCCTAATTTATTAGAAATGTAAAGCTTAGAACTTACAAGATTCTGTTCCATAAATAAAAGTCTAAGGTTTTTTTTTTATCTCGTGACTGCTGTAATTTGAGTAAGTTATTTCAGTTGTATTCAACTTCAGAATTGGTCTTTACTTTTTAAAGGTGACAATAAATTTTAACTTGGAAGAACATATATTTAATATAATTTCTCGTAAGTTAAGAAACGCGCTGTAAATACTTGCCTTAATTCATGCTATGTTTAATTTCTTAATGCGCCTCATTCCTAGTTGTAACTATTGTTCCTAGCTACTTGTTTTTGTTTTAATTCTGCCATTTAAAGAAAAAAAAAAGAAAAACTCTAATTTCTTAAGTGGTCATTTTCATTTGAAGGGTGACGGCTTATATATATATATATATATATGAAATGAAAAGAACAAAGAATGCTTGAGTCGGGATTTGAACTCGAGTCTCTAAAGTCTGTACCTTTAGCGCTCTAACCAACTGAGCTACCCAAGAATTCCAAGACAAGCATACAATTTTCTTATACATGTAGTATTCTCTATTCACACAAGAGGTAGCGGAAATATCTTCCGACTGCCATCTAGCGGCTAACATAACAGTTAAGCAAATTATTAAAGAGAATATTTACTTTATAGCAGTAACGCTTGTATATATATTATATATATATATATATATATATCCACCGCTGTGGTCTCGAGATAGCGTGCTGCCTTATCACGCAGCGGGCCCGGGTTCGATCCCCGGTCGGGGCAGTTTTTCTGGGTGAGGTTTTTTCGGGGTTTTTCATCACCTGTAAGACAAATGTCAGGAAAACTTTAAGGCCCAAACGGTCCCCGAAATGATATGACCATTATCATCATCATCACCATCATCCTTCACCAGTGTGGAAAGCAACGGGAAGCTATCACACCTACAATTCCTTAGTAAAGCTGCAAGCATAGTAATTCTGCCCGAAGGCAGGTCCTTCACTGCAATCATAGCATCTTCATTATATATATATATATATATATATATATATATATATATTGGTTGCTTTGGAGTAATAAAATGAGTATTTTTGTATTGTCTTTAATCATTCATTTTTACTATTCTTGTAAGATTATATTAGCCTATAGATTTACTGCCTTGAAAGTTAAATACTGAAGAATTACCATAATGTGACTGATTGTTTTTACTAGTCGTCCTTCATTTTATAATGAATTAGCTAAACTCGGCTACGCTTAACTGTGACTCAATATGATATGAAATGGATGGGAAAGTAAATAAAAGTATTCTAGCGAACAAAGAATCACTGAGAAAACACGTCATTCAATTCAGTACTGTGCCTTGCGTTGCTGTGGTTATGTGGGTTGACTGAAGATGAACAAGATTCCGGAAACTAAAGCACCAGGGTCCGTATCCAGACCGCCAATTGGTGACACCTGCTATATATCGTGCTGATTGTCTGGAAAGATAAGATTATCACTTTTCATGCTACTCCAAATTCCTCTTATGGCTTCTAGTAGAAACACTTTGTTTTACTTTAAGTGTCGCCATATTTGAATTTGTTCTTATTGATATTATCTAGTGTTTAGTTATTCATTAATACAAATACATACAGTATGTGATGCTAATAGCAAGAAGCATATATGTACAGCTTTTCCTCATTTGTTTCGCTAAATTTAGACTAACTCATTGGCACCACCGAACCCAGAGGTCCATGGCCTAACATCACTATACCGAGCAAATGTTTTTCAATTCCCTCCATACTTTTGTGGCAATAGGATAAAAGTACGTAAGTCCAAAATTAGTGATTTTTATTCTAATTAACTAACTCACTGGCACTATCAAAAACCCGTAGGTCCATGGCCGCGCGGATATAAGCTCTCCATATATCCCTATCCTGAGCTAATGTTTTCCAATCATCCTGTGTATAATCTACTTCCCTCAAATCGTAGTTAATGTTATTCTCCCATCTGATTCTTGGTCTACCAACTGGTCGTTCTCCCTCTGGTTTTCCTACAAGAAGCTTCCATGCACGTGTTTCATTCCCCATTCGTGCCACATGTCCTGCCCATCGCATTCTACGAGACTTAACTGTTATTATATCTGGCTTTCTATAAAGAACATGTAGTTCACTGTTATGTAGTCTTCTCCATTCACCTGTCTCTTCATCTCTCTTTGGTCCAAAAATTTTCCTAAGAACTTAATTCTCAAATACTCGTAATCTCCTTTCCTGCCTTAAAGTAAGAGTCCATGTTTCGCATCCATATAATATAACTGGTAGAATAATAGTGTTATATATTTTCAGTTTAACGTTTTTTTTAAAGGAGCTGGGACATCAAGAGTCTCTGTAATACATAATAGCATGCGTTTCCAGAATTGAGCCTATGTTTAATTTTGAGCCTATGTTTAATTTCTTTGTGCATCTCATTCCTGTTTGTGATTATTGTTCCTAGGTATTTGAATTCAGCCACTTCCTCAAAATTTCCCTCATTTGTCATTAACTGTCCATTTCCATTATATAATGTATTTCTATGTGTGACCATATATTTAGTTTTATTGATATTTACTTCCAATCCCAGTTTCTTAGTATTACTCAATAGTGTGTGCGTGTTAGCCTTCAATATCTCCTCGCTATCGCCCAATAGTACTACATCATCAGCATAAACTAACAGCTTATTAATACCATTGAGTTGTAGGTATTCTTCATCCTCTAAAGATTTGATGGCATGCTCTAGTACAAAATCAACCCTTAAATTCGTAATGTATCCTTTTGGATACTTCTGTTTGTTCAGTTAATTTAATATTTTAAATAAATAAAAAGAAAACGAACAAAAAGAAACCACTTAATTGTGTATATAATTATACAATATACCTAATAATAACACTTATACAAGATTCCGTTTTCACTGCGGTCCGCCACATTCAAATAACTAACAGAAGAAATTTGTGTTTTGCAATTCTCTGATGCCCTGCTTCAACGTCATCACATCCCTATCTCTGTCCAAATTTCATCACCATTCGCACACAAACGCTAGCGCCGCCAAATAGGCTCGGGTTAAGTGAACTGCAACCCCGTAATGATAGCCACTATTAACTTAGCTGCCAAAGAGCCCTAGTGGGTTCTAACATACGCAGCACACTGGGCGAAGCTAGACTTCGCCTTATCCAGTCCAGTCCAGTCCAGTGTTTTGCAAATTTAAGGGTTAAATAGTAGAGGATTTTTATTCTGTAGATTAAAATGTAAAAAAAATAGTTTTTTTTCATCCTCTTAGGTAAAGTTCTTAACTGATAGCTAATTAATTATGGTAGATATCTATTGGTCAGAATTAATGCAAATATCCAATTATTTATAAGTTATTTGAATAGTAATAAACTCTCGTGAAAAGTTTTGTTTTCAGACTTATGTGTGTCTACCCTGTGCCCACAGAATTTATCTACCTTAAATCATGTTTAATGTTATTCTCCCTCCTCATTCTTGCCCTACCTACTGGAGGCTTTGCCTCTGGCTTTCTATGTCCCTCTTTCACTCCCTATTAGTACCACATTTCCATCTCATCACAGTCTACGAGACTTAACTGTTCTTATTACATGTGCTTCTCTATAAAGATAATGTATCATAGCTCTATATTAAGCAGTCTTCTCCATTCACCTCTCTCTTTTTGTTTGTATTTGGTCCAAAAATGTTCCTAAGTACTTTATTCTCAAATACTCGTAATATTTTCTCTTCTCTTAAAGTAAAATATAATGTTTTATATTCATATATAAACCACTAGGAGAAGAAATGTTGGAAGACCCAGTAAAAGATGGATATACCAATTCTAACATGAGATCGGAACAGACCAGCAGGTCTAATCCTTGATGCTGATGATGATGATAATGCTGATATTCATATATACTAATATAACTGGAAGAATATCCATTTTATACAGTTTTAATGTAACTAATTTAAGGGGAAGATGGGATGACACGAGTCCCTGTAATGCGTAACATCTTGCTTTTTCAGATTTAAGCCTATATTCAATTTCTTTCTGCAACTCATTCCTGATGTAATTCTTCCTAGATATTTGAATTCAGCTAATTCTCTAAAACATGGCTCATTTGTTATTAATTGTCCATTTCCATTATAAACTGTACTTCTACAATGTGACCCTATATTTTTATTGATATTTACTTCAAATTCAAATGTCTTATTATTATTTAATATTGCATGTTATAGTACAAAATTGAATAACAGATAAGATAGTGCATCGCCTTGTCTTAACCATTTTGAATTTCAAAAGTATCTTACTACTTTTTGCCTACCCATAGTATACTCTTTGTACCTTTCAGACATATAAAAAAAAAAGTGCAATTAATTTTTTTATTCATAGTTATAGACCAATATCTAGAGAAGATGAATAAAGAAAACTACATAAGTGTTCTTTATGGAAACTAACTATCGAACCCGGAGGTTCATGCCCCGCGGACATAAGCTCTCCATGCATCCCTATCCTGAGATGATGTCTTCCAATCATCCCTGTATAATCTACTTCCCTCAAATCATGGTTAATGTTATTCCACACCTCATTTTTGGTCTACAACTGGGCGATTTTCCTCTGGTTTTCCTACAAGAAGTCCATCATCATCCAGGGATTAAGCCTGTTGGCTCGTTCCGGTTTCATGAAAGCTAGAATTGTTAAAATTGTTCAGACCATCTTCTGTGTGGGCGACCAACATTTCTCCTTCCGTGCGATTTATAATTTAGCAATAATTTTGGAAATCTTCCTTCTGGCATTCTATCTATATGTTCTTTCCAGTCGTTCCTATATTTAATTATTCGGTCTGTAAGTTTGAAAATATTTAGTTCCTTTCTTATATCTTCATTTCTTTTCTTATCCAGCAGAGTATAACCTGCTATATTTCTTAAAAATCTCATCTCAGCTGCTTCCAATTTTTGTTCTTGTCTTTTAGTGATCGTCCAACATTCTGATCCATACATCAATACAGGAACAACCATTACTTTATAAAATTTAATGTTTGTTTCTTTTCTTGTGTTTTTAAGGGTTCTTTTAATAGTGCCACACATTAGATTAAATGTATTTATTTTGTCATTAATATCTTCAATTTTAACATATGATAAATTGAAATCTAGATATTTAAAACTGTTCACCTGCTCTAAAATGTTATTATCAATTACTATTTTTGCTCTTAAGGTATCGTGTCCTTTAAATGCTAAAATTTTAAGTTTTAGTCTTTGAAATTTTAAAATTGTAATTGGTACTTATTTTTTCCAAATTAAAAATAGCTCTTTGTAGATCTTCTGAAGTGGAAATCACTACTTGATCATCGGCAAACAATATTGTATCCAACAGTTTATTATTTATTGTAAAATGTTTATTTAAATTAATCTGCTACTTTAACATAACTTCATCTATATATAAATTAAAAAGAGAAGGTGATAAAGGACACCCTTGTCTGACACCACGATTTATTGTTACCATTTTTTTATGTTTAGATTTAAAACCCCTGTCTATTACAATTTTGTTATTTACATATAAATTTTGTAGAAGTTTCAAGTCCCGGTGGGGTCAGGATTTTTAAACTGACCAAAACCTTCTGGCGGCACTATGGCCATGGGGTCGACTCAGCCTCTAACGGAAATGAGTACCAGACGCTTGTTCTGGGGTAAAGGCGGCCGTCACGCAGGGCTGACAACCCGGCTGACTTCAAGTGCCGATTGTCCAGAAAAAGTAGGTGCCTTAACCTCCTACTACCCCAAGGGCCTCCCGAGGCCTGTTGTGGGATTACTTTACTTTACTTTACATGCACCTATTTCATTCCCTATTCGTTCACATGGCCTATCTTTATGGGAAATGAGATGTAATAAAAAGAGTTACTGCAATGAATGGGTAATCAAAGAAGCACATGGAAAGTTCTAGTAGGAAAATCAGTAGGAAATCGTTCAGTGTTTTCAGGTATTTGCCGCAAACTTGTCAGGGGCAAACCATCTATGCCCTGGCCATTATTGTGATATACAATTTCTTACCTGTCATCTTCGTCGGTGTCGTCCTGCAGCATGATGAAGCACAGAGATACAGCTACGTGCACTTGCTTACAATTAACAGTAACGTCTGACGCACGGCGGAGGAGAGCTCATAATTAGTATCTGGCTCCCAACACATGCAAATACTCTATTGATACTTTGGCCTTGGTAATGTTTACTGCACTGCCATATGGAACCTTTGCCACAATTCATTGATGTTTAATTACTTTTTCTCATTACATTTTGTTAAATCAACGCCTAAGTGCATTATTATTATTATTATTATTATTACCCCCCCAGGAGCTATCACCTTGACGTGGTGGGGGGGCTTAGTACCCGATGAACCAGACGACTCTACTGGGGAAGATTGACTTAGGTTAATCTTGCTGGTGGGTAAGAGGCGAGGGGAACTAAGTATAGCTCACAACGAAGGAATGGCGTCTGTATCCATATTGGGCGGCCACATCTTCGTCAAGTCAAGTCTTCAACGGTCAACAGGGCGACAAGGAATAGCACAGCTAAACTTGTAGGGCTTGAAGAGCGGAAGAAGCAGCCTCTCTTGGGGGGTGGATACCCAGAGGAGCATGTTTGGAGGCTCAGAGGAAGCAGCCCTTCCACCATCCTTGTCCTGCGAAGCGCTCGTAACGCTTCCAGGAGACATTTATCTTACTGAGAAGCTTCATGGAAATCAGCCGGATTGTCATAAAAGGAACCGACCCAAGCAAGATAAAAGGATACGATTTGGAATAAAGGACATTTTGAAATTAGGAAATTGGAACGTAAGGGGAATAAATACAAAAGAAGAAGAATTAGAAAGAGAATTAAAGAAAAAAGAAATAAATATAGCAACAATAACAGAAACAAAAAAGAAACTAAAAGGAACAAAGGACTTACAACACTATACTATGTTGTATAGCGGAGTAGAACAGACAACAAGAGCGCAGTGTGGAGTAGCAATTTTAATAGATGAAAAATGGAAGAACAAATTGAATAGCTATGAGTTTATAAATGAAAGGATCCTGATAGCCAGATTTAAAATTGAAAGAGGATATATGATGATAATTGCTGTGTATGCCCCAGAGGAAGGCAAGAAAGAAGAAACAAAAAAATTTTATAAAACATTACAAACATTAGTTGATAAATATACAAAAGATCATCATTTAATAATAAGTGGAGACTTAAATGCCAGAGTAGGCAATGTCCCTATACCTAATGTAATAGGAAATAATGGAGAAATAACAATAAATGATAATGGACAGGATTTGAGACAGTTTTTCAGCCTATAATCAATTAAAAATAATGAATACCTATTTCCGAAAAAAGGACATACATAAATATACAAGAAGTGGATATAACTCAAGATCAATAATTGACTATTTAATCGTAAACAACAAGCTAGGAGCCTTGGTAAAAGATGTGAGAGTACATAGAGGCAGCGATATATACTCTGATCACTATCTCGTGATAAGCAAAATAAACATAATAGCTAAATGGCGGAAAAATAACATAAAGAACAAAAGAAACCAAGAAGAAGTATATAAAATATATTTATTACAAGATCAAAGTATTAGACAACATTATGAAAGCAGAATGAATAAATATATATCAGAGATAGCGACGTCAGAAGATATAAATATTGAATGGGAAAATATATCAAATGTAATACATAAAACAGCAAATGAGATATTAGGAAAGAAAAATAGAATAAGGAATAGGAAGGGCTTGAGAACTTGGAATGCGAATATACAAAATGCAGTGAATGAAAAACAAAAAGCATATCATACATACTTACGACTGAAAACAGAAGAATCTTATGAAGAATATAAAATGAAAAGGAGAATTGCTAAAAGCATTATAAGAAAATCCCATCAGGAGTCATGGGATAAATTTATAAGCTCAGTAGAACATGATATGTATGGAAGACAAGAAATAGGTTATAAATTAGTGAAACATCTAAATCAGACTGAGAAAGATTCTGCCAGATTGAATATAATCCCAGAACAAGAATGGATCCAGCATTATGAAAAACTTTGGAAAAAGGAGGAAATTGAAGGAAAAGAGAACAATGAGGAAGAAATAAAAGTGGAAAATATTGATGTAATAGACATAAATGAATTAGAAATGGCTTTGAAAACCACTAAGAATAGGAAAGCAACAGGATTAGATAATATAAATATGGAATTAATCAAATATAGTGGAATATTGTGTAAACTACGAATACTTCATCTAATTAATATATGTTGGCAGACCTATGGGATTCCAAACCACTTGGAAAACAGCAATTGTCAAGAATATATTCAAAAGAGGAGACCGGAGAAAATTGCGAGAATTACAGAGGGATTAGCTTAATGAATACTGGCTACAAAATATATACGAAAATAATAAATAATAGATTGAGAAACATAACAGAAGTAATAATAAGTGAAAATCAAAGTGGATTCAGAAAGGGAAGGTCATGTATAGACAATGTCTTTACACTGAAACAACTCATAGAAAAGAGAAGAGAACATAACTTAGAAACTCACATAGGATTTATAGATTTGGATAAGGCCTTCGATCGAGTAAACAGACAAAAATTATGGGAAATATTACGAATGAAAGGATACCCGCTGTGCCTTGTTGAAACAATAAAGACATTATATGAAGACACAAATATAATTATAGATACCGGATTCAAAAGAACAGATGCAATCAAAACAAATACTGGATTACGACAAGGATGTAGTTTATCACCCACTTTGTTTAATATATATATAGACGATATTTTTAATAAATGGAAAGTTTTAGTAAATCCAGGAATAAGAATGGATAATAAAATGTGCATAAATAATCTTTTATTTGCTGACGATGTAATCATAATACAGAAAAATGAAGACGACTTACAGAAATCAATGCATGCATTAAATGAAATATGTAAATTATACGATCTAAAAATTTCTGTAAGGAAAACGAAGACCATGGCTTTTAGAGGAAGAGATCCAGTGAGAACCAAAATTATTTTAGAAAATCAAAGTATAGAACAGGTGTCTAGTTTCAAATATTTGGGCTGTGATGTTGGCTACAATGTGGAAAGAGATATTGACTCCAAAATAAATAAATTTCAGACGGTGTGTGGAACAATACAGAGAACATTCAAAAATAAAATTAGAAAAGAAACCAAGATAAAAATGTATAATGTTATGGCGGTTCCCACAATATTGTATGGATGTGAAACTTGGGCTCCAGTGAAAAGACAGAAGGATAGAATACAGACGGCAGAGATGCGGTTCCTAAGACAAGTAAAAGGATGTACAAGACTTGATAGAATAAGAAATGAGGATATAAGAGAAGAATTGAAAGTACAGCCTTTATTGGATAAAGTCACGAATTACAGACAGAAATGGATTGATCACATGGATGGAATGAGCAAGGAGAGATATCCATTGTTAGCCAGAAATTATCAAGCAAGAGGAAGGCGTGATGTTGGAAGACCTAGAAGACGTTGGGCTGATGCAATATGAAGTCGGAACGGGCAATTGCCTAATCCCTGGAGTGATGATGATGATGATGATGATTATTATTATTATTATTATTATTATGTGCCGCGCCATTGTCGAGTGGTTAAGGCAACAAGCCTTGGTGCAGAGCTACGGGATTTGCGCTGGTTCGAGTCCCCATGGGAGAAACAATTTTACAATTTGTGGGAAGTAAACAATTACAATGGTTGGGACACGTGAAGAGGATGATTGAAGATAGATTGCCAGTTAGGAGTTTGAAGTGGATTCCATGGTAATTTGTGGGGGCTTAAGACACTGCGCTACAAGCCGGAAGGTCGAGGGTTCGACCCCGGTGGGGTCAGGGTTTTTAAACTGACCCAAACCTTCTGGCGGCACTATGGCCCTGGGGTCGACTCAGCCTCTAACGTAAATTAGTACCAGGCGCTTGTTCTGGGGTAAAGGCGGCCGTCACACAGGGCTGACATCAAGTGCCGATTGTCCAGAAAAAGTGGGAGCCTTAACCTCCTACTACCCCAAGGGCCTCCTGACGCTTGTAGTGGGGTTACTTTACTTTACTTTTATATAGGGGACACGTTCGAAGGATATAAAATAAAATAAAAATTACCAAAATAAAATCAATTAATGAGAGATTTTGAACAATTTCTATTAATTATTACTGTCAGGCTTAGGCAAGGGCTTTCTTACTTACTCACTGGCACTATCGAACCCGTAGGTTCATGGCCGCGCGGACATAAGATCTCCATACATCCCTATCCTGATCTAATGCTTTCAAAATCATTCCCTGTATAATTATAGAAAATATTTATTTTTTTTCCTGTTTTACCGCTTTTATAAGGTATTTCAATTCAGATTGATATTTAGCTGTGAATTCAGCCATATCCATCCATAGTAATTCTGCCCGAGGGCAGGTCTTTCATTGAAATCATAGCATTTACATGTTATGCTTTGCAGCTTTACTAGGGAATTGTACGGGTGGTAGCTTCCAATTTCTTTCCACACCGGTGAAGGATGATGATCATGATGGCAATATGATTTCGGGGACCGTTTGAGCCTTAAAGTTTTCCTGACATTTGTCTTACAGATGAGGAAAAACCCCGATAAAAACCTCACCTAGAAAAACTGCACCGACCGGGGATCGAACCCGGGCCCGCTGCGTGACAAGGCAGCACGCTACCTCGATACCACAGCGGTTGACTTCAGCGATATAATTCCTTATTTTTGTGTTCGAATTTCTTGATGAATCATACAGTTGATTCATTAACATTGAAACAGCGTCATATGGATGCAAACGACTCGCCAACACGTCAACGGTCAAACATTTCTATTTTTACTTTAAGCGGCAACACTACTTTTTTCCGTTTCGAAACTAATTTTCTTTCCTTTTACTCTACGTTATAAATTGGCAACAAAGCAAAATAACTCGTGTTATTCGATCAAAATAATTGCAACGAATGACAAGTTGAAACAAAACACCGATCGTGGCGAGGGCGGCATTGATTGTGGACGTGAAACACAGCGGCGGCGGCTTTTAACAACGAACTTTAGGCTTAGTGACAATAAGGTTTGTTTTACTTTAATATTAATTTATCCATCTGTTTTGAATCGTTCCTTGTAAAAGCTGCCTTGGCACGTGCCTGCAGTAGAAAAAGTTGCCGATGGTTCTAATATACCGACTGGATCCGCGAATAAAGACTTTTTTAGCCGCGAATACAGAAACTATTTCGCAGTATTTTAACCCACGAATAATGAAAATGCGAATAAAGGAACCGCGAATATAGAGTGTTTACAGTATTTCATTAAAACAGCTGAATTTGAAGATATTAATTTTTTTTATGTTAGATCGTCTTACGTAAATTCCACCCGACTCACTATTTTCTTGTGAAGGTTTCGTGACCAGTATCAGTTTTTGTAACAAGTTGTCAGCAGCTTGATTAACCCATTTCACGCTCCAAGAGAGTGCATTTTTCTGTCAGGGTTGTTTTCCTTAGTTGACACGTCCCAATTATAGCGTCAGGAATTAACTTTTTACTCCTGCATGCTTGGACGCAGGAATACGTGGCATTTCTCGACTATTAGTGGTGCATAGATGTCAACAACCTATGCACCCTTGGGACCATCTACTACCCCCTTGGCTGATACCATCCCCTAGTTATTCTTCTTGTTCACTTCACGGGCTAGGCAAATTGCCTGTTCCGCCTCACAGTTGTTCTGTCCATCTGGGGGTCCGTTTATCGGGCCCCAGCTGTGCTCACAACAGCAACAGGGCGCGTCCCCGGGTGGCGGATAGGGGAACGGTCGGTGGTTTGCTTGCACTCCTCCCGGCTAGGTCCAGACCGGACCCGCGGGCCATTTGTGAGGTCGTCAGGACTCGAGCGACCTGATGCACTATATAGCTCGTGCTGCGCCCACTTCAGCAGCAAATCGCGTCCCCTCGGTGGCGTAGTGGGGAAAAGGTCGGTGGATCTGCTAGTCAGTCCTCCCTTCCAAGTCCGATGGACTCGCGGACCATAAGTTGGTTCAACAGGAGACGAGCGCCCTGTTGTACTAAAGCTCAAATGTCCCGGCCCACAACGGGAGCAGCGGCCGTCGTGGCGAGGCGGTGGGAGATTGTGGAGATCAGCAGCTCCCTTCTCTTGGTTAATCCCGAGGACCTTTGTGGGGGCACCATGGGCGATGAGCTCCCTGGATGCCTACATTGCTCAGTGGGCTGCCTCACAGCAGCGGCACGACTAGGCTTAGTCTTGCGAACGGGCTGGTTGGGACAATACCGGGCGTAATGCTGGGAATTACCACCAGGTCAATAAGCTCGGGAAAGGAGGAAGCGCGGTCTTTTGGGTCTGGGACTTAGCGCCGACTCTGGAACCGAGTGACCCAAGGACAATCTGTGAGGTCGTCAGGAGTTGAGCGACCTGACGTACTATAGCTCAGGCTGGACCCACTTCAGCAACCAAACACGTCCCCAGCTGGTGCACTGGGGGAAAGGTCGGTGGATCTGTAGAGCGTCCTCCCGGTCAAGTCCAAGGGACTCGTGAACCATTAGTGGGGTAGGCAAGAGTTGAGCGCCTTGTCGAACTATTTGCTCATCTGTTGGAGCTTGCAAGCTCCGTGCTGGCCCACAGCAGCTGCAGAAGGCGTCCCTGGGGGCACACCAGGGCTCGGCCCGGACCAGTCCAGAGGGGAGCTACTGTACTGGTTCCTGGCTCGGCCTACGGGCCCGTCGACAAACTGTGGGGTCGCCAGGAGATGAGCACCTGGATGTACTAAAAGTCTCACACTGTTGGGCTTGTAGCCCTAGCCGGTCTCACAACGGCTGCAGGACACGTCCCTGGAGGCAGAACAGGGGAATGGTCGGTGGATCTGCGACAGCAGTCCTCCCGGCTAGGCTCATGGAGCCCGTGGACCAACTGTGGGATCGTCAGGATTGAGCGACCTGATGTACTATGTAGCTCAGCAATTCCCAGAACTGCAAACTCCAACACTCTCTCCCTGGGGTGTTGGTTTAAGGGCCGTGAACTTGAACGTGGACGTGAACATAGGATAGGGAGGACTAGAACTAGGACTTGGGAGTATGGTCAGGACGACCGAGGTATCCCAAGGGGTGGACGGCTGGGCCTAGATGTCCATCTTTTCACTGGCCTTCCTACATTCCTTCAACCTCTTGGCTTCTAGTTGAATGCTGCTCTTGGTAATCTTGTTACATTCATTATTTCCACAAGTGTAAACCATTTCTCTCTATATTCTCTGATTTTCTCATCCAATGGATATATATTTAACTCTGTTCTTATATATTCATTCCTTATCCGATCCAATCTTGTGCAGCCTTTTGTTATTCTAAGGAAGTTCATTTCTGCGCTTTGTATTCTACTTTGCAATTTTTTTTTGTCATTACCCAAGTTTCGCTCCCATAAAGTAATGCAGGAACTGCCAATGTTTTATAAAACTTCAATCTAGTATCTCTTCTTGTTTTATTCTTTAATGTTTTATGTATAGTTCCGCATATCATTTGAAATTTCGACAGTTCCCCTAGTTGTTAGCGATTATTTACGGAAATTATGAGCCGCCAAATGATCCCTTTTCACATGATTAATTGATTAATCCCCGTTAAAGTTAATTTATTATAGGGCTAATTAAATTTGATAACCTAACAAATTGAGCCAAAAGGGGAAAAAATAGAGGGTGTGCATTGAAATCGCCGACATTTTAATTCTTCTTCTTCATCCAACCAAGTATTATGCCTATAGGCCTGTTACGATCTCGCTGATGCATTTTGTATCCAGCGTTTCCTTGGACGGCCCAGAGATCTTTTCCATGTTGGACAATAACGAAGCATGGCCTTGGGAACTCTATCTGAACTCATTCGTCGCAAATGATTCATCCAGTTGTTCTGGTATCTATGTATGTATTCAATGATCGGTTCTAAACGTAGTTCCTTGAATACATAATTGCGCTGTGATCCCATTTGGAATATCCTGCTGTATATCTCATAAATGGGACACGCCGTACCGTAGTGGTTAAGGCACTGCGCTACAAGCCGGAAGGTCGAGGGTTCAAGTCACGCTGGGATTAAGATTTTTAAACTGACCCAAACCTTTTGGCGACACTATGGTCCTGGGGTCGACTCAGACTCTAACGGAAATGAGTACCAGACACTTGACCTGGGAGTAAAGGTGGCCGTCACGCAGGGCTGACAACCCGGCTGACATCAAGTGCCGATTGTCCAGAAAAAGTGGGTGCCTTAACCTCCTACTACCCCAAGGGCCTCCTGAGGCCTGTAGTGGGATCACTTTATTTTACTATATCTCATGATTCTTATTTCACTAGAAGTTATCCTGCTCTCTTCTAAAGTAAAGTAAAGAAAAGTGATCCTACGACAGACCTCGAGAGGCCCTTGGGGTAGTGGGAGGTTAAGGCTCCCACTTTTTTTATGTCAGCCGCGTTGTCAGCCCTGCGTGATGGCCGCCAAGAACTTTATTCTCAAATACTCGTAATCTCCTTTCCTCCCTTAAAGTAAGAGTCCATGTTTCGCACCCATATAATATAACTGGCAGAATAATAGTTTTATATATTTTCTTTTTAACATTTTTTGAAAGGAGTTGGGACATCAAGAGTCTCTGCAATGCATAATAGCACGCATTCCCAGAATTGAGCCTATGTTTAATTTCTTTGTGCATCTCATTCCTATTTGTGATTATTGTTCCTAGGTATTTGAATTCAGTCACTTCCTCAAAATTTCCCTCATTTGTCATTAACTGTCCATTTCCATTATATAATGTATTTCTACGTGTGACCATATATTTAGTAAATAACATTATACAGAAATATAATTTCAATAAGTAAAACGAAAATCTCAGCTTTTAAAGGATCAGATACCGTAAGAGCTAAAATAATTCTGGAGGGGAAACCCATTGAACAAGTGAACCATTTTAAATACCTGCGTTATGAATCTACTTTAAAAATAAATGTAATTATTTATGTTGCACAATTAAAATAAATTTAAAAATTACAAGAAAGGAAACAAAACTAATTTTATAAAGCAAAGTCAGTTAGTTCCCTTACTTCTATATTATAGTGAGTTTTGAGTTTTAACTAAAAGAGAAGAGAAAAAAAGATCATAGAAGCAATAGCAGTGCCTTTACTGCTGTATGATGGCGAGTTTTAGGTTTTAGACCATAAAAGGAATTCTGAGATTCTCAGAGAATTACAAACAGTGTCAGTCATGGAATATGTGCAAAAATACAGAAACAACTGGAAATCTCACGTAAGAAGAATGAGCAGAGCAAGAATACCACGTCAGATCTTAAATTACCAGCCACCAGGCAAGAGATCTTTGGGCAGACCCTTCAAACGTTGGATTGAGACCGTAACAGACTACTAGGTTTATCACATGAAAGGAAGAAGAAGAAGAAGAACTAGTAGAGAAGAGAAGATCATAGAAGCAGCTGAAATGAGATTTAGATAAAACTTCTAGAAGAAACGAAGATATTTGAAATGAGCTATATATTTTTAAACTATTAGATAAAATAAATCGGCCGCGGTGGACTAGTGGTTATGCTCCTTGCCTCTGGTCCCGAGGGTCGCGGGTTCAAACCCAGCCGGGGTCGATGGATTTTTTAGGACGGAAAAATCCAAGGAGCAAGTCCTCCAGGAGGAGATTTTCAGGCTCGTAAAAAACCCTTAAGCCTGAATGAAAAGGCCTCTAAGCAAAATTTACCGAATTTTCCCGTCCTGGTACTACCTTGGTTTCCTACATGTCAGTCAGTATGAGGCGGAACGCTGACCACAGACCACTCAAAATGGCATCTATACGAAAACAAGTGTAACTAAATTAGTATGGTTCAAATTCTTCCCTATAGGGGGAGAGCGCCTAAATCTCTGTTTAGGGAAACATGGGCTTACAATACAAAAAATAAAAAATAAAAATAAAACAATGTAGAAAAAAAAAACTGGAAAGAACGTGTCCAAAGAATAAAAGATGAGCGCATACCAAAAATATTTTATTACAAATATAAAGGATCAATACTAATACAATTCATATCAAATTCCGTTGAGGTGAATAGTCCTATGATGAAAGTTAAAAATTAAAATGTACCTGTTGGCAGGTGCCGTCATCCTCAACTTTGTTAAAATATTGTATACATAATTAACTGGAGCGCTTTCGGAAGTAAAAGGATGTACAAGACTTGATAGAATAAGAAATGAGGATATAAGAGAAGAATTGAAAGTACAGCCTTTATTGGATAAAGTCACGAATTACAGACAGAAATGGATTGGTCACATGGATGGAATGAGTAAGGAGAGATATCCATTGTTAGCAAGAAATTATCAAGCAAGAGGAAGACGTGATGTTGGAAGACCTAGGAGACGTTGGGCTGATGCATTATGAAGTCGGAACGAGCATTTGCCTAATCCCTGGAGTGATGATGATGATGATGACTTTCGGAAGTTATCTTCCATCTTCGGCAGATTGAGCTTCTGCTACTTGTTGTCGCAACTCAGCTGCCAACAGTTTGTTGCTGCTGCAAACAGTTGGAGTATACATCACCAAATTCATTATAAATATTAATTGTATTGTATTCATAACTTGTAATCGTTTATATATATATATATATATATATATATATATATATTGTAATTTAGATTTAAGACTATTTTTTTGTTTGTATTTTTTTAAACCTGGTTGAGTGGTAGACAAGGCCTTAAGGCCTTAACTCTGCCAGGTAAAATAAAGCTATTATTATTATTATTATTATTATTATTATTATAAACAACAACAAGTAGCAGAAGCTCAACCTGCCGAAGATGGAAGATAACTACCGAAAGCGCTCCAGTTAATTATGTATACAATATTTGAACAAAATTGAGGACGACGGAACCTGCCAACAGGTACATTTTAATTTTTAACTTTCATGATATAAATATAAAGGAGACAAGAATATTGGTAGACCGAAAAAGAGATGGATTCAACTTTTTGAATGAGAATCTATGAGAATGAACAAGCCACATGGACTTAATCTGTAAATGTCAACGATGATGGTTTTTAAGCTTACCTCATAAGAAATAGGTTGCTCTCATTCCCATTCTCTGAGAAGTATAATGCATGTCCGCTCCGACAAATTTAAATAGAATATGTAATAATTTCATGCAACGTAATATGTTAAACATGTCTTGAATAATTTATAACTGCGTCAGGAAGTTAAAAATGTGCACAATTATGTAATGGTGTAGTAGTCAGACCTCGGTTTTTAGGTTTTATGACTATTTTTTTCCTGAAGGAATAAATTATAACAATTATGTAAGGAACCTGCAGGCTCAGGTGAGTGTCTAAATTTATAAGCTACTTCTTAAATCTTTATTTTATTTATTTTAATGCAGTGGCGTTTGACAATAATTGTCATTAGCTTATTATTATTATTATTATTATTATTATTATTATTATTATTATTATTATTATTATTATTTTTAATGCCCCCAGTTTTTGTCCTCAGAAATTTCTGGTGTTCTCTCCTGCAAATGGCGTAATTGTAATACACTTCTGAAGTTGGGGCGCCTGGAAGGCGGGGTTATGTTGCCTCGATGATGTTGATAATGGTGCGCCAGGAGAGTCCCTAATCCTAAGCTTAATCTAAGATGAATATGAATGATGATTGCGATGGCCATATGATTTCGGGGACCGTTTGGGCCTTAAAGTTTTCCTGACATTTGTCTTACAGATGAGGAAAAACCCGGATAAAAACCTCACCCAGAAAAACTGTCCCGACCGGGATCGAATCCGGGCCCGCTGCGTGATAAGGCAGCACGCTACCTCGAGACCACAGCGGTGGACTTTATTGTTATTATTATTATTATTATTATTATTTTAGGATATAAAATTTTCCTCATTAGAGGAGAGACCACAGCGGTGGACTTTATTGTTATTATTATTATTTTAGGATTCAAGACTGAAAGTGTATAAAACACTGGCTCTTCCAACTCTTTTGTATGGTAGCGAAGTATGGACGTTGAAACAGAAGGATATACAGAGACTTAGATCTGCTGAAATGAGATATCTTCGGAGGACTGCAGGATACACACTACTAGATCACAAAAAAAATGAAGACATCTTAGAAGAATTACACATGGAATCTTTAGAAAACAAAATTTCTGATTATAAGTCAAGATGGATACAACATGTTCATCGAATGGAAGATCACAGAATACCCAAACTAATGTTAAGATATCAACCTGCAGGAAGAAGAAGACCAGGACGTCCACTCAAAAGACTTCTGGATGGTGTTTCTCTTGAGGCCGAAACAGGTCAACAAATGGCCTAAATTCGTGAATGTACTATGATGATGATGATTATTTTAGGATATAAAATTTTCCTCATTAGAGGATTGCTACAATGACAAAGTGATACAGACAGTTAATTTTCGAATTTGATGAAATACATTTTGTAAATACATTTTAAAAATTTCAAATTGTAATTGAAGTATATTCGATAAAGTAGAAATTTTATAGAGATGGTTTCTTAAAATTGAAATTGATCCTATAATGGCAGCGATGGCAATTTTAGAAAGATACACCCTGTCCAAATCTAAGGAATTCCACAATTTAGCTAAGAATCCTGGTATAGTACATCTTGTCCCGATCATCAATCCTGTGACAGTTATACTATCTAATTGGTATTTGTCTTTGTAATAGTCAATTGTTGGCTCATATATGGCTTTCTTTTCAGAGTCAACTTCCTCAGTTTGGCAACTATGAATCTCAAAGCGGATTGTGGGATCTAATATCATACCAATTTTAGAAGATGGTCTAAATGCAATAATATCTATTCATCTATTTCTCCCATTAGTGGTCACACCATGAACTTCCTCATAAACTGTGTATCCATAATCTCGCAAGGCTTCTGCCATCATGTTTCGAATAGTGTGGTACCAAATGATTTTCAGCTATTTCTCAAACAGGCAAGCCCCAGGGAACACAAGTAATAACAATAACAAGAAAGTTATAAAAGGATCATCATATTTTTCCCTGGTCTCCCAGTATCTGTCCACGAAATTGAGGGTTGATAGGGATGGGCAAGTTCGGATGTGATCAGCGTCCATATCTTCTATAGTGTTGAAGAGGATACACTGTTGAGTTGGTAGAAGACCGAGGCGATGAAGGTGTTTACCTAGGTAATCGTGTCCTGTTCCAGAATGATGCAATGATTACTCTTCCAGGCCAATCTGGAAGTGTGGTTTGGTTGGATACTTTTCAATATTTCCTGTAGTAAGACAAAAACTGGCATTTCAAGGTAAAATACCGATACGAACTAAAATTGTTATTAACAACAATATAATAAAACAAGTTAATAACTTTACTTATCTTGGCTGCAATCTTTCCTACGACACGTGTAAAGATATAGACATAAAATTGATCAAATTCCAAAAACTTATAAGAACAATAAAAAAACACTCTTCTCCGAAAAGTATGCCCAGTACAATTATAAAATTTTATAAAACAATGGCTCTTCCAACTTTACTTTGTGGCTCTGAAACCTGGGCTCTTACTGCAGGAAAATTAAATAGGATAGCAGCTGCAGAAATGAAGTTATTAAGAACTTTAGCGGGTTATACGCTTTATGACCACATGCGTAATGAAGATATCCGCAAAGCTCTCAACACACCAGCAATAACTGAAACCATCGAAGTATACCAAAATAATTGGCATGAGCACCTCCTTAGAATGCCAAACAATAGACTACCCCTGAAGCTATTCAACTATAGACCTACAGGAGGAAGAGATCCAGGAAGACCTAAGAAGCGATGGAGGGACCAATTTCTATCTTGAAGCGGAACAGGCCAATAGCCTAATCCCTGACTGTTATTGATGTTGGTGACTTTCCAGGATGTGTCTTTTATTTGGAGCTCTAGGAAGGTTCTGAAGCGGATGTTCATAGCTGCTCTAGTGTATGAGATAAACTTTTTAAATATCATTAGATTATTATTTTTTCGTCCAACGCTGTGATCTCGGGTTCGATCCCCGGCCGCGGCAGTTTTTCTGGGTGAGGTTTTATCGGGTTTTTTCTCCCCTGTAAGACAAATGTCAGGAAAACTTTAAGTCTCAAATGGTCCCCGAAATCATATGGCCATCATCATCATCATCATCCTTATCATTATCATGATCATCCTTCACCGGTGTGGAAAGCAACGGGAAGCTACCACACCTACAATTCCCTAGTAAAGCTGCAAGCATAGCATGAACATGCTATGATTACAGTGAAGGACCTGCCTTCGGGAAGAATTACTATGCATGGATTATTTTTTTAATTTATCTACACAACCTATCAGAACTAAATAAACATGCCCACACATGAAAATACATTATTAAAAGGAATTAGGCAGTCGGTCACGACGGACTAATGAATATGTTCTTTGCATCTGGTCCCGAGAATCGTGAGTTCAATCCTGGTGGGGATAATATATATTTTAGGATGGAAAAATGTAAGGAGCTAGTCCTCTGGGAGGGACTTTAAGCCGTGGATACCGAGTCTGAAGATTTTCAGGCTCGTGATTGAAACTTCAGCCTGAATAAAGAGGCATTTCTGGACGAAACGGAGCTTGGGCAGGTTTTTATCGGGATTTTCCCGTTTTCCCCTGCAACAAATTTCATTTCATTTCTCCATACTCATTTCGTTCATCCGTCCCTGTGACGGTGCGTCAGGAGTGGTCGACCGGCGCCCTTGTAGTTCACAGACCTCTATAAATATAGGGACTTCATCTCATCTAATCTAATCCCTCGACCCGACCCTGAGTTGGACACGAGTTGAGGATATACTACCTTAGTTCCCTACTAGATGTCTCATTGGGTCGCTATGTTACCGCATACGATTCATGATATCTTATGGGAAATTAGTACAACTAAATGAACATAATTTGTTAACATGTCTGAAGAAGGTACAGTGTACCGAAACAGCTGTCACTAAATTATATCTTAATAAATATGAAAATCAAATAATTGTTTAATTGTTTAATTGTTTAATTGTTTAATTGATAAATTAACTTGGTTCAGTAATAAGATATTAAATATAACATTGGTATCTGGCAGGTCGGTCGTCCTCAAAAGTTGAGGATGACTGACTTACGAAGTACGAATTTTATATTTAATATCTTAGTTATTAAAAAGTCCCGCGCCGTAGCCGAGTGGTTAAGGTAGGAAGCCTTGGCGCAGAGCTACGGGACTTGCGCTGGTTCGAGTCTCCATAAGGCAAGAAATTTTCTCATATTTCGGCCAGTATGGGACCGGTGCCCACCCAGCATCGTGAAGCATTTGGGTAGCTACAATAAGTAACGGTTCCAGGTTGAGAAAACCAGCTATAACGGTTGGGAGACTCGACATGCTGTCACCCCCACTCTGGCTACATTATCATCTACCTCTGTGATTGACACATGTGGATATGAGGTCATCAGCCGGCTGGTAGGCTAAGGGCCTTCTAGGCCTGTCGCGCCATGGAATAATCTTATTACATATCCTTATGGTACTTTAATATACATTTTAAAAGTGTTGATTGGTCTGGTAACTCCTTACAAAAAGAAGCTAAGGCCCAACATAGGGCTGTTACGTCATTGTATGTAGATATAATAATAATAATAATAATAATAATAATAATAATAATAATAATAATAATAATAATTAATAATATTCTGCACTTCCTGGATTAGGCATTAGTTGCCAGTTCCGTCATCAATGTCCGTCGCCGTGGCGTTGTCGGTAGAGTCCCTACTTTCTATTCCGGCGACCCGGGTTCGATTCCCGGCGGGGTAGGGGATTTTAAATCTCCACCTTGGGTCTGGGTGTGTCTCCTGTCTTGTGTTTGTATGTTTGAATAAGATAAAAAGGTTAACAAAGGTAAAACAAAAAGGAAGAACAGTGTACACGAAAGAAAACGACAAAGGAAGAAATATAAAAAAAAACTAATAGAAAATAATAATAATAATAATAATAATAATAATAATAAATAATCTTCTTCTTCTTCTTCTTCTGCACTTCCTGGATTAGGCATTAGTTGCCTGTTCCGTCTTCACTAATAGATAATAATAATGATAATGATAATAATAATAACAATAACAACAACAATAATAATAACAATAAATGTTACGTATTTAATGACGATTTTTAACATTTGTAATTATTAACATCGCAATTAAAATCTGTACTTGAAACCGCAGATTTTGTTCAAAGACCTAATTTTTTGGCTTCTTTTTTCAAGCATGCACCAAATATACGCACGGGATCCACGGTTTTAGGTCCCTTCTGAAGGAATACGTAAATCAGATTTTTTTACGGCCTGAAAAATCCATTGATCCCTGCCGGATCTTGAAACCAGAGGCGAGCGTTGTAACAACTAGTCCACCAGAACCGACCAAGAATTAGAAATGCATTTAAAAGCAACTTCATACTTTTCTATAGTTCATTTGTCGTCTAAGCAACTGACTAGAAGCTTGGGTTCGGTTCCTAACTTTCTAAGGATGTGTGAAGTGAAAAGGAAAAGGCTATATTTAAAACTGTACATAGGGCCTACTACATAATATAAATGAGTCAGTATTGCATAAGTCGTGAGTGAATTCTGTCATTTGCAACGCTGTTAATGAATTATGCAAAACTGCACGCAAAGCGAAATACCGGAATTGTGTTTTAGGTGATCGCATGTTAATGAAGTCTTCATTAGGAAATTGTAGTATTTATGAATTAACACTCATTTCTTCTTTATTCCAAACGATTAATACAGTCTAGTCTATCCCCACTCTCAACAACAACAACAATAATAATAATAATTATTATTATTATTATTATTATTATTATATAAAATCCACAAGAATATATCATCATCATCATCGTCATCATAGTACATTCACGAACTTAACCCTTTGTTGATCTGTTTCGGCCTCAAGAGAAACACCATCCAGAAGTATTTTGAGTGGACGTCCGGGTCTTCTTCTTCTTCCTACAGGTTAATATCTTAACATTTGTTTGGGATCCTGTGATCTTCCATTCGATGAACATTGCATCCATCTTGATTTATAATCAGAAATTTTGTTTTTTCAAGGTTCTATGTGTAAATTCTTCTAAGATGTCTTCATTTTTTGTGATCTAGTATGTGTATCCTGCAGTCCTCCGAAAGTATCTCATTTCAGCAGATCTAAGTCTCTGTATATCCTTCTGTTTCAACGTCCATACTTTGCTATCATACAAAGGAGTTGGAAGAGCCAGTGTTTTATACACTTCTAGTCTTGAATGTTTTTGGACTAACTGTGGCTTGAAGATAGAATTTATTAACCCTAAAATTCTTAAAAATTTAGATATTTCTCCATTTACAACCTTTTCTTCTTCATATGAGATATTGCATCCTAGGTATGTAAAATTATTCACCTGCTCCAAAATTTTATTGTCAAGAATATATTATAATTGTAATTATTATTATTAGATATTTGAGGGAAGAAGATGCTTTGGACAGGAACCTCTGGCGACAAATCACTTTCGGTTGGAGAAGAAACACTGTATTGTAGAATATTCCTAATAAAAATATTTATTATTATTATTATTGTATTTATAGATATAGAAAAAGCCTACGATAACATCCCTACATCAAAATTATGGAATGTCTTAAAACTAAAAAAAATAAATCCAACACTGATTGAAGCAATTCAAAAACTATTTTCAGAACCATATGTGCAAGTAAAAATGGGAAAGTACTTGTCTAAAGGTTTTCAAACAAATAAAGGATTACGACAGGGATGCTGTGTATCTCCAACATTATATAAGATTTATACTGAAAAAGCTATTGAAGAATGGAAAAAGAAATGTAAACCGATGGGAATACCACTAGTTGATAATTCAACAATATATACACTCCAGTTTGCAGATGACCAATTGATATTGGCTCAAGAATTTGAAGATATAGAATACCTCTCTAGAAAATTAATACAAGAATATAGTTTATGGGGTTTAAAGATCAATATGGATAAATCTAGATATATGACAATAGGGGATCTTCCTCAAGATTTAATACTAGAAGAAAAATTTAGGGACAATTAAATACACTGAAGAATATAAGTATTTGGGAATTAAAATTACTAAAGATGGAAAACAAGAAACAGAGATAAGAAACAGGATCAATATAGGAAAGTCTGCTATATCTGCCCTAAATGGAATAGTATGAGACAAACATATCTTCAAAGAAACAAAAAAAACTATTTTTAATACAATAATCAGAAGCATTATTACCTATGGAGCTGAAGTGTGGGCTTTAAATGCACAAATGAAAAAAAAATTACTCGCCACTGAAATGGACTACTGGAGACGTGCTGCAAGAATATCCAGGAAGGATAAAATCAGAAATTCATATATAAAAGAAAAAATGCAGGTACAATATTCAATATTAGATTTTATACAGAAGAAACAATTAAATTGGTACGGACACATTAGAAGGATGGAAGAAGGAAGACTACCTAAGATAATCATGGATTGGGAACCACAGGGAAGGAGAAAGAAGGGTAGACCAAATATTACGTGGATTCAGGGAATCAATGAAACTAAGAGGGAATGGGAAATAGAAGAAGATATATGGATGAACAGACAAGAATGGAAAAATGTGTTGAAACAAACGTGTAGTTAACTGTGAACATGGGTACCGGAAAAATGTATATTCATTGTAAAAGTCGGAATAATAAAAAAGATATTATTATTATTATTATCTTGTAGAGGAATTATTCACACGTAGAAATTCGTATATAATGGAAATGGACAGCTAATGACAAATGAGGGAAATTTTGAGGAAGTGGCTGAATTCAAATACCTAGGAACAATAATCACAAATAGGAATGAGATGCACAAAGAAATTAAACATAGGCTCAATTCTAGAAATGCATGCTATTATGCATTGCAGAGACTATTGATGTCCCAACTTCTTTCAAAAAACGTTAAACTGAAAATATATAAAACTATTATTCTACCTGTTATATTATATGGGTGCGAAACATGGACTCTAACTTTAAGGGAGGAAAGGAGACTACAAGTATTTGAGAATAAAGTACTTAGGAAAAATTTTTGGACCAAAGAGAGATGAACAGACAGGTGAATGGAGAAGACTACATAACAATGAACTACATGGTCTTTATAGGAAGCCAGATATAATAAGAACAGTTAAGTCTCGTAGACTGCGATGGGCAGGACATGTTGCACGTATGGGGAATGAAAGACTTGCATGGAAGCTTCTTGTAGGAAAGCCAGAGGGAAAACGCCCAGTTGGTAGACCAAGAATGAGGTGGGAGAATAACATTAACTATGATTTGAGGGAAGTAGATTATACAGGGAATGATTGGAAAGCATTAGCTCGGGATAGGGATGTATGGAGAGCTTATGTCCGCACGGCCATGAACCTACGGGTTCGATAGTGCCAGTGAGTAAGTAAGTAAGTAAGAGGAATTATTATAAAATTTGAAAGGAGGAAAAAAGAGAGTTTTATGTTGACACATAGAGTTTTTGATATATTGTATTTATATTATTTGCATAATACAATAGGATTAGCACAGGCTGTGATAAATTAAAAATGCACGCAGATAAGTCTATGCATGAGGGCACCAACATGCGGACTATTGAGGTCGAGGCAGCTGATGGCATACGTGTTGTAACACTCGGTTTGGTCATTCGATTTCCCAAAAAAGGTTTCATTGCCATAAGTTGGAAATATCAAGGTCTTACCACGAGGTACATTTCTTTGTTTCTTAAGACAATTCACTTGTTAAAACTGCTATTTGCTTGAATTAATATCTGTTAACGTGAACTACATGCTCTTTATAGGAAACCAGATATGATAATAACAGTTAAGTCTCTTAGACTACGATGAACAGGACATGTGGAATGAAAGAGGTGCATGGAAGCGTCCTGTAGGAAAACCAGAGTGTAAAACGCCCAGTTGAAGAATGAGGTTGGATAAAAACAGTAACCATGATTTGAGGGGTGTACAATATGATTGAAATGCTTTGGCTCAGGATAGGGATGTGTGGAAAGGTTATGTCCGCGCGGCCATGAACTTATGGGTTGGACAGTGCCAGTAAGTTATTTAGTCTTAGAATATTGCATCAAGACAACAAATGGAAAATACGTAAATTAATGAGTCATTTTTTAACATCTTACGTCATATTTTATGTTTCTTCAAACACGGGAACTAGTTTTCGAGAGAAGGATCTCTCTTATCTTCAAACGACATTATGACTACCGGATTTTCGTTGGAATTGTTGGAATCTCCATCAATAACGTTGCCTTCTGGTGTTGATTTGATGAACTTTGAGATGAGGTCACGTTCATCAGGAATCTCGAAATTCATGGATCTAAATTTGTTCTTCAAAATATATATCCATCAATAGTAATTCTGCCCGAAGGCAGGTCCTTCACTGCAATCATAGCATTTTCACGCTATGCTTGCAGCTTTACTAGGGAATTGTGTAGGTGTGGTAGCTTCCCGTTGCTTTCCACACCGGTGAAGGATGATGGTGATGATGATAATGATAAGGATGATCATGATGATGATGGCCATATGATTTCGGGGACCGTTTGGGCCTTAAAGTTTTCCTGACATTTGTCTTACAGGTGAGGAAAAACCCCGATAAAAACCTCACCCAGAAAAACTGCCCCGACCGGGGATCGAACCCGGGCCCGCTGCGTGACAAGGCAGCACGCTACCTCGAGACCACAGCGGTGGACTATATATAGTAATTCTGCCCGAAGGCAGGTCCTTCACTGCAATCATAGCATTTTCATGCTATGCTTGCACCTTTTACTAGGGAATTGTGTAGGTGTGGTAGCTTCCCGTTGCTTTCCACACCGGTGAAGGTTGATGATGATAATGGCAAGGATGATAATGATAAGGATGATGGCCATATGATTTCGGGGACCGTTTGGGCCTTAAAGTTTTCCTGACATTTGTCTTACAGGTGAGGAAAAACCCCGATAAAAACCTCACCCAGAAAAACTGTCCCGACCGGGGATCGAACCCGGGCCCGCTGCGTGACCACAGTGGTGGACAATATATATATATATCTTCTCCTAAATTGTCAATTCTAAAGGTTTTTCCAAAAGTTTTAAAATGATCCATGAATTTCGAGATTCCTGATGAACGTGACCTCATCTCAAAGTTCATCAAATCAACACCAGATGGCAACGTTATTTATGGAGATTCCAACGAAAATCCGGTAGTCATAATGTCGGTTGAAAATGAGAGAGATCCTTCTCTCAAAAACTAGTTCTCGTGTTTGAAGAAACATAAAATATGAGGTAAGATGTTAAAAAATGACATTAATTTACGAATTAAGAAGCTCATAATGTTATTTCCCATATTTAACTGTGAAGAAATGGAAAATAATTTCACTTCCTTTTTCAGAAAGTAAGAGCCAGAATGTGTAAATCACGCACTTCGTTGTCTTCCATTCTTGTCTTCCTAATACTCGTAAACATCATACGTCACAGGTTTAACTTTGCTTTCACTGTCAAGTTACAATTAGCTACAGTAGAATATCTGTACCGAACCAACTTCAATAATTCAATGTTTAATATGTACATGCTATAGATTTCAGATCATCTCAGAAACATTAGACCTAAATCGGTATACACTTTGTGAACATGCGAAAAGTGCAATTGCTGCCTGCTTCCTGACTAGCGGTCCCGGGTTCGATACTCGACGGGGATGAGGATTTTCATTATTAAATTAATTTAACTGCAAAATGTTCAATCCCGAGTCCAGGAAAGGTGATGGTGAATAATTTGTAATCGCTAGATTTTACACCAGATTCTTTTTCTTCTTCCTTTCCAGGATTAGGTCAATGTGACCTGTTCCGGTCTCCAGTCCATCGTTTCCTTGGCCGTCCCAAAGATCTTTTCCCATGTGGTTTGTAGGTGTTGATCTTTTTGGGTAATCTTATATTGTCCATTCTGTCTAAATGTTCTTTCCATTGGTATTTGTGCTCTTCTAATTTATCAACTATTGAAAATATCTCCAGTTCACTTCTTATTGATTCATTGTGTAATCTATCCATGCGTGTACATCCTTTTACGGATCTTAAAAATTTCATTTCAGTGGCTTGAATGTGTGAGATATATTTTTTTGTAAGTACCCAATATTCAAATCCATACACAAGAACAGGAACAGAGCGAATACACCAGATTCCTGCATTAAATTGCAAACCTCTCCACAACACACACTAAATGTATTAATTTTTCCCCCTCATTTTTTGCCCTGTACATTTTTTTATTTCATTCGATAAATTTAGAGTAAATGAAAATATTTTGTAAATAATAATTGCAGATGTACTATATAATAATTTTGTTTATTGTAATTTAGATGTAGCAGTAATTTTTGTATTTTTTATGTAACTGGTTATGTGGTAGACAAGGCCTTAACTCTGCCAGGTAAAATAAAGCTATTTATTAATTAATATTTATGTTGAGAAGACATAATATGGTACCGTTGATAGCGATTCGTCCGTCGGATGGGAAACATTGTTTTTGAAAGGCCTCCATATTGGAATAACAGGAAGAAGTTTAATAATTTAGTTGAGGACGACTGACTTACCAGGTAAAAATGTTATATTTAATAACCTGGCCGAGGTCGATGGATTTTTTAGGACGGAAAAATCCAAGGAGCAAGTCCTTCGGGAGTGACTTTAAGCCGTGGGTCCCGAGTCTGAAGATTTTCAGGCTCGTAAAAAATCCTTAAGCCTAAATGAAAAGGCCTCTAAGCAAAATTTATCGAATTTTCCCGTCCTAGTACTATCTTGGTTTCCTAGATGTCAGTATGAGGCGGAACGCTGATCACGGGCCACTCAAAAATTACATCTATACGAAAACAAGCGTAACTAAATTAGTATGCTTCAAATTCTTCTCTGTAGGGGGAGAGCGCCTAAATCTCTGTAAAGGGAAAACATGGGCTTACAATACAAAAAACAATATCTTATTACATAACCTCAACGATGGTTTAATATGAATTTCAAAAGTGTTAATCTAATAGCATTGTCGAACCTGGTGGTTCATGGTCATGAAATTTTCTTGCATCCCTATCCTGAGTTAATGCTTTCCATTCATCCCCTGTATAATCCACCTCCTTCAAATCACAGATATTCTCCCACCTCATTCTTGCTCTATTTACTGGGCGCTTACTCTCTGCTTTTTCCTACAATATGTTTCAGCGCCTCTCTTTCATTTCTCAACCCTGTCACATGCTCTACCCACCACAGTCTGTGAGATTTAACTGTTCTTATTACATCTGGTTTTCAGGTAACTAACTAACTCACTGGTAGGTTCATGGCCGCGCGGACATAAGCTCTCCATACATCCCTATCCTGAGCTAATGTTTTCCACCATTCCCTGTATAATCTACTTACCTCAAATCATGGTTAATGTTATACTCCCACCTCATTCTTGGTCTACCAACTGGGCGTTCTCCCTCTAGTTTTCCTACAAGAAACCTCCATGCACGTCTTTCATCCACCATTCGTGCCACATGCCCTGCCCATCGAAGTCTACGAGACTTAACTGATCTTATTATATCTGGCTTCCTATAAAGACCACATAGTTCACTGTTATGTAGTCTTCTCCATTCACCTATCTGTTCATCTCTCTTTGGCCCAAAAATTTTCCTAAGAACTTTATTCTCAAATACTTGTAATCTCTTTCTCTCTCGTTTTCGGGTAGGTTGTAATTACGTAGTTTTGTACATAACCTCTTTGATTAAAATTGTTCTTAAAAACTTTTGACGAACCAAACAGGAATACAAACTTCATTCTCAAATGCAACCAGAGATTCCACGAGCCCGGCCCAGAGTGCGTGTGTTCAAGATGTGGCGAACAGTGTGAGAAATATAATGTGTTAAACTGTAGGATGAGATCAGAATCGTTGTTGAAACTCTGCAGTGACTAAAAACAATCTTCTTTGCACGTTGTGCGCATTTCTTATTTTATTAAACACTCGTTATTTTTTCTATTCCCTTAAAATAAGAGTCAATGTTTCGCATTCATGTAATACAACTGGAGAATAACAGTTTTGTACATTTTTTAGTTTAATATTTTTTTAAGAGAAGTTGGGATGACATGAGTCCCTGTAATGCATATTGCCTATGTTTTACTTAATTCTTTACATCATTTCTGTTTGTAATTATTATTCCTAGGTATTCGAATTTCGCAACTTGTAGGAAATTTCCTTTATTTGTTAAGTGTGAATACCTTACTTACCCAATAATGTTTTTCTACGTTTGGCCATATGTTTACATTTATTGATGTTTATTCTACTCGCCGCATTCCAAGCGAAGTAACTAAATCATTGTTTCCCAACCCGTGGTTCGCGAAACCCCCTAATATTTCAAGGGGTTAGCCAAAACTTTTCCGTAATGGCGGGTTTCAAGGTTAGGTATATTATTAATAATAATAATAATAATAATAATAATAATAATAATAATAATAATAATAATAATAATAGCTTTATTTTACCTGGCAGAGTTAAGGCCTTAAGGCCTTGTCTACCACTCAACCAGGTTTAAAAAAAAATACAAAAGAAAAGTCTTAAATCTAAATTACAATATATATATATAAACGATTACAAGTTATGAATACAATACAATTAATATTTATAATGTATTTTGACTTACTCTAAATTTAACGAATTAAATATATAATATGTACAAGATATATAAAAAAAACGAGGAAAAGATTAATGACATAGTATAAAATTAAATAAATAGAGAAAAATTAATTATTAGACAACAGGTAACGGTATAAGCGTGACTTAAAGGTGCCAAGTGTGCGGCAACCCCTGATATCTTGAGGAAGGAGATTCCAGGAGCGGGCGGAGGCTACTGTGAAGGAAGTAGAATAGGAGGAAGTGCTATGAAGAGGAATTGTTAGCAGACTGCTATCTTGTGACCTAGTGTCAATATTGTGGTAGGAGGATAACTTCTCAAATCTGGACGCCAGGTAAGTAGGAATGTAGGAATTCAGAAGCTTGAAAAGTAGCGAAAGAGAGTGCAATTTACGTCTGTCAGTAAGACGGAGCCAATTGTTTCCTTCATCTCTGCAGCATTGTAATAATAATAATAATAATAATAATAATAATAATAATAATAATAATAATAATAATAATAATAATAATAATAATAATAATAATAATAATAATAATCTCAGGGGTCCCCATCTAGGGGATATGTGGATGGCGACCACAAGGTGCCCAAGCTGAGCAAAACATTGCTTCCACTTACTTGTGTTTTGCTCCTTACTTTTATCTTTAACTGATCTGGTATTTCTTCCTTTCTTCCACTTACTTATACCAGATTCTTTTAACTTTACTACTACTAACCTCTCTTGGTTAACTCTTGTTTTTTCGACCCCGACGCTATTAGGGCATCCGAGGGCTAGGGAGTCTTTCCTTTCTTCCATTTCTTCTTTCCTTTATTTTCTTTTCTTCTCCAGAAAAGCCTGACCAGAGGCTATAAGACGGCAGCCCCATCACTGGTCTTGCCTTCCTTTGGCCAGCAACCAATTGAAGGGACTATTATTATGCTTTCAAGTCTTATACGAGAATGTTCCGGAAGATCTCTGGGCCGTCCTATGAAACGCTGAAGGGAAAATTTTCTATAGGATCGTAACAGGCCTTGGCCTAATACTTAGATGGAAGAAGAAGATAATAATAATCATAATTTTATTATTATCTTAAAATTAAATTAACTCTATAATGCCCCTTTTTGCATATGTGTAACATCCGGAATTTACCACATTATTTCCACAATAAATTAATATTTACTGCGAATGCCTGATTTACAGCTATGTAAAAATGTTATGAATGAATTTGATTTCGCTACAACTAGACCTACACGTTGTGCAACTTTTAAGACATAACTAGAGTAACTTTAGGTTTTAATCGTTAAGGGTTAATTTAAGGTTCATAAACATTTTACTTGGAATTAAATTTTATGCATGTCTACTGTATGTATGTCCACCGCTGTGGTCCTGAGGTAGCGTGCTGCCTTGTCACGCAGCGGACCCGGGTTCGATTCCCGGTCGGGGCAGTTTTACTGGGTGAGATTTTATCGGGGTTCTTGCTTAACTCTAAGACAAATGTCAGGAAAACTTTAAGGCCCAAACGGTCCCCGAAATCATATGGCAATCATCATCATCATCATCATCATTATCGTCATCATCATCCTTCGCCGGTGTGGAAAGCAACGGGAAGCTACCACACCTACAATTCCCTAGTAAAGCTGCAAGCATAGCATGAAATGCTATGGGTGCAGTGAAAAACCTGCCTTCGGGCAGAATTACTATGGATGGACTGTATGTATATTTAAAAGTCAGAGGTTCACCCAACGCAGATAATTGTGCAAGGGATTCGCGAGTCGAAAAAGGTTGGGGACCGCTGAACTAAATATAACCCTAGCAATAGTTCCTGAACAATTAAATTTGTAATGGGAGCTTAGATGCGAGTCCTGTACTAACCAGATGTAGGTCTCAGCCAATAGGAAGTATGACCACACGTCATTGCTAACTCCCTCGCTAGCGAATATCAAATACAGTCACTGCTAAACATTTTTAAAATCTCACTACAAAGATTAATTAATATAGGTAATCTTTATCGTAGACTGCGATGGGCAGGACATGTGGCACGAATGGAAAATGAAAGACGTGCATGGAAGCTTTTTGTAGGAAAACCAGAGGGAAAACGCTCAGTTGGTAGACCAAGAATGAGGTGGGAGAATAACATTAACTATGATTTGAGGGAAGTAGATTATACAGGGGATGATTGGAAAACATTGGCTCAGGATGGGGATATATGGAGAGCTTATGTCCGCGCGACCATGAACCTACGGGTTCGATAGTGTCAGTGAGTTAGTTAGTTAGGAGGCATTGTGTAAATAAAAAAAAATCACAACTGTTAAGTAATTAACTAAATACACATTCACATTGCATTATAATTTTAAGACTTCAGGCAGCAAGTGTACAAAATATTATAATTAAAGTCTATGGTTTTAAATCTAAAATCAACACATCCGCGTCGCACTATAATTCTCTGTGGACTGTACATAGGAACTGTTTTGTTTGTTCACGTGGCAGACAGGGAAATCACAGATCAGCAGTCTGGATAGGCTCTCCCATTAGATTTACGGTCAAGGACATTGTTCAAAATGATGCAAGGGCATGGTCAGAAATGTGCGAAACGTAATGTTTGGTTGGAAGGAGGCAGCGTGGAAATGAATATGAGATAGGAGCGTCACCATGACTAAGCCACGTGATTAGTCAACTCGCCTCACTGCCCATTAGAAAAGACATTAAATAGAAGGCGTGCTAGTTGCGTATGTTCTGCAGGTTGACTCATCCTAATAGCGTCGTTATCTTCAACAAATTACGAAGGCATTAAGCCAATGTGGTTCAACACTTTTGCAGTCACGGGTCACATTTTTGTTTATAATAAATAATATTTTAAACTGGGCTATTATTTTTCATTTTGCAATGTGACAAATTATTTCTTTTACGGTTAGAGTTGCGGGTCAGCGAAGTAGATGTCAAGTGTCGGTCGCCAGTTGGGCCAAACTGAATTAAGCTATTGATTTTGTTCTCATGAAACTACGTTTATAAAAAAAATACACTTCTTCACCATTGACCCCACTAGTAGACACCGAATATATATATATATATATATATATATATATATATATATATATATATGTTATTAAATGTTTAACATTGAGCAATGCAAGCTTAATATGGTATAAGAAAAATGAATGCCTGGACGGGGTTCGAACCCGGATCTCTGAGTCTGTACCTCAGCGTGATATCCATTACACTATTAGGCGAATCCAGTTCAAACACTTTTTTTTTTCTTATATATGTATTATATTCTCCATTATTACTACATGTTCTCGCGACATCTAGTAATAATGGAGAATATAATACATATATAAGAAAAAAAAAGTGTTTGAACTGGATTCGCCTGATAGTGTAATGGATATCACGCTGAGGTACAGACTCAGAGATCCGGGTTCGAATCCTGTCCAGGCATTTAATTTTCTTATCATACCATATATATATATATATATATATATATAGTACCCAGTCATTCACTCAGCCTCCTTTGCATAGAGTAACTGAATAAATACATGATATGTACATGAACTACATGATATGTATAGGAAGCCAGATATAATAAGAAGAGTTAAGTCTCTTAGACTGAGATGGGCAGCCATGTGGCTCGTATGGAGGAAGAAAGAGGTGCATGGAGGCTTTTTATAGAAAAAACCATAGGGAAAACGGCCAGTTGGTAAACTAAGAATGAGATAGGAGAATAACATTATCCATGATTTGTGGGAAGTACTGTAGATTATACAGAATATGATTGGAAAATATTAGCTCAGGATAGGGATACGTGGATAGCTTATGTCCGCCATAAACGTACGGGTTCGATAGAGGCAGTGAGTTAGTCAATTATTCAACTCAATTAAGAAGATAATTGTATTTTTCCATACTTACTCACTTACTTACTCACTGGCACTATCGAACCCGTAGGTTCATGGCCGCACGGACATAAGCCCTCCATACATCCCTATCCTGTGCTAATGTTTTCCAATCATTCCCTGTATAATCTACTTCCCTCAAATCATAGTTAATGTTGTTCTCCCACCTCATTCTTGGTCTACCAACTGGGCGTTTTCCTTCTGGCTTTCCTACAAGAAATTTCCATGCACTTCTTTCATTCCCCATACGCGCAACATGTCCAGCCCATCGCAGTCTACGGGACTTAACTGTTCTTATTATATCTGGCTTCCTATAAAGACCATGTAGTTCATTGTTATGTAGTCTTCTCCATTCACCTGTCTGTTCATCTCTCTTTGGTCCAAAAATGTTCCTAAGAACTTTATTCTCAAATACTTGTAATCTCCTTTCCTCCCTTAAAGTAAGAGTCCATGTTTCGCACCCATATAATATAACTGGTAGAATAATAGTTTTATATATTTTCAGCTTAACGTTTTTTTGAAAGGAGTTGGGACATCAAAAGTCTCTGCAATGCATAATAGCATACATTTCCAGAATTGAGCCTATGTTTAATTTCTTTATGCATCTCATTCCTATTTGTGATTATTGTTCCTAGGTATTTGAATTCAGCCAATTCCTCAAAATTTCCCTCATTTGTCATTAGCTGTCCATTTCCATTATATAATGTGTTTCTACGTGTGACCATATATTTAGTTTTACTGATATTTACTTCCAGTCCTAATTTCTTAGTGTTACTCAATAGTGTGTGCGTGTTGGCCTTTAGTATCTCCTCGCTATCGGCCAGTAGTACTACATCATCAGCATAAACTAACAGCTTATTAATACCATTCAGTTGTATTTTTCCATAAACCAGTAAAATCGGTCCATAAATCCGACTTGGTGAAGAATTCATTTGTTTTTTTGCGCAATTCTTGCTTCATGTTGCCAGCATGAGGATGAAGAATCCACTTAAGTTACTCAGTTTCTGCGTCATAATTTTTTCTAATAACGCGAACTGGTTTCCAAATCAGATCTAAGTGTATCTTGTTATTATTTACTAATTTCAAAATGCTACAGGTTAATATGGCCACGAGGAGAGAGTTTGTGACATCACTGTTTATAAGTGAAAGGGAGGCAGTCTTCTTAATCTGACCTGCAGTCACTTGTTTATCTATATACAGCAAGTACTTTACCTACATTCCCATTAGAAAAAAAACTCTGATTTCAGTGACGTTGAAAACGACGTCAGGATTGCCCGTTGTTATATGAAGGTTCTAAAATGTTCTATTAACAGTAATCTAAAAAGAAAATCATCTGCAATACAACTAGAATAAAACTAGAGTTATATACAAAACATAATAATTTTACCATCAAAAGCGTGGGGCGCTCTATATCAATTAATATACAGTATATTTTATAATAAACAGATATTGGTAAAAGTAAAGTCTCTAAGAAGAAAATGTAAAAACCATAAAAAGCATCACACGCTTTTGATGGTAAAATTATTATTTGTTTTGTAGATAACTCTAGTTTTATTCTAAATGTGTTGGATATGATTTTTTTGTTGACCACTTTAATTTTATCCCAAGCGTGTTGGAAATTAAAATTATTTTTCATTTTTTAGTTTGGTTTTCTAATAAAGCGTGTTGTTTTAGTTTTTTAAACTATTATTTATTATTTTAATTTTTAGTTTAATTGATTGTCATTAACCGGAATGCCATGAACATTAAATTGCTTAATACTCTTCTAAAAAAATCCTCCGGGTCGGATTTGAACCAGCGACCTATGGATTACTGAAATTATACCACTACAGTCCACCGCTCTACCAAATGAGCTCTTACAACGATTGACTAAAAGTCGATAAGTCCGCAACCTATTATACCGGTTTTTATTTATTTATTTATTTTGATTTTCTGATGATTCTGGCCAGGGTTTTAGAAAAAAATATGAAACTATTGTATTGTTATTGGTTCTTTACAAGTATACAAAGTTTCAAGTCGATCCAATGTTTTTAAGTGGGTGAAAATCGTGTTCCAAGATTCCGTTACATACATAGATGGACAGATACAGGTCAAGCTAATATAAAGCGTATAAAAATCATGAGCGACGAAGTCGCGAGTGATTTTGTCTAGTGAAAAACTCAACCTCGCGTTGGATTTGGAGTGACTATTTAGCGAATAATACATCAGAAGCTAAAAATAATTATATTGTTTAATATTTACAAAATGTGAGGTTATGTATTCCGAGCTTACTTCCGGGCGATTTCTAAGCCGACTGTATAGTTATAAATAGCATATCTTTACTGTTAAATCTCTTTGGGCTTGGGAAAAATCAATAACAGATCATTGTATGAGAAATAACTATTAACAATAATGCAGATTCATTATACAACAATTAATAATTTTTTAGAGCAACAGAACTAACTTTTAATTTTGTAATTTTTAAAGTTGTTTTCTTTTTGCATTTCTTGCTGTACCATACCGATCGTACATTGTTGAATCGATATCCTTGTCAAAGAAGTTAATTTGCGGAGATATCTCTCATTACAAACAGGAAGAGGCAAAATTATCGGTCTGTGAGATAAATAGTCCAAGTAATTCGGCCCAAGGGCAGGTCTTTCACTGCAATCATAGCATTTTCATGCTACGCTTTGCAGCTTTTGTGCTGTTATACTCCATATGGAAAACTATGAACATATCTTTGAAGACAAAACTTAGACTGTTCAAAACCAACGTAAAATCAGTCCTCCTCTATGGTTGCGAAACATGGAAAGTTGCGGAAGCAACAAATAAAAAGTTACAGACCTTTATAAATAGATGTCTAAGGCATATTTTAAATAGAACCAAGACTGACTTCTTCATCAGAGAAATAGCGTTAAAATATAACCTGCCACACACCCCGCCTACGAAGCACACATAAGAGAGTGAGAAGAAAAAGCAGAGGATATAGACCGCGGATTCTTCCTGACCCCAGCGATGAACACCGAAGAATGGAAGGGACCAAACTTCTCCCCAAGACGACCGCCACACATGGATTCCACTACAGAGTAGGCTATGTATCATAAAAGGGTTCCACTTCGCATCGAACCAGTGCCTCTGCAGTGGCCGAAAATGTCAACAATACCACCTTATTGACTGTATAGCAGAAAGAATGCCTCTAAAATTCTATGCAGACGACAAATAACTTTCAGTAATTGTATTATAATGTACACAGTGTGTTTAATAAATCTTATAATAAATAGGTCCACCGCTGTGGTCTCGAGGTAGCGTGCTGCCTTGTCACGCAGCGGGCCAGTGTTCGATCATCGGTCGGGGCAGTTTTTCTGGGTGAGGTTTTTATCGGGGTTTTTCCTCACCTGTAAGACAAATGTCAGGAAAACTTTAAGGCCCAAACGGTCCCCGGAATCATATGGCCATCATCATCATCATCCTTATCATTATCATCCTTCATCGGTGTGGAAAGCAACGGGAAGCTACCACACCTACAATTCCCTAGTAAAGCTGCAAGCATAGCATGCACATGCTGTGATTGCAGTGAAGGGCCTGCCTTCAGGCAGAATTACTATGGATGGATAATAAATAGAAGATGGCCGGAAATAATATGAAATGAAGAACTGTGGAAGAAAACCAAGCAATCTCAAATATGTCACCAAATAAAACAAGTAAAGTGGAATTGGATAGGACACACATTGAGAAAATCAGACGGAGCTATCGAGAAGACTGCACTAGATTGGAATCCGCAAGGAGTAAGAAAGAGGGGACGACCTAGAAAAACTAGGAAGCGATCAGTAGAGGAGGAAACAAAGGAAAGAGGAAAAAACTGGAAACAAGTGAAATGGCTGGCTAAAGCAAAGTACGCTGGAGGAACTTTACTGCTGCCCCATGTTGCACTTAGAAATTACTTACTTACTCACTGGCACTAACGAACCCGTAGGTTCATGGCCGCGCGGACATAAGATCTCCATACATCCCTATCCTGAGCTAATGCTTTCCAATCATTCCCTGTATAATCTACTTCCCTCAAATCATAGTTAATGTTGTTCTCCCACCTCATTATTGGTCTACCAACTGGGCGTTTTCCTTCTGGCTTTCCTACAAGAAGTTTCCATGCACATCTTTCATTCCCCATACGCGCAACATGTCCTGCCCATCGCAGTCTACGAGACTTAACTGTTCTTATTATATCTGGCTTCCTATAAATGCCATGTAGTTCATTGTTATGTAGTCTTCTCCATTCACCTGTCTGTTCATCTCTTTTTGGTCCAAACATTTTCCTAAGAACTTTATTCTCAAATACTCGTAATCTCCTTTCCTCCCTTAAAGTAAGAGTCCATGTTTCGCACCCATATAATATAACTGGTAGAATAATAGTTTTATATATTTTCAGCTTAACGTTTTTTGAAAGGAGTTGGGACATCAAAAGTGTCTGCAATGTATAATAGCATGCATTTCCAGAATTCAGCCTATGTTTAATTTCTTTGGCACTTAGAAATTACAGGAAATAAATAAAATAATAATAAAAATTGCAGCTTTACTAGGGAATTATAGGTGTGGTAGCTTCCCGTTGCTTTTCACACCGGTGAAGGATGACGATGATGGCCGTATGATTTTCGATGACCGTTGGGCCCTAAGCTTCCTGGCATTTGTCTTATAGGTGAGGGAAGAAAAAAACCTCACCCAGGAGCCTGTCTCGACTGGGAATCGAACCCGGGCCCGCTGCGTGACAAGGCAGCACGCTATCTTGAAATCACAGCGTTGGACTTGTAAAATGTTAAAATATTAAATTAATAAAATGTTATAAAAAACTTCGTCAGTAAATTAAAACCTTGTAGGCCTTTCAGAAACATGTTCCATCTTCAGCATGACATTTAGTACCGATGTTGGTATATAAGTTGTACAACGAGTTCAGGTCTGTGGGCGTGTTTTCGTTTAGCATTACTTGTTTCTCTTAAAATTTTCATGTCTCCTAGGATGCTAATTACGTTGTTAATCTCTTTGTGTAAGATTGACATAGAGTTATCGATTTTGTTAAAGTGATGGCCCATTTACAGTAGGCCTAGGTCCTATATGTTCGGAAAAACTTGATTTTTCTTCGTGATTAATAAAATGTTTGTATTCTACATTGTATCATGTATTAACATTCTTATTCTCCCACCTCATTCTTATTCTTGGTCTACCAACTGGGCGTTTTCCCTCTCGTTTTCCTACAAGAACAATCCATTAACGTCTTTTATTCCCCTGTTCGTGCCACATGTCCTGCCCATCGCAGTGTACGACACTTAACTGTTATTATATCTGGCTTCCTATATAATAGACCATGCAATTCACTGTTATGAAGTCTTCTCCATTCACCTGTCTGTTCATCTCGCTTTGGTTCAAACATTTTCCTAGGAACTTTATTCTCAAATACTCGTAATCTCTTGTCTTCTTCTTGTAAGCCCATGTTTCCCTTAACAGGGATTTAGGCGCTCTCCCCCTATAGGGAAGAATTTGAACCATACCAATTTAGTTACACTTGTTTTCGTATAGATGTCATTTGAGTGGCCCGTGGTCAGCGTTCCACCTCATACTGACATCTAGGAAACCAAGGTAGTACTAGGACGGGAAAATTTGGTAAATTTTGCTTAGAGGCCTTTTCATTCAGGCTTAAGGGTAATCTCTTGTAAGGAATTAAAAGGTAAAGCGGTCTCAGGAGGCCCTTCGGGTAGTGAGAGGTTAAGACTCCCACTTTTTCTGGACAATCGGCACTTGATGGCAGGCGGGTTGTCAGTACTGCGTGACGGTCGCCTTTACCCCCAGAACAAGCATCTGGTACTCATTTCCGTTAGAGGATGAGTCGACCACAGAGCCATAGTGCCGCCAGAAGGTTAGGGTCAGTTTAAAAAACCTGACCTCACCGGGACTAGAACCCTCGATTGAAGCGCAGTCCCTTAACCACTACGCTACGGCGTGACCCCCTGTAGGAAATTAAGCGTTACTAAATTATCTAAGGGAGCACCCATGTTTCCATGAAGGACGTACATGGCAGCCTATTATACACATGTACATGTACTGTTTACTGCATTACTCATCCTGTTTGATACTGGATAGCTGCCAAGACAGAGAAATGTCAAGTTTATCTGAACTTAATCGTAGAAAAAAAAAGTTACTAGACTTTCCCTAGAGTGTCTGATAATCAAGTATCAGTGTCCCACTGACCGACTGGATACTGGTATCAAATTATTCATTTGTATCTCTATTATTAACCAGTTCACACACCGCTCTTGCACCCACGGACAAGTTCAATTTTCTAACCTGTTCTTTGTCTTCATTTCACCGACTTCTTATTCGCTTTCATTCCCGTCCCTGATGCCAAGTATTCAAATTCATAAATTAACCAAGAATATCGCTAATTTAGTATAGCAGTTATCACCAACAACAAAGATATGTCGAAAGTCTTCATCATCATCATCATCATCACTCCAGGGCTTAGGCAATTGCCCGTCCGACTTCATAATGCATCAGCCCAACGTCTTCTAGGTCTTCCAACATCACGCCTTCCTCTTGCTTGATAATTTCTTGCTAACAATGGATATCTCCCCTTACTCATTCCATCCATGTGATCAATCCATTTCTGTAATTCGTGACTTTATCCAATAAAGGCTGTACTTTCAATTCTTCTCTTAAATCCTCATTTCTTATTCTATCAAGTCTTGTACATCCTTTAACTTGTCTTAGGAACCGTATCTCTGCCGTCTGTATTCTATCCTTCTGTCTTTTCACTGGAGCCCAAGTTTCACATCCATACAATATTGTGGGAACCGCCATAACATTATACATTTTTATCTTGGTTTCTTTTCTAATTTTATTTTTGAATGTTCTCTGTATTGTTCCACACACCGTCTGAAATTTATTTATTTTGGAGTCAATATCTCTTTCCACATTGTAGCCAACATCACAGCCCAAATATTTGAAACTAGACACCTGTTCTATACTTTGATTTTCTAAAATAATTTTGGATCTCACTGGATCTCTTCCTCTAAAAGCCATGGTCTTCGTTTTCCTTACAGAAATCTTTAGATCGTATAATTTACATATTTCATTTAATGCATGCATTGATTTCTGTAAGTCGTCTTCATTTTTCTGTATTATGATTATATCGTCAGCAAATAGAAGATTATTTATGCTATGTCGAAAGTAAATTGAATAAATTCAGATACATGTGTGGAACAATTATAATTTGTATATAGCCCTTCCAGGGTATCTTTACCTTGTAGTGGTAGAGTGACTTGTGTGCTTAAATGATACCGAAAGTAATCTCGGCGATAGTTTTGCTGTTCTTAGGTAAATTTTTCGGCCAAAGAGAGACGAACATTCAGGTGAATGGAGAGAACTTTATAAACGAGAGCCACGTGATACTTCAATACTATTATTATCCATCCATCCATAGTAATTCTGCCCGAGGGCAGGTCCTTCACTGCAATCATAGCATTTTCATGCTATGCTTGCAGCTTTACTAGGGAATTGTAGGTGTGGTAGCTTCCCGCTGCTTTCCACACCGGTGAAAGATGATGATGATGATAATGATAAGGATGATGATGATGGTCATTTGATTTCGGGGACCGTTTGGGCCTCAAAGTTTTCCTGACATTTGTCTTACAGGTGAGGAAAAATCCCGATAAAAACGTCACCCAGAATAACTGCCCCGACCTGGGATCGAACCCGGGTCCGTTGCGTGACAAGGCAGCACGCTACCACGAGACCACAGCGGTTATTATTATTATTATTATTGAATCTCCAAATATTTTGAAACCCTATTTCGCCACAAAGGCATATAGGGTTGTAGCTTACTATAACAATATTATACTATACATTGTAAAACAGAAATATTATCTTATGGTTTTGAATGAGTGTTATGAATTACATAAATCTCTATAAGTGTCTTAGAAAAAATATTACATATTGTTTTGAATTTCATAAAATGTTTATAATAATTTTGGTTGTTAAAAATCACTTCACACATTGAGGCAGAAGCCTCACCATCGTTTAAAAGTAAGTTTAACCAGAATCGTTGTCTTTCGAATATAGGACAATAAAAACATGTTTTACAGATTGTATTGATTCTTGACATTTACAATTATGATCACTGTCTGGGTTAATATTAAATACTCTAAAATAACTTCCATTTAAATTAAATTAAATTAATAGCCAATAGATATAATTGTAAAATATCAATAAATAAGTCAAAAGTAATGGCATTTATTGGTAAATATGGAATTAGATCAAAAATTGTACTGGATAACAAAATAATAGAACAAGTATCACATTTCCAATATTTAGGATGTGATATAACTTATAGAGAAAATAAATATATAGAAAATAAAGTGAATAAATTTCAGGCTATTTGTGGAACCATAAAAAGAACCTTAGGTCGGAAAACAAGGAAAGATACGAAACTTAAATTATATAAAACAATGGCTGTTCCTTTGTTGTTGTATGGAAGTGAAAATTGGATAATGAAATCAAGGGATAAAAGCAGAATACAGACTGCGGAAATGCTGTTCTTACGTAATGTGAAAGGATGCACAAGAGCGGATAGAATAAGGAATGAAACTATACGAGAAGAATTAAATATATATAAAATTGAAGATAGAATCAGCGAAAATAATAAGAAATGGACAGAACACTTAATGAGAATGAACAACGAAAGAATACCAAAAAGAACCTTCCTGTATAATCCCAGAGGAACAAGATATGTTGGCCGACCACGTAGAAGATGGACTCCACTTTTAACTTCGCCGGAACAGGCTGAATAGCCTAAACCTTGTAGTAGAAGGAAGGAGGAACTTCCAAATTTTCCATGGCCAGTCATAAATAGTGTTAAGATGAAATTTGGAATGACATGTTTTATATTTAGCCTGTAGTGTACTCTGTAAGTAAGAAGAGCTGTTTAGTCAGAACACCATTTACACTCCTTATCCAATGTTCATTCCAATCAGTCCAACAGTTTCTTTTTAACATAGGATATTGGACACTTTCAAAATGAATATTAAAGTTCATAAGATGCTGCGGATTTAGCTAACTTCAATACTATTAAAATATATTGTAAACCAACTATATAGAATAGAATAGATTTAGAATAGAATAGATTTATTTAGCCTGGTGGAGTTAAGGCCATGTGGCCTTCTCTTCCACTCACCAGGACAAGCATATGTTACATATGAATACAAAAAAAAATACAATAATAGTCATATTAAACAGGACAAACATATGTTACACATGAATACAAAAAAATTACAATAATAGTCATAATGAAGCAGTGAGAAAGTTCATCGGATGGGTCCTTACTCTAGAGGACATCCGCAGACAAAGAAGGGATTAGATGTAATCTAGCAATAAGTTAGTTAGAACTTAGGTTAAACAACATCATGTAAATATTACTAGATTAGGTGGTAGATTTAAGACTTAAGACTTAGGTTTAAGGATTAATATGTAAACATAACTGTATAAGTAGTATTAAGAACAAACACCCGAAACTTGTATCCAGAAAATGAACAAAATAAAAACAGCAGAGACTAATAATTAGGGACAATAGTAGACCTGGGGATATGGGCATTAGCCCGAGGAAACCCAGGGGGATGGTGATGGGGCTCTTAATAAAAGAATATTTATGGAAAGCCAGATATAATAGTTGCCTGCACGTAGCCGAGCAAAATAATGCCTACCTATCATTCTTATTTTGAATAGGTAATATTTAATCTTAAAAATTAAGGGAAGACATATAAATAGAAGTTTTATGGGAAAAAATTTCAATTTAAAACTTTTCTTTGATTTTTTAATTATTAATTAATTTTTTAGTTTAGTTTAAAGTGATCATGCCGTAAGGTCTTGAGCTGCTGATTTGAGTCCTCATGAGGGGAAGAAATATCCTCATGGAATTTCGGCCAGTATGGGACCGATGCATACCCAGCATCGTGAGGAATTTGGGTAGCTAAAATAAATATCAGCTCCAGGTTGAGAAAACCATAACGGCTGGAGAATCCGTCATGTCACTCTTAACTTACTGGTTAGATGATCGTCCGCCTCTGTAACACATGTGGACATGAGGCTAGCAGCCGGCTGGTATACCAAGGACATTCTAAACATGTCGCCCCATGGGGTTAGTTAGATGTAATAGTTATGTTTCGTAGACTGCGATGGGCAGATCATGTGGCACGAATGGGGAAATGGAAGAAGTTACGGAAACTTCTTAGAAAACCAGAGGAGAAACGCTCGGTAGATAGGGCATGAATGTGTGTAAAAAGAGATATCTCCATCTCGGGTACCTGTGTAAAAAAAACATATCTCCATCCCAATTTTATCTTTTACACACCAAAAATTCAAAATGATGTTACCATGAAATATACTAATCACAATTGTCACCAAAAGGTGACAATATGTTCTACAATATAAGTATTTTATATTTATAACACAGAAAAGAATGGCCTCTCTTTCTGGCTAGATAACTCATTTTTCACAATTCTGAATATAACCAACATTCACGAATATAGGTCATTTGTTGATCTGTTTAGGCCTCATTAGAAACACCATCCAAAAATCCATTGAACGGACGTCGTGGTCTTCTTTCTCCTGAAGGTTGATAGTTCAATACCTGCTTGGGTATCCTGTGATCCTCAATTTTGGAGATATCTCTCTCTACCCACTCGAGAATTATACAGGCGATGTTTAAAAAACATTAGCTCAGATTGTGGGTGTATGGAGAGCTTATTTCTACGCGGCCATGGAACATTGTATTCGATATGGCAGTGAGTTACACAAAATGTATTAGAATCTTCTATTTAAAACATTCTGTATAAGTAGTAGATTCTTGCTGAAGAAAATGCATCGACTGAGGATGACGGGAAGTGGGAAGTGCAGGTGTTTTGTGAGGGTTGTGTACTGTAAGATAACACGTGCCAAATATAACTCAACAAAATTCTCTCTCTCTCTCTCTTTTTTCCTTTTTTTACACACAGCGTAAAAAAATGATATCTAGTTACCTACTGTAACGCACAGCACGAGCCGATCCGGTTCTTTTTTGTAACAGGGAGTGTTAATCTCTCCTAACACGTTTAAACTTCCTCACACACATCCAGTAGCGATTATCTATTTAACTCATGCCCCAAATGGGAGTCAATGACCAATCACATTTCAATGATTTTCGATTTACAACCAATCACAGTCGTGTTTCACCTAGAATTTACCAACTAAAGTTTATCATAATAAAGAAAGCACCTCCTTTTTAACATTCTGAATAGGTCATAGCATTATTTTGCAGTGACTGACCATCGAAGAAAATACGGCTACCAGATTGTATATATAGTGCATGAATGTCAGCAGAAAGCGCATGTGATAGATAATATAAAAACATTTGTAACAATTGATTATACCACAAAAAAAAACACTGCATTTTCTAAAAGAATTATTTTCCAGGGAATGACGTTGCAAAAAATATAATTCACATATTTACATTATAGGACATCAAATTAATTAATACCTATAACGTTGGTTATAAATTTCTCCACTAGGGTGCATTCTTACAATATTGCGATCCTTTGGCAATAAATAATATTATGATCTGGTTGCAGTGATAAACAAAGGAAACAAATGAAGCGCACCAATCGTTTGTCATTTGTTTTAAACATCGCCGTTTACATTAAATATATAAATATTTTAAAATAACTATAGTTAAACAATGGTTTGTGAGTAAACAGCTTAATTTTATTCGTTAAATAGTCCTAACAAATGCCACTCTTGATTTCCAAATTCTCTAGATAAATTGGAAATCACTCGTGGCATTACTTATGACAACTTTTTTTCAATGTATTTAGGTTATTTTTATGACATTGGTGGAATTCTCCTCTGGCCTTGGCGGAATTGTAACCTACTTCTGAAGTTGAGGCGGCAGGAAGACAAAGTTAGGTTACTGAAATTACACTGGCCAACATGATTTTTGTCTCATGAGTAGCAATAGTTGTACTTAATGCAGTTTTTATCGTGTTTTCAAATATGTATTCGGAATTTCTCCATCACCCACAGTGGTTACTCAAATGCCTCACGATGTTGGGTGGGCACCGTTCTCATACTGGCCAAAATTCCATAGAAAATGTCTTCCTCATGGAGACCTGAATCAGCGCAAATCCCGCAGCTCTGCGCCAAGGCTTCTTGCCTTAACCACTCGGTTACGACGCATATATATATATATATATATATATATATATATATATATATATATATATATATATATATATGTGTGTGTGTGTGTGTGTGTGGATAGCACGCTGCGGTTCCAACCCAGATGTCCGGGTTCAAATCCGGTTCAGGCATTTATTTTTCTTATCATGTCGTATTAAGCTTGCTTTGCTCAATGTCAAAAATTTAATTATAACATCGATAAAGCGTCACTGCTATAAAGTACAAATATTCTCTTTAATTTGCTTACTTGTTACAGTCAGCTACTAGGTGGCAGTGAAGACCGAGTTCTCGCTACTAGTAATAATGGAGTATATATATATATATATATATATATATATATATATATATAAAGTTTTAAAGTGATCCCACTACAGGCCTCAGGAGGCCCTCGGGTTAGTAGGTGGTTAAGGTTCCCACTTTTTCTGGACAATCGGCACTTGATGTCAGCCGGGTTGTCAGCCCTGCGTAACGGCCGCCTTTACCCCCAGAACAAGTGTCTGGTACTCATTTCCGTTAGAGGCTGAGTCGACTCCAGGGCCATAGTGCCGCCAGAAGGTTTGGGTCAGTTTAAAAATCCTGACCCCACCGGGATTTGAACCCTGGAACTTCTGGCTTGTAGCGCAGTGCCTTAACCACTACGCTACGGCGTGCCCCCCCCATACACACACACACATATATATATATATATATATATATATATATATATATAAGAACGATAAGTGTTTGAATTGGATTTGCCTGGTAATGTAATGAATAGCACGCTGGGGTACCAACCCAGAGGTCCGGGTTCAAATCGCGTCCAGACATTTATTTTTCTCATCATGTTATATGTATATATATATATATATATATATATATAGTTTTTTCGGTATCACATAGGTATGATCGATGAAGATTTTTTTTCTTCGATATTTTGATGAGAACAACCGGAATAACTAAATTCCTTCTGAATTCACTAGAAATACTGTGTCGTCCTCAGACAGGCTATTTTTTTATTATTTTCATTGGAGAACGCTCCCTTGCATCAATCTTTCTACGTGAAATTTCTTCATGGAGGTAAAAGCTATTCTTTGTCCATTTTCGTGATCACAATAATAGCCAAAGTATTGGGAACATTAAAGAGAGGGAGACAAGTGAAGGTGATGGGAGTGGTTAGTTTGTGAGCACTTTTTATGATTAATCGATCTATGTTAACGGGGCGCCATAATCTGATGTTACCGCCGTTCACTGAAAGTAGATCTACTTACAAAAATTAACCAGGCACAATCATGTTATAGCTTATCCCAGGTTCTACTAAACCACTCTATGAAGTTATTGTTTTGAAATAGTTTTATTACATCTGCATATTGACTCCAGAGATCCCTTGCTGAACTGTAAATGATTTGGAGTATACTGTGTGGCGATGGTTCTTTTGTGTTACACTTTTTTGCAGATTAGGAGTGTCTTCTTGCCGTTTATTACACTGGTCAACATGATTTTTGTCTCATGAGTACCAATAGTTGTACTTAATGCACCGTGTTTTCAAATATGTTTTCGGAATTTCTCCATCGCCCACAGTTTGTTTTATTTCAATTTCAATTAAAGCATTCAAATACTTATATTTTTAATAAACGTTTTTTCGTCCATTTGTCCATTGTAAAATAAAACCAAATGAGCTAACTCAGGAGATTTCAGCTATGGAAAAGAGATATCAAGGCAAATGGAATCCTAATATGCTGGCCGATTATTGTTGGACCATCAAAAGGGATGCTCCACAGGCGACATATAGCAGAAAATCGTCATTTCTTACGTTCTACGTGAGTCCGAATGTTCGAATATTGTGTAGTTATGAATGTAGAAAATACTAAAGTGTTTGAAATTATAAATTCCTATATCTCGGAAATCTTGCGTGATGGAGAAAAACCGATATCATATTTGAATTCAGGAGAAAAATACTATCAGAATCACATATTTTTCTTTCTGAGACAAAAAAAAAAGTTTATTTTTTGTTGCTTAGTGTAATAAATAGATATAACTATGTAATAATTTTGTTTATTGTAATTTAGATGTAACAGTGATTTTTGTATTTTTTTCTAAATCTGGTTGAGTGGTAGACTATAACTCTCCTAGATAAAATAAAGTTATTATTATTTTTTTAATTGTGGATGAGCCCATGTAGGACTACGCAAAGTACTTAGAGGCGTTTCCTTTGAGCCCAAATTTCTTTCATTCTTTTGCTATGAGCTTGTTTTCTCTCATCTGTCCAAGTTGTTCCAGTTTTTTTCTTCGGTTTGTCCTCTTGGTCAACTTGCCACTTATTCACCTTAATTCTAAATATATCTCTGTTTGGGATATCTTCTTTAGTAATTCCTGCCAATTTTAAGTCCTTTTTGACTTCATCAATCCACTGGAGCTTTACTTCTGTTTTCGTAGGGTTCCATTATGTGTTTTGTAAGCCTATTTGAGTTCATTCGTTTAATATGGCCATAACATTTTAACCTTCGTTTTCTAATATCACTATGAATGTCTGTATATATTTTTATTTCCTTTTTACTTCTGCGTCTAAATGCTTCAACTATGACTTGTGGACCTAAAACTTTTCTTATAATTTTGCATTCTTTTTTTCACTATATTTTCGATATATTTTTTTCTGTTCAAAATTAATGTTTCTGCTCCATAGAGGTACTCTGGTTTAATTACAGTGTTATAGTGTCGTAATTTTGTATATAATAATATGCATATTATTATTATTATTATTATTATTATTATTATTATTATTATTATTATTATTATTATTATTGGTGTTATTATTATTGACACCAACCAACCAACCATATACTTATATATCTAAATTCAATTGAAGCCTCTATGTAAAATTTTAATCCAGGTGACGCTACTAAAATGATACTATTTTTGTTCCCGAATATATTATATTATTCTTTGCGTCATGATAGGAACTGTAACCTGTGCAAATAGACACAAATACATACATATAATATTTTTTTGTCGTGTGTAGTAAGAGCGATCGATGAATAATATGTAAATCGTAACAGGCCTTGGCCTAATACTTGGAAGGAAGAAGAAGAAGAAGAAGAAATAATTAAAATACTTTCATAAAAAGACCCGCAATAGTTGCATTACTTCGAATTCGCTAATACGTCCTGTATGATCTTATCTACTTTCGGGAGACTGTGGAAGTTTTGTAAACAAGACCTGGTGCCATTCCCTCCCGACACCCAAATCAATACTCTATCTCCATCCCTTATACAGGATATAAGGATATTAGGTTCTAAAAGATGTAGATTTAGGTATCCCAAATAAACTAACTCGGGGCACGCCGTAGCATAGTGGTTAAGGCACTGCGCTACAAGCCGGAAGGTCGAGGGTTCAAGTCCCGGTGGGGTCAGGATTTTCAAACTGACCCAAACCGTCTGGCGGCACTATGGCCCTGGGGTCGACTCAGCCTCTAATGGAAATGAGTACCAGACGCTTGTTCTGAGGGTAAAGGCGGTCGTCACGCAGGGCTGACAACCCGGCTGACATCAAGTGCCGATTGTCCAGAAAAAGTGGGAGCCTTAACCCCCTACTACCCCAAGGGCCTCCTGAGGCCTGTAGTGGGATTACTTTACTTTAAGGGGGCACGCCGTAGCGTAGTGGTTAAGGCACTGCGCTACAAGCCGGAGGGTCGAGGGTTCAAGTCCCGTTGGGGTCAGGATTTTTAAACTGACCCAAACTCTCTGGCGGCACTATGACCCTGGGGTCGACTCAGCCTCTAACGTAAATGAGTACCAGACGCTTGTTCTGGGGTAAAGGCGGCCGTCACGCAGGGCTGACAACCCGGCTGACATAAAATGCCGATTGTCTAGAAAAAGTGGGAGCCTTAACCTCCTACTACCCCAAGGGCCTCCGGGCCTGTTGCGGGATCACTTTACTTTACTTTTTAAATAAACTAACTCACTGGCACTATCGAACCCGTAGGTTCATGGCCGCGCGGACATAAGCTCTCCATATATCCCTATCCCGAACTAATGTTTTCCAATCATCCCCTGTATAATCTACTTCCCTCAAATCGTAGTTAATGTTAGTCTCCCAACTCATTCTTGGTCTACCAACTGGGCGTTTTGTCTAACGTGGAAACAAATTGGTCCCATGCGATTCCGCTTCGAGCAAGTTGTACTGTATTTTACTCCATGGTGCGACAGACCTATACTGAATGGATTGTTTATTGCAGAAAGCGTCAATACCAATCGTAAACGTTCCCAGTATTCTGCCCTACTAAGACCAAAATGCATGTCTCAAGAACTTTAAGCAGTTGGTAAATGAGCAATTTATTAAAACGCATTCCACATCAATTTATACAATGTTGTTTTATGGTATACACTGCGACGAATCAAATATGGCGATTGCTAGAGTAAATTTTTAATTTCGGATTTCAAGTAAACCCCCTCTTCTAATGCTCAGATTTTGCTGAGCGCTGCAAAGTACCTGCCTCGACATATTTTAATATCATATACTGAGTTTCGTTGTGAAACATTGAAAAGTGCGACAGGTAGAGCGATTTTTAAATTTTCGTTCCAGGTGAGCTCGTACGCGTTATACAGTGCGTCCCACATAAGACTGGGCCTGGCAGACATCATGCACGCTCCCGCATATATATATATATATATATATATATATATTATATATAATCTATCCTCATGAGCAAAACTTGAAGTTTAAAGGGAGAGAAAGTGGAAATGGACGACCGCCGTGAGATTGAAGAGTCGCGGTTCAATTGCGGATAAAATAAATCGAATTCTTAGACTAGAAAAAATCGAGAACCCGGCTTTCAAGAATGGAGAGCACCCTGTATTTAAAATAATATTATTTATTTATTTATTTAACAGGCTTAAATGTATACAACATCTTCCTGTGCCCAATATTAAGTTTTGGTTCTCTTCCTCCATTCATCTCTATCCTTCCAGTCACCATCCTGCAGTCCACTGCCCCTTCAAATTCATAATTCCCCTCTGTATATTTCTTCTTATGCCTCCCTCTTCTTTTTCTCCGTTTTGGAATCCACTCCAAACTCCCAACTGACAATCTATCTCCATTCATCTTCTTGACGTGCCCAAACCATTCTAATTGTTTGTCCCCCACAAATTGGATAACTGTTTCGTTAAAGTTTTTTTTTTTTTTCTGTTTCTGATCCTGTCTTAATTTAGATCATCGTGCAGGTCTTCTTAAAACAATCCATTTCCTAGATTACAACTTTTGACTTTAATGTGACATTATTGTCTTTTTCTTCTTCCTTTCCAGGATGGGGCACGCCGTAGCGTAGTGGTTAAGGCACTGAGCTACAAGCCGGAGGGTCGAGGGTTCAAGTCCCGTTGGGGTCAGGATTTTTAAACTGACCAAAACCCTCTGGCGGCACTATGGCCATGGGGTCGACTCAGCCTCTAACTGAAATGAGTACCAGACGCTTGTTCTGGGGTAAAGGCGGCCGTCACGCAGGGCTGACATAAAGTGCCGATTGTCTAGAAAAAGTGGGAGCCTTAACCTCCTACTACCCCAAGGGCCTCCTGAGGCCTGTTGTGGGATCACTTTACCTTTACCTTTCCAGGATTAGGTCAATGCGACCTGTTTCGGTCTCAAGTCAATAGTTTCCTTGGCCGTCCCAAAGATCTTTTTCCATGTGGTTTGTAGGTGTTGATCTTTTTGAGTAATCTTGTATTGTCCATTCTGCCTAAATGTTCTTCCATTGGTATTTGTGCTCTTCTAGTTTATCGACTATTTAAAATATCTCCAGTTCATTTCTTATTGATTCATTGTGTAATCTATCCATGCGTGTACATCCTTTTACGCATCTTAAAATTTTCATTTCAGCGGCTTGAATGTGTGAGATATCTTTTTTTTTGTAAATACCCAAGATTCAGATCCATATAAAAGAACAGGAACAGCCATAATTTTATAAAACCTGAGCTGAGTTTCTCTTTGAGTCTTTCGGAGGGTTCTTCTTATGGTGCCACACATAATTTGATACCGGTTTAATTTATTATGTATATCCCATAGCTATATGTTATATCTGAACCAAGAGAGTTAAAGTGTGCTATCTGTTCTATTATTTCATTATTGATTACTATTTTTGCTCTGACTGACACTTTGCCCTGAAGAGCCATAATTTTAGTTTTTGAAGTCGAGACTTTGAGATTATAATTATTATATTATCATCATCATCATCATCATCATCATCAACAATCACGGATTAAGCCCATGTGGCTTGTTCCGGTCTCATAGATTCTCATTCAAAAGTTGGATCCATCTCTTTTTCGATCTACCAACATTCCTGCGTCCTTTTGGTTTGTATTTAAGTATAATTTTAAGAATGCGATCATTTTCCATTCTTTGAACAGGTTCTTTCCATTTTTTCTAGATTATTTCTAATTATTATATTATATTATATTATATTATAATGAATATTTTTAAACTACATAATATATGTGAACAAAATAATCTCAAAATATCCATAGAAAAAACCAAGGTAATGGCATTCCAAGGGAAAAATCAAATCAGATCGAAAATAATAATAGGAAACAAAATCATAGAACAGGTGAACCATCTCAATTATCGAGGATGTGACATTTCATTTAATTATGATAATGATATAACTAATAAAATAGCAAAATTCCAGGGAATATGTGGTACGATAAAACGATCACTAAATAACAAAACAACAAGAGAGACCCAATTGAAATTTTATAAAATGTTGGCAGTACCGGTACTGCTCTATGGATCAGAAGCCTGGATACATAAAAAACAAGATCTAAGTAGGATAACGGCGGCAGAAATGAAATTTTTGAGATCTGTTAAAGGGTGCACTAAGGAAGACAGAATCAAGAACACAGAAATAAGACAGGAACTTGAAATATTTGCAATAACTGATAAAATAGATACATATAGACAAAAATGGAAGCAACACATGGACAGAATGAATGAAGACAGATATCCAAAACAAATAACAAAATACAAACCTAAAGGCACCCGAGATGTGGGCAGACCTAGAAAGAGATGGGCTGAAGTCGGAACGGGTCAACAGACCTAATCCATTAATGCAGATGATGATGATGATAATTATTGTACTAACTAAAATTATTTTAAATATATTAATTAAACGTGATACTGTTTAAAATATGTTACAATAGAATGATCTTTATGAAAGCACAAAGTAAAAGTTATAAAAACGATACATGAAACTTCTTGTTATATCGTTAATCTTTGAATAAATAAACTTTCTCAATGTTAAATGAAAGCAAACACATGAGGCCTGTATACTTATTTATTTCAAGAAATCCAAGAAAATATTTAATCCCATACTATGTCTTATGACCGTATTTCAGGTTAATTGTGTCTTCCAATATTTGTTACATTTCATGACTATCTTTTTTTTTTACAATAATGCAATGTACAGTCCGAGATCAGAAGAAAGTAAGCATAGGAATGCCTTACGCAGCATATTACGTCATAAGAAATTATACCAAATAAACCTTTGAGGTGTTTTGGTTAGTTCTGAGTCATGTACAATCCTCAATAGAATACGCCCGAAGTAAACCTCGCTGATGCGTGGCATATGACTGTTCCTGTACTTGTGGGCATATTTGGTACTCGTATCTCATCATCATCATCTGCATTCATGGATTAGATTTGTTGACCCGTTCCGACTTCAGCCCATCTCTTTCTAGGTCTGCCCACATCTCGGGTGCCTTTAGGTTTGTATTTGATTTGTTTTGGATATCTATCTTCATTCATTCTGTCTATGTGTTGCTTCCATTTTTGTCTATATGTATCTATTTTATCAGTTATTGCAAATATTTCAATTTCCTGTCTTATTTCTGTATTCTTGATTCTGTCTTACTTAGTGCACCCTTTAACAGATCTCAAAAATTTCATTTCTGCCGCCGTTATCCTACTTAGATCTTGTTTTTTATGTATCCAGGCTTCTGATCCATAGAGCAGTACCGGTACTGCCAACATTTTATAAAATTTCAATTGGGTCTCTCTTGTTGTTTTGTTATTTAGCGATCGTTTTATCGTACCACATATTCCCTGGAATTTTGCTATTTTATTAGTTATATCATTATCATAATTAAATTAAATGTCACATCGTAGATAATTGAGATGGTTCACCTTTTTCTATGATTTTGTTTCCTATTACTATTTTGGATCTGATTTGATTTTTCCCTTGGAATGCCATTACCTTAGTTTTTTCTATGAATATTTTGAGATTATATTGTTCACATATATTATGTAGTTTAAAAATATTCCTTTGAAGTTCGTATTCTGTATTTGCTATTATCACCTGGTCATCAGCGTATAATAATGTACTCGTATCTGATTCGCTAAATCACGTTGAAGGAAACAATGGCTTACAAGAAGAAGAATATACAGGGAATGATTGGAAAAACATTATCTCAGGATAGGGATGTATGGACAGCGTATGTCCGCGAGGCCATGAACCTAGTGCCAGTTAGTTAGCTAGTTATAATTGGAATGCATTAGCTCACGATAAAGGATGTATTAAGTGCTTATGGCCGCGAGATCACGAACTTCTGGCTTCCATAGTTCCCGTGAGTAGTAGGTAATTTTTTTTTTCGCAGGTCCAAATGGCGACATGATGTGCGTGGTCACCTCATTACAGATCCATACCCTGTAGTTATTGCGATTGAATTCATAACATTTTAAATTAGATGTTACATGTGCCAGTTTGAAGCGTGGAGAAATCTTATACGAGACATGAAATCCAATGATAGAGGACATGACCTCTGCCCCCTGTAACTACAAATTGCCCATTATAACGTTCACGGATTTCTCCTGAACTGACACAGAGGTAGCAACCAGTTCTCTTCTGTCTCATTTTTATAAATTGAGTTGGTTTATAGAAGTATTGATACATTATATACTTCGTTAACAAAATGCACTTTCTCCAATAGTATTCTCTTTCCATCTCTTCATTTTACTTGTTAGCTTTAGATCTGTCTTTGTAGGTACTTTTCCGTGCCCCACAGCGCATGGACATTACAGGCTCACGACCTGTCAGGAGTTGATTATAAATTCTGTACCATACACGTATTTTTTAACCACACAAGCTCATATCGCCTTTGACCTATTCGACATGGGTGACCCTTTTGGCAGCAATGAGGAAGAATGCAGATACATTGGGACAAGACTTAAGACATTTACTTCCAAGCTGTCGTAACTGTATCTTGCCAAACCGCCTCTAATAAAGAGATCAGCGAACAAAGGCGACAAAGTCTGCCACTTTAGAAATAGTAGGCTTTATTCCTTAAATTCGTAATGTATCCTTTTGGATACATTAGTTGGTTCAATTAATTTAATATTTTTAATTAATCAGAAGAAAAAGAACAAAAATAAACCACTTAAATGTGTGTATAATTATACAATATACCTAATAATAACAGTTATACAAGATTCCGTTTTCACTGCGGTCCGCCGCATTCAAATAACTAACAGAAGAAATTTGTGTTTTGCTAATTTAATGGTTAAAATGCGACTATACTATTCATGTCAGAAAACTATCATTAGTCCCAGCTATTGAAATTTTGAGAGGTTGTGAGTGTTTCTCTTTTAAGCATATTTCCTCAGTTTCTATGAGTATTTGTTTGTATACTGGGAAAGACTGCAAATCTGCCAAAACTTTTTTTTTTCCCGCCACATGCTTAGGAGATGTGATTTGGGTTTAGCTAATGGAAAGAAAGCGCTTGGAAGGGAATATGGCTATTCACCAGAATGACTTACCCTTGATTTTTCAGTTTATTGTTATAAATTATAGCTTTTCTTCTGTATTTACTAATATTTTTTAAAAATATTTTAAACTTTTTCAAACAATTTTGTAACATTATTTGACAATTATTAAGTATTTATTTAAATACGCAAATCACAACATTATTACACTGTTAGACAATATTGTGATGCTGACTGCTATTTTATCCATAGAGTATATTATGATTTTTCTACTGCTGTTTTGTGTATCGCTGGTTAGAAAGGCGTTAGGAAATGATAAGTAAGTGTACACCCGTTTTAATAAACGTTTGGAAATTTTAATATTATTAATATATGTTTTTAACATAGATTTGGAGATTTATTGTAAAGATTAGACATTTAAATTTTATACCGACGTGCTGACATGTAGCATAAGCTGTATAAATTTTAGAACGATATCGATAGTAATCGATATGTGGCAAGGATGATAATCGATATGTGGTTCGATGATGGGTTATCGCTGGCTCTATAAACTCTGGTGCATGCGCACTGTTGTTCTATAGGACTTCGAAAATATATCAGGTAAGTTAAAATGGAGAATCCCTGGAAAGACTCTTTCACTATACCTCTCTAGCAACATGATCTTTATGGAAACCAAATTATTAAGAACAGTCAAGTCTCGTAGACTGCAATAGCAAGGACATGTTACACGAATAGGGAATGAAAGAAGGTCATGGAAACTCCTCATAGTAAATCCAGAGAGTACGTGCCCAGTAGGCAGGCCAAGAATGAGGTAGGAGAGTATTATTACACATGATTTGAGGAAAAAACCCGCCATAGCCTGTCCCAAGCCAGGTTGAAAAAGGGTGAGGGGGAGGTGTAACACCTCGTAAAAAAACCTTGGTTCAGCTTGCCCAGCTGATAGTATCTTGTGAGGGCCCCTTGCCAGGGTTACGGTGAAGACTTCAACGCAGATACAGCGGAGAAGTAGTCCTTCGGTACGGTGTAGGGCCTACCTGACGGAAGAGGCAACTCTACATCTACTGCCTTGTAGATTGACAAACGGGCGGATGGGGTTCGTTAGTCCTGCAAGACAACCCATATAGGAGAGACACTCCGAAATAAAACGGGGCAAGCTGAGCTCTGGAGCTGGGTGAAGGCAATCGGCCTAGGGAGGAAACCCCGAATAATAAACCCGCCATGAAAACGTGCTAGCAATCCACTTCAAGGCGTATCTTATACATTGCTCGCAGTTCCAAGGATGAAGCCTCGGATCAAAGACGGAAACAAAATACAATGGATAAAAGTGAATGCACATCTAATATGTCTTCCTCCGAGGAGTGATTTTGGAAATAAACAGGATGAAAATTCTACAAACTATGATTAAGAAGAAGAAGAATAAGAAGAAGAAAAGATATTTGAGCAAAGTAGATTACACAGTGGATGATTGGAAAGCATTATCTTAAGATATCGATGTATGGAGAGCTTATGTCTGCGCTACCATGAACCTACAGGTTCGAGAGTGCTATTGAGTCAGTTATTTAGACTGCGATGGGCAGGACATATAGCACGAATGGAGGAATAAAAGGATATGGAAGCTTCCTATAGGTACACCATAGAGAAATCCTTGAAGGGAAACCAGAGAATGAAAGAAGGGCATGGAAACTTCTTTTAGGAATACTTTTAAGGAAAACCAGAGGGAAAGCGTCCAGTTAGGCAAGCCAAGAATGAGGTGGGATAATAATATTCTTCTTCTTCTTCACTTCACGGGCTAGGCAAAATGCCTGTTCCGCCTCACAGTTGTTCTGTCCATCTTTTCACTGGCCTTCCTACATTCCTTGAACCTCTTGGCTTGTAGTTAAATGCTGCTTTTGGTAATCTTGTTATATTCATTCTTTCTACGTGTCTAACCCATTTTCTCTATATTCTTTGATTTTATAATTTAATGGATATATATTTAACTCTGTTCTTATATCTTCATTATTTAACCGAACCAATCTTGTGCAGCCTTTTATTCTTCTAAGGAAGTTCATTTCTACGCTTTGTATCCTACTTTGTAATTTTTTGGTCATTACCCAAGTTTCACTCCCATAAAGTAATGCAGGAACTGCCAATGTTTTATAAAACTTTAATCTAGTATCTTCTTGTTTTGTTCTTTAATGTTCTATGTATAGTTCCACATAATTATCATAAGTAAGGACTATTTAACGAATAAAATTAAGCTGTTTACTCACAAATCATTATTTAAATATAGTTATTTAAAATATTTATATATTTAATGTAAACAAATGAGAAACGATTGGTACGCTTCATTTGCTTCTTTTGTTCGTCACTGCAACTAGATCATATTATTTATTGCCAAAGGAACGCAATATTGTATGAATGCACTCTAGTGGAGAAAAAATGAAACACATCCCTGTTAATTAATTCATTTCTGATGTCCTATGATGTAAATATGATAATTATATTTTTCTGGGAAAAAATACATTTAAGAAAGTGCAAACAGTGGTTTCTTTTTTTGGTGGTATAATCAATTGCTACAAATGTTTTTATATTAACTCCCGCATACAGTATGTGTTGACATTCATGCACTATATATACAATCTGGTAGCCGTATTTGTTAGCGAGTCAGTCACTGCAAAATAATGCTATGACCTATTGAGAATGTTAAAAAGGGGGTGCTTTCTTTATTATGATAAACTTTAGTTGGTAAATTCTAGGCGAAACACGACTGTGATTGGTTGTAAATAAAAAATCATTGTAACGTGATTGGTTATTGACTGCCATTTGGGGCATGAGTTAAATAGTCATTTGAAATCTTGACAGTTTCACATTTACGTCTCTTTCAGTTTTTGTGTTTATAGTAAAATTACAACCCAAATAATTAAAATTTGTTACTTGTTCTAGAGGTTTGTTGTGTATTATGATTTTTGATCTTATATGTTCATTTCTCCAAAATGCCATTATTTTCGTTTTTTTCCTTCGATACTTTAAAATTATATTCTTGGCATAACTGATTTAATTGATGTAAAGAGTACTTTAAATTATTTTCATTTTCTTGAATAACCACATCATCATCACACATTAAAACATTTAATATTTTAAAACGGGATAATAATTTGCATTATTTGAGGGATTTTTTTAGGATGGAAAATTCAATACCAAGTCCTTTGGGAGAGACTTTAAGCCGTGAGTCCCATGTCTGAAGATTTTCAGGCTAGTAAAAGATCCTTTAGCCTGAATAAAGAGGCCTCTAAGTAAAAATGTCGTCCCGCGCCGTAGCCCAGTGGTTAAGGCAGGAAGCCTTGGCGCAGAGCTACGGGACTTGCGCTGGTTCGAGTCTCCATGGGGGAAGACATTTTCTCATGGTATTTCGGCCAGTATGGGACCGGTGCCCACCCAGCATCGTGAGGCATTTGGGTAGCTACAATAAGTAGCGGCTCCAGGTTGAGGAAACCAGCTATAACGGCTGTGGGACTCGACATGCTGACCACATGTCACCCCAACACTGGCTGATGATCATCTACCTCTGTGATTGACACATGTGGATGTGAGGCTAGCAGCCGGCTGGTAGGCTAAGGGTCCTCTAGGCCTGTCGCGCCAGGAGTTTTTTTTCTAAGTAAAAATGTACCGGAACTCCTTCATCCTGGTAACACATACTAGATGTCTCATTCGGTCGGTTCTTTGACTGCATACCATTCATGACATCTGTAGAAAATAAGCGCAACTAAATTAATTTGGTCAAGATGTAGATTATTTGAGGGAGGTAAATTATATATTGGAAATGATTGGAAAACATTAGGTAATGATAGGAATGTACGGAGAGGTCATATCCGCTTGGCGATGAACCTTCGGGTTCAATAGTGCCAGTGAGTTATTTATATTTAAACATTTGCTTAATGTAACTCTGATTTTCTTTATATGAAAGTAAACAGTTGACGAAAAATGTTGTAAAACGTAGTAACGAGGTCAGCACACTGTTTTGGATCGCGTATGTCATTAGGTGAGTGACTCTGCCGTCAAGGTTGGAATCTCCTCCGGGCGGTGCTATTTTAGTTTCAAGTTGCCGTCCGGTCTGCATCGGCTTTTTTTTCTAAACACAAACGCATTGCCCGGCTTCATAATTTTCATTCTCAATGAAGTCTGATCAATGAAGAAAACATTTATAGATCAGATTTATATGCTCTGCCTACCAGTTATATTATACTTACTTACTCACTGGCACTATCGAACCCGTAGGTTCATGGCCGCGCGGACATACGCTCTCCATACATCCCTATCATGAGCTAATACTTTCCAATCATTCCCCGTATAATCCACCTCCCTCAAATCATAGTTAATGTTATTCTCCCACCTCATTCTTGGTCTACCAATTGGGCGTTTTCCCCTCTGGCTTTCCTACAAGAAGCTTCCATGCAAGTCTTTCATTCCCCATACGTGCAACATGTCCTGCCCATCGCAGTCTACGAGACTTAACTGTTCTTATTATATCTGGCTTCCTATAAAGACCATGTAGTTCATTGTTAGTAGTCTTCTCCATTCACCTGTCTGTTCATCTCTCATTGGTCCAAAAATTTTCCTAAGTACTTTATTCTCAAATACTTGTAATCTCCTTTCCTCCCTTAAAGTAAGAGTCCATGTTTCGCACCCATATAATATAACTGGTAGAATAATAGTTTTATATATTTTCAGCCTAACGTTTTTTGAAAGGAGTTGGGACATCAAAAGTCTCTGCAATGCATAATAGCACGCATTTCCAGAATTGAGCCTATGTTTAATTTCTTTGTGCATCTCATTCCTATTTGTGAGTATTGTTCCTAGGTATTTGAATTTAGCCACTTCCTCAAAATTTCCCTCATTTGTCATTAGCTGTCCATTTTCATTATATAATGAATTTCTACATGTGGCGATATATTTAGTTTTATTGATATATGGATGCGAAACATTTACTCTTACTTTAAGGGAGGGGGAAAGATTACGAGAATCTGAGAATAAAGTTGTTAGGAAACATTTTATTGAGTAACACTAAGAAACTGAGACTGGATGTAAACATCAATAAAACTAAATATATGTTCACACGTAGAAATATATGTAATGAAAATGGACAGTTAATGACGAATGAGAAAATGTGTTCATGTCATTTTTGTTTATAGTTTTGTATTTTTTTTAGGATGGAAAAATCCAAGGAGCAAGTACTCCGGAAAGGATTTTAAGCCATGGGTCCTGAATCTGAAGATTTTCAGGCTCGTAAAAGATCCTCAAGCTTGAATAAAAAGGCCTCTTAAGCAAAATTTACCGGATTTTCCCGACCTAGTACTACCTTGGTTTCATAGATGTCAGTATGAGGCGGAACGCTGACCACGGACCACTCAAATGACATCTATACGAAAACAAGTGTAACTAAATTAGTATGGTTCAAATTCTTCCCTGTAGGGGGAGAGCGCCCAAATCTCTGTTAAGGGAAACATGGGCTTACAAGATACAAGAAGATTATTTCATTTAGATTAAACATTTTGTGTTCTTGCCTAATTGTTTCACTAGGAATGTGGTCTCTTAGAGTATATCCTGCAACGTATCTGAGGAACTTCACCTCTGATGTTTCTAGTAATCTTCTGTCTGATCTATTCATGACCCAATTCTCTGATCCATATGTCACAATGGGAACTGCCATTACCTTATAAAACTTTAGCATTGTTTATTTTGTTGTTTTTTGTATTACTATACTACATATGTCATATTGTGATAAAGTGATCCCACTACAGGCCTCGGGAGGCCCTTTGGGTAGTAGGAGGTTAAGGCTCCCACTTTTCGGCACTTGATGTCAGCCGGGTTGTCTGCCCTGCGTGACGGCCGTCTTTACCCTAGAACAAGCTTCTGGTACTCATTTCCGTTAGAGGCTGAGTCGACCCCAGGACCATGGTGCCGCCAGAAGGTTTGGGACAGTTTAAAAATCCTGACCCCACCGGGACTCGAACCCTCGACCTTCCGGCTTGTAGCGCAGTGCCTTAACCACTACACTACGGCGTGCCCTATAAATAAAAATTCAGATAAATTTTATTTTACACCCAGTTCTTATTAATAAATTATAAACACGAAGTAGTCCATATCCCCCTAACTTCAATAAGATTCCCGCCAAAATAATTGATCCTAGAATTAAGTTTTGTAAAAAAAATTTAAAATATTTTCCTGGGAACAACGTCAATAGGTTCGCTAAAATACAGAATTTATAGTGTATCATTGAAAAAAAAAAAAAAGGTTCAGTAGTACAGTGAAAGACTTTTGCTTGCCTTTACAGGAGGAACTTTAACCTTCAGTCTGTTTTTTACACGTGGGCTTCAAGTTCGTGGGACGGTATGTGTCTCTCTCGCACCATATCTGGTAACTCGTTGCAGTTCTCCGTAAATCTGACCTTTAATAAATCATTCCTAAACTCGGCCAAGATTTCACTCCACTTATTATAAATAATAGTACATTACGATACGAGGTTGGAAAGTGGTTTTTACAGAAGCGAGGAAATTCCGAGATTCTGTAAAACACTTCACAAACATGCGTTGTACATCATTTTTTGCGCGATGGTGTTTTCAAAATATTAAATAATAGTAAAATAATATGTTTGTTGGAAATGTTTGCGTTCATTAAAAACAACTGTTTAACGTTAACAGTGTGGGCAAAGTTTATTAGTTGAGATTATAGCAGGCCGTGACACCAATCAGTCATAAATTGGAGGCAAGTATATATTGATTCTTTTATATCGTTTCAAATAAAGCCCAGTTCATTTCAAATGCAGTGATTTGTTTTTGTATAATGTACCCTATTGAACACTTGTGGGATCTTCTAGACAGGAAGGTCAGGAACCGACATCAAGCTCCACAAACTCTGCAGCAACTTGGAGATGCTCTAAAGGAGGAATGGGAGAATATCCCGCAAGAGGAAATCCAGAATCTTATTGGGACCATGCCACGAAGGTGCCAAAGTGTCATCGAATGTCGTGGAGGCCATACACGATACTAACTCTATATAACGAGTGTTTAACTTTGAAAAATAAGCACAAGATTCAATTGCTTACATAGCGGAATTATTTGAAAAGTTAATTGTCAGCGTTATTCATTTGTTTTTACTGACATGAGCAATAAATAAATAAATAAATAAATAAATAAATAAATAAATAAATAACCACAAATAATGTACTTTATTAATTCCATGTTTGTACCTTTATCTAATGAAAAAATATTTGCATATTCCATAGTGTTCCTCTAATTGTTTTGAGCAGTGTATATTAACACTACCTTTTGGCTATATTCTTGTAGGCTACAACGAATTGCCCTTTACTTAGCACCTGATGGAATTGTTATACCGCCGTGACTCTGTCCTCATATTTGGCTTTAGTAACTCCTTCGTATTGTAGCGAAGTATGGACATTCAGACAGAAGCGTATACATAACACTTAGATCTGCTTAAATGAACTCATCGGACGACGTCCCAACTCCTTTCAAAAAAACTTCGACTGAAGATGGATAAAACTGTTATTCTCCCAGTTATATATACATTACAGTGAGCTACATGGTTTCTATGGGAAGCAAGATACAATAACGACAGTTTAAGTCTCGTAGACTGCGATGGGCAGGTCATGTAGCACAAATAGAGAATGGACCTAGGAATGAGATGCACAAAGAAATTAAACTGACTATTTAACTCATGCCCCAAATGGGAGTCAATGACCAATCACGTTTCAATGATTTCTGTTTTACAACCAATCAGAGTCGTGTTTCACGAAATATTTATCAGTGTTATAATTACCATATTAAAGAAAGCTCCTCCTTTTTAATATTCTGAACAGGTCTGGCCATTATTTTGCAGTGACTGAACCTGTGAGAAATACGGCTAACGTATTGTATATATAGTGCATGAATGTAAACACATATATAAAAACATTTGTAGCAATTGATTATACCACCAAAAAAAGAAACCACTGTTTGCACTTTCTTAAATGTATTTTTTTTTTCCCCAGGTAACAATCCAGAAAAATATAATTGTCATATTTACATCATACGACATCAGAAGTGAATTAATATACAGTTTGAATGTGTTTCATTTTTTCTCCACTAGAGAGCATTCTTACAATATTGCGTTCCTTTGGCAATAAATAGTATGAACTGGTTGCAGTGATAAACAAAGGAAGCAGATGAAGCGCACCTATCGTTTCTCATTTGTTTTCAAACATCGCCGTTTACATAAAATATATATAAATATTTTAAAATAACTATAGTTAAATAATGATTTGTAAGTAAACAGCTTAATTTTATTCGTTAAATAGTCCTAACAAATGCCACTCTTGATTTCAAAATTCTCTAGATAAATTACAAACCACTCGTGGCATTACTTATGAAAATATATAAAACTGTTATTCTCCCAGTTATATATACATTACAGTGAACGACATGGTTTCTATGGGAAGCAAGATACAATAACGACAGTTTAAGTCTCGTAGACTGCGATGGGCAGGTCATGTAGCACAAATATGGAATGGACCTAGGAATGAGATGCGCAAAGAAATTAAATATAGGGTCAGTTCTGGAAATGCGTGCTATTATGCATTACTGAGACTTTATGTCCAAAGTCCTTTAAAAAAACTCTTTTTTGTTCAATGCCACCTGTTTGTCATTCGACATTTCAGGTATTCTCTCCTGGCATTGGCGTACTGTAACCCACTTTTGAGGTTGGGGCGCCTGGAAGGCGGGGTTACGCTGCTCCAATGATATGATGGGTGATGACGATGGGTAATGATGCGTCAGGAGAGGCCTTAAATTTAAACTTAATCTAATGAGGTGAATACGATATTGGTGATAGCCTAATGATGGCCAGATGATGTTCGGAGACCATTTGAGCCTTAAAGTATCCTGACATTTGTCTTACAAGTGAGGAAAAAACCCGTAAAAACCTCACCCAAAATAGACTACTTGTTCGAAGTGGGGATGGAACTCGAGCCCGCTGCGTGACAAGACAGCACGCTACCTCGAGACCATATCGGGGGACCTTTCAAAAATGTTAAACTGATAATATATAAAACTATTATTCTACCAGTTATATTATATGGATGCGAAACATGGACTCTTAGTCTAAGGGAGGAAAGGGGATCACGAATATTTGAGAATAAAGTTCTTAGGAAAATTTTTGGACCAAAGAGAGATAAACAGACAGGTGAATGGAGAAGACTTCATAACAATGAACTACATGGTCTTCATAGGAAGCCAGATATAATAACAGTTAAGTCTCGTGGACTGCGATGTATAGGACATGTGGGAATGAAAAACGTGCATGGAATCATCTTGTAGGAAAACCGGAGGGAAAACTCCCGTTGGTAGAACAAGAATAAGGTGGGAGAATAACATTAACTATGATTTGAGGGAAATAGCTTATACAAGGAATGATTGGAAAACATAAGCTCAGGATAGGGATGTACGGAGAGCTTATGTCCGCGCGGATCATGAACCTACGGGTTCGATAGTGCCAGTGAGTTACTTAGAGTTTAACGGGTGCATGGAAGATTCTAGTAGGAAAACCAGAGAGAGAATGCCCAGTTGGTAGACCATGAATGAGGTGGGAGAATAACATTAACGATGATTTGAGGGAAGTAGATTATAGAGGAGATGATTGGAAAACATAAGCTCAGGATAGGGATGTATGGAGAGCTTGACAGTCTTCAAAAGAGTGCCAGGTGTGTTTTACTTGTTGACACTGAGTGATGTCAGACGTCGCGGAGTGGGGCGTGAGCAGTGAATTAGTCACGCTGAGAAAGCGAGAGTCTCACACGATCTTGAAAATGTCACAAACCGTTCGGAAGGCAATTTAGTCTGTAGTCACGCTTCTGATGAGATTGGCAGGGCGCTGCGTACAAGCGAGGGCATTGCTCTATCAAATACTGTAACACGCGGTCCTATAAATACATTATTTGAGAGAGGAAACATGAAATTAGTGGCTCCTTCAAACTGCACTTCAAACACGAGTCTTAGCTAGGGCTTTCTCATACTCAATCTTCATTGCGCACGTCCTTGGCCGCACGGACATAAGCTCTCCACACATCCCTGTCCTGAGCTAATGTTTTCCAATCACCTCTTGTATAATCTACTTCCCTAAAACCGTAAAGTGATCCCACTACATGCCTCAGGAGGCCCTTGGGGTAGTAGGAGGTTAAGGCTCCCACTTTTTCTTGACAATCGGCACTTGATGTCAGCCGGGTTGTCAGCCCTGCGTGACGGCCGCCTTTACCCCAGAACAAGCGTCTGGTACTCATTTCAGTTAGAGGCTGAGTCGACCCCAGGGACATAGTGCCGCCAGAAGGTTTGGGTCAGTTTAAAAATCCTGACCCCACCGGGACTCGAACCCTCGACCTTCCGGCTTGTAGCGCAGTGCCTTAGCCACTACGCTACGGTGCCATCCCTAAAACCGTGGTTAATGTTATTCTCCCACCCCAATCTTAGTCTACCAACTGGGTGTTTTCCTTCTGGTTTCCTTCAATAAGCCTTCATGCTCCTCTTTCATTCCCCATTCTAACCACACATCCTGCCCATCACAGTCTAGGAGACTTAACTGTTCTTATTATATTTGGTTTCCTATAAAGATCGTGTAGTTCACTGTTATGTAGTCTTCTCCATTCGCTTGTCTTCATATCTCTTTTTTGGTCCAAACATTTTCCTAAGAATTATATTCTCAAATACTCGTATGCCTAATATTTTCTCCTCCCTTAAAGTAAGAATCTATGTTTCGCATCCATGTAATATAACTGGTAGAATAACAGTTTTATATATTTTCAGTTTCCACCGCTGTGGTCTCGAGGCCAGCATGCTGCCTTGTCACGCAGCGGGCCCGGGTTCGATCCATGGTCGGGACAGTTTTTCTGGGTGAGGTTTCTATCAGGGTTTTTCCTCACCTGTAAGACAAATGTCAGGAAAACTTTAAGGCCCAAAAGGTCCCCGAAATCATATGGACTTCGCAATCATCTCATTCATATTCACCTTAGATTAAGCTTAGGATTAGGGACTCTCCTGGCGCACCACTATCGTTATCATCACTCATCATGTCATCGGGGCAACGTAACCCCGCCTTCGAGGCGTCCCAATCTCAGAAGTGGGTTACAAGTACGCCGTGCCAGGAGAGAACACCAGGAATGTCGAAAGACAACCTGGGGCATTTGCAATATATATATTCAGTTTAACTTTTTTGAGAGAAGTTGGGACAAGAGTCCTGTAATGCACAATAACACGCATTTCCAGAATTGAACTCATGTTTAATTTCTTTGTGCACCTCATTCCTATTTGTGATTATTGTTCTTAAATATTTATATTCAACCACTTGTTCAATTTTTCCTTATTTGTTATTAATGTCCATTACTTACTTACTTACTCACTGACACTATCGAACCCGTAGGTTCATGGCCACGCGGACATAAGCTCTCCATACATCCTGTGCTAATGCTTTCCAATCATTCCCTGTATAATCTACTTCCCTCAAGTCATAGTTAATGTTATTCTCCCATCTCATTCTTGGTCTACGAACTGGGCGTTTTCCCTCTGGATTTCCTACAAGAAGCTTCCATGCAAGTCTTTCATTCCCCATACGCGCAACATGTCCTGCCCATCGCAGTCTACGAGACTTAACTGTTCTTATTATATCTGGCTTCCTATAAAGACCATGTAGTTTATTAAGTTACCCCGATGATATGATGGATGATAAATGATAATGAAGTGCCAGGAGAGTTCTTAACCTAAACTGAACCTATATTCCAGACCATGGGCAACCACCGGAATAATTCCCTTTAAGGAAAAATTCCTATGGTTTGACCGGGAATAGAACCAGGAACTTCATGAACAGTAGTCAGGAAATGATACAATTGGCGTTTGTTTATGTTAGCTTCAGGATAAGGTATAGTCGAAAATCATAGAACACGAGGGTTACAAATCTCCATGAGGATTTCATCCATTGTATCAACATCCATTTGGACTACTGCCCCTAGATATGTGAAACGGTCAACTCTTTCGAATGTATGTCCTCCTATCTCAACTTCCGTTTCTCTAAATGTCTGGGAAAACCTACCGATTATGTCTATATCTTCCCCACTTCGAGACCGGCGGTGGTACTACTGGTTCAGAAAATCACCCGTGTAAGTCTGCAGGCACAGGCAGGACGGGGGATTCAATTTTCTCCATCTTCAGTTCATTTAAATGCCGTGGTACTAGTACCACTGCAGTACTCAAAGTGTTTCGAATTAGCTATAAGGGTTTGGTGAAAATTAGTAACTCCCTTTCTACAGCCTAGAGTCTCCCACCACCAATTACGTAAGCGAAATATATAGACCGGATGAATTTTCTAATGTCATTTTAAGAAATAAAAAAACAAGTAGCATGCGAAATTTTATTTTACAAGAAAAAATGTAGATTTAAAAATAATTGACGTGAGTAAAATGAATGCAAAAAATGAAGTTTTTTTTTTGTCGTAGGATGCGAAAATAACAGCGTTGACAAAGGAAAGTGAAAACATATGCACCATCATGCATCAGAACAAAGGTAATTGTAGCAATTACACATTTCACTTCATTTCTCCGTCTCTTTTTATTCTGTAGACGTAATAACTTAATTCGTGAAAGTCATTCACAAAACGTTTCAATCTCACCGCTATTAAAACAGCATAAAAAATGGTTGTACAAAAAAAAGTTAGTCCTTCAAGCGGGGCAAATTGAATGTATGGTCCGAATTAGCTACTTTATGGAACATATGTCCACCGCTGTGGTCTCGAGGTAGCGTGCTGCCTTGTCACGCAGCGGGCCCGGGTTCGATCCTCGGTCGGGGCAGTTTTTCTGGGTGAGGTTTTAATCGGGGTTTTTCCTCACCTGTAAGACAAATGTCAGGAAAACTCTACGGCCCAAACGGTCCCCGAAATCACATGGCCATCATCATCATCATCCTTCACCTATGTGGAAAGCAACGGGAAGCTACCACACCTACAATTCCCTAGTAAAGCTGCAAGCATAGCATGAAAATGCTTTGATTCCAGTGAAGGACCTGCCTTCGGGCAGAATTACTATGGATACTATGGATGGAACATATATTTCCTTTGTTAACCCTTGACTTGAAGAAACTAAATTTCTTATGGAGCTTATTTAATGGTCTGACTGCAGTGAAAACAAATCATGCATAACATATTGCACACTGTTGTGTAACATGACACTAATTAAAATAATTTTTACTCATTCATTTTTCTGCTGCTTTAAAAATAGACATATTAAATCAATGTGAGTTATAGGACGCATTCCCGGTTTTGCGAAGAGGAGAGAGGATCCACGCGTACGAAATACCAACGAAGATTTTTTTTCTGTTCAAGCACGCCGTAGCTTAGTGGTTAAGGCACTTAGCTACAAGCCGGAGGGTCGAGGGTTCAAGTCCCGTTGAGGTCAGGATTTTTAAACTGACCCAAACCTTCTGGCGGCACTATGGCTCTGGGGTCGACTCAGCCTCTAACGGAAATGAGTACCAGAAGCTTGTTCTGGGGTAAAGACGGCCGTCACGCAGGGCAGACAACCCGGCTGACATAAAGTACCGATTGTCTAGAAGAAGTGGGAGCCTTAACCTCCTACTACCCCAAGGGCCTCCGGGCCTGTTGTGGGATCACTTTACTTTACCAAGAGATTTGTAACCCTCGTGTTCTATGATTTTCGACTATATCTTACCCTGAACCTAACATAAACAAACGCCAATTGTATTATTTCGCCATTTACGCCACAATAACTGTCACTTTTGACAGTGAGATGACGACACAGCAGCAGAAGACTTGACACTTTCAGTCATTTTGTTTCATGAGAATCGACTGAAGCATGACTCAGATGCATCACCCATATATGATAAACTATTTTAAGTTGCAATTATTGATTATAGTCCGTGAGGGCTAAAGTGTCTAGAATATTTTAGAAAGAGAAAGAGAGTACTCACCATCTTCTTTCTCACTCATACACATATCTCTTCACGGTGACAGCGGTTGGGCAGACACTCCCTGCAGTGAACATAGAAAAGTGGTGGCATTCCCTTCTTCTAAAGACTAATTTTACACTAATATAATATCTCACAAACTACAAACGAACTCTGAAACAGTCGCCACTGACAAAAATTACGCGAACAAAAGTGACTGGGCGAAAGTGGGGGTGGAGTTTTTCTAGCATTCCTAAGTAATTTTACAAGGGTAGCCCATTATAGTACACATGTCACTCAGATGTCTAGAGAAGAGTGGAAGGACAATTCTCTAGACAAGGATAGCAGAAATCATGCCAACTTACAACTTTTACACTATAGGTATAAGTTATTTTAGAATATTTTCTATGTTTTGAATATTATTATTTTCATTCACGAAGAATAAGCAATATAATCAGAGGACATATTTTTAATTTAATGAAGGGGGACTACTTTTTCGCGTATTTATTGCTTCTACAACATACGTCGGTGTCCATAACCAATGAAAAGCGAGCAGGTCACATGGTTTTGTTTTGATGAGGATCAATTTAAGAGAGGATAGCCTCTAGTTCATTTAATTGCTAGCTCAATTTTGGAAATAACATGTTAAGAACTCGTTTAGATTAAAAACAGTTTTTTAAATCTTAATATGGAAGGGATGTCGGCCGCGGTGGACTAGTGGTTATGCTCCTTGCCTCTGGTCCCGAGGGTCGCGAGTTCAAACCCGGCCGGGGTCGATGGATTTTTTAGGACGGAAAAATCCAAGGAGCAAGTCCTCCAGGAGGGACTTTAAGCCGTGGGTCCCGAGTCTGAAGATTTTCAGGCTCGTAAAAAATCCTTAAGCCTGAATGAAAAGGTCTCTAAGCAAAATTTACCGAATTTTCCCGCACTAGTACTACCTTGGTTTCCTAGATGTCAGTATGAGGCGGAACGCTGACCACGGACCACTCAAAATGACATCTATACGAAAATAAGTGTAACTAAATTGATATGGTTCAAATTCTTCCCTGTTGGGGGAGAGCGGCTAAATCTCTGTAAAGGGAAACATGGGCTTACAAAAAAAAAAATAATGAAGGGATAAGTTATTTCAAAACTGGTTGTTGCTCAAACCTGCAACATCCCGTAAAAACCGCCCCCTGGATATCAGAGTACAGAAACCGCGAATATGGAACGGTAAATTGTGTGGGTATATAGGGGATACGTTCCAAGGTTCGAAAAAAAAAATATATATATCAAAATAAAATCAATTAATGACAGATTTCCCTTTACTCGACATTATAAATTGGCAACAAAGCAGAAGACAGGCGTGTTATTCAGTCAATATTATTGCAGCGGATAACAAATTGAAACAATAAATCCGCGATCGTGGCGAGGACGGACATAGCGGCACGTGAAATACAGCGGCGGTGGCTTTTAACGACGAAGTTTAGGTTTAGTGATCATAAGGTTTGTTTTACTTTGACATTAATTTGTCTATTTGGTTTGAATCACTCTTTCTAAAAGCCGCCTTGACACGTGCCTGCAGTAAAAAAAAAAAAAGTTGCCGATGCTTTAATAAAGCACACTAATTCTTCTAATATACCGGCTGGAACGGCGAATAAGGAAATTTTTACCCGCGAATACAGGAAATGTGTCGCAATTTTTTAACCCGCGAATAACGAAAACGCGAATAAGGGAACCGCGTAATGATCTTTTACTGTACAGGGTGGACCGCTCGAATGGACCTAATTTCAATTGCTTGTTACTGGCAAACGGTTGAAGATAGAAACTTAAAACAACGTTCATATTACAGAAAAACTCACCAAGTTTTGATATCCAGATCACCACATCTCTATATGAGCCCCAGCAGTCACTGTGACGATTATGAAAGCGATGAACAATTTCTTGCCAAGTACGTTGGAGTATGTCTTCTGGAATGTTCTCAATAGCCTCTATGATGCGCTCACGAAGATCACGAAGGTCTTTGACTGGGGTGGTTGTAAACTTTAATCTTTGACATAGCCCCAGAGAAAGAAATCCAGTGGTGTTAAATCGGGAGATCTCGTGGGGCCCACGCGATTGGTCCTCCCCTACCAATCCAACGGCCAGGGAAAATGTTGTCCAAAGTCGTACGAACTTCATTGGACCAGTGGGGAGGAGCACCATCTTGCTGGAAAACGATGTTAGGCTGCAGTTGTTCAATTTGTGGAAAGAAGAACTGCTCCAGCATGTCAAGATATGTGGTACCACGAACAGTTTTCTCGGCGAAGAAAAACGGTCCAATGACCTTATTATGTGACAAACTGCACCAAACATTCATCTTCGGACTATCACGAACATCGCTCTTGAATAGCGTGAGGATTCTCCGATCCCCAGATCCGCACATTATGCCGGTTTACCTTGCCTGACAAATGGAAAGTGGCTTCGTCCGAGAAGAAAATCTTGGTCATGAAGTCAGGATCAGCGCCGAGACGGTCCAGCATCGTATTGGCGAATTCCCCACTCGTTTCGGCATGTCATTCGGCTCCAGACGTTGCACTAACTGCACTTTATATGCGTGCAGTTTGAGGCGTTTTGTGGACAATCCGTTGTAATGTCGATTTTGGTATCTGAAGTTCCCGCGAAGCTCTTCTTAATGACTTCCGGGGGCTTCGCTCAAATGCGGCTTGAACATTTGCTACCATTTCATCGGATGCTCTGCGAACCACCACATGCTTTCTTCACACAGATCCTGTAGCTAATAATGTATCACGCCACTTCTTTATGCTTCTAGCAGTTGGAGCATCACGGTTAAACACACGCCGGAACTCCCTTTGAACTCTAATGATTGATTTAAACTCCGCATACCACAAAACAGCTTGCGCTTTCATCTGCGGAGTCGCCATTTTCACAAACAATTAAATCTAAGAACGAGAAACGTATCTTTGTGCCATCTACCGACAGGATTCGAAACTTGGTGAGTTTTTCTGTACTATGAACGTTGTTTTAAGTTTCTATCTTCAACCGTTTGCCAGTAACAAGCAATTGAAATTAGGTCCATTCGAGCGGTCCACCCTGTACTATAGAAAAGTGTGTGTGTTCCAGTGTCACTCACTGTAGTCGTCTTGTTTCGGGTTCCGCGCTACGCTAACAGATGGCGTTAATGTTAAATGATAAATATAGAAGATATGATAGTGATAACGCTTACTGATAAAATTAAACCATTAAACTGTTTGATATTATCTGACATTCGCGTCGTTAAACGAAACTATTACTGAGATAACACAGCTTCATTGTCTTGTGGTCAGAGGTTCTGACTACAATTCATGAGGTCCCGGTTTCGATTCCCAGTCAGACCACAGGAATTTTTCATCACCATCATAGTACATTCACGAATTTAGGCCATTTGTTGAGCTGTTTTGGCCTCAAGAAAAACACCATACAGAAGTCTTTTGAGTGGACGTTCTGGTCTTCTTCCTGCAGGTTGACAGCTTAACATCTGCTTGGGTATCCTGCGATCTTCCATTTAATGAACAGTTGACTTACAATAAAAAAAAATTGATTTGTAAAGGTCCATGTGTAATTCTTCTAAGATGTCTCCATTTTTGCATGTTGCATCCATCTTGACTTATAATCAGAAATATTGTTTTCTAAAGGTTACATGTGCAATTCTTATAAGATGTCATTTTTTTATGATCTAGTAGTATGTATCCTGCAGTCCTTCGAAGATATCTCGTTTCAGCAGATCTAAGTCTCTGTATATCCTTCTGTTTCGATGCTACTTCATTACCGTACAAAATAGTTGGAAGAGCCAATGTTTAATACACCTTTAGTCTTGAATGTTTTTGAACTAACTGTGGCTTGAAGATAGCATTTATTAACTCCAAAATTCTTTTAAAAAATTAATATTTTTGTATTTACATCCTTTTCTTCATATGAGATATTGCATTCTAAATATGTAAAATTATTCACCTGCTCCAAAATTTTGTCAAGTACAATTTTACTTCTGTCAAGATCTACACCGCTGTGGTCTCGGGGTAGCGTGCTGCCTTGTCACGCAGCGGGTCCCCGGTCGGGACAGTTTTTCTGGGTGAGGTTTTTATCGGGGTTTTTCCTCACCTGTAAGACAAATGTCAGGAAAACTTTAGGGCTCAAACGGTCCCCGAAATCATATGGCCATCGCAATCATCATCATTCATATTCATCTTAGGTTAAGCTTAGGATTAGGGACTCTCCTGGTGCACCATTATCGTCATCATCACCCATCATACCATCGAGGCAACGTAACCCCGCCTTCCAGGCGCCCCAACCTGAGAAGTGGGTTGCAAGTACACCATGCCAGGAGAGAAACCAGGAACGTCGAAAGACAAACCTGGGGCATTTGAAAAAAAAAAAAGAAAAAAGATCTACACCTTGAAATTCATGATCTTTGTTTTCTCGGTAGATTTTTTTTTTTAATTTTTCGTTAAAGGGAATTATTCCTGTGGTTTGAAATAAGTTTACATTTAAGGATATTCGTGATGTATTATTGTGATTCATCACCCATCATATCAATGGGGTAATATAACTCAGCCTTCCAGGCGCCCCAACCTCAGACGTGCGTTAAATTCCGTAATGTCATGAGAGAATGCCAGAAATGTCGTAAGAGCATCCGGTGTCTTGGACAAAAGGAAACTTTCCAGCGAGAGTAATTGGTAAATATGTTATATAGCGAGAGAATGTTACAAAAGTGTAATAAGAGGAAATTTTGAAAAAAACAGTAAGTTGTAATTAACGGTAAATAGCGTGAAAGTTACAAGCTTGTAAGATTGCACAGTCTCCTGCTACGCTCATTATTGCATTTCCTGTGCAGTTAAAAACCACTTTGTGGTAGTCTTTATCACTCGTGCCACTCACTTCTAAGGCCATTTTACACGAGCAGTAAACATGATTATGCAGCTGACACATGGACACATCCAAAGAATGAATTGGGTAGAATCCAAGCTACATAAATTAAATCCTACGCAGAATAATACATGATAAAATTCCGTTGAGATATTCTTCTTATTAATTTAACTAGCCTCATGGCCTGTTTAACATAAGTAATGTCACGAGTGATTTCCAAATCATCGATAAATTCACGAGTCACGAAATCTCGAATTAATTTATCTAGAGGATTTGGAAATTAAGAGTGGCATTTGTTAGAACTATTTATCGAATAAAATTAAGCTATTTACTAAAAAGTCCGATTGAGGGTCTTCCACTTTTCAGCGGTTGCCCTTTTTACCAGCCGGCTGCTGACCCTTCACATCCACATGTGTCATTCACAGAGGTAGATGATCAACAGCCAGTGTAGGGGTGACATGTGGTTAGCATGTCGAGTCCCTCAGCCGTTATAGCTGGTTCCTCAACCTGGAGCCGCCACTTATTGTAGCTACCCAATTGCCTCACGATGCTGGGTGGCCGAAATACCATGAGAAAATTTCTTCCCCCATGGAGACTCGAACCAGCGCAAGTCCCGTAGCTCTGCGCCAAGGCCTCCTACCTTAACCGCTCGGCTACGGCGCGGGACACTAAAAAGTCATTATGTAAATATAGTTACCGATATTTTAAAATATTCATATATTTAATGTAAACGGCGACGTTTGAAAAACAGAAATATGTGGTTATGTTTCATTTTTTATACACTGCAACTTAATACTATTATTTATTGCAAAATGGGATCGCAATATTGTAAGAATGCACCCATCGATAAATTCACGATTGTCGATTGATTTAATCTAGAGGATTTGGAAACCAAGAGTGGCATTTGTTAGGATTATTTAACGAATAAAATTAAGCTGTTTATTCAAAAATCATTATTTAAATATAGTTGCCGGTATTTAATTTTTTATATATTTACCCTCTTACAAATAATCCACATATAACTTTTATACAAGGTTTGTATACATCTCAGTTGAAAATTCTTACTAATAAACACTGTATTAGCTGTTCAGTGTATAAGAGGTGTACAACTTTACATGGGAATCTTTATACATGCCTCCAGCCTTGTTTAAGGATTGTATAACTAGACAAAATGTCGGACTTCAAGATGAACTGATTGTTTTCTTATGATATTGATGAAAGTTTCCTTAAATTTAAAGCAAAATGCAACACTTTAACAATTGTTTGGTGGATGCACAGGACATAAGTAATATTAATAAAGCTCTGGGTAGGAAAATAAAGGCATCATACATTGCCTTTTGTTGCACTCATTCTCGATTAGGCCTAATAATATTTTTAAATTGAACATTGATTCACAATATAATATGATTAACAATAATTGCTGTAGACAAGATTTAACTTGAATGTACTCGTAGTTTAAATGCTTCTTAATATTATTTTAACAAAACTCTCTTGCATCATTAATACATAATATACATACCGATATAAAAATGTATTTAATTATAGAGGTACTATTATTGCAGCGAGCCACGTGTTACCTTGATAGACTTGTGGTTAGAGCTTCTGACTACGGTCCGTGAGGTCCTAGGTTTAATTCCCGATGAATCTGCAATTTTTTTTTGTTGCTTAAAGCGTTATTCTGTTGTCGGTAACATTTACTACTATTTTGAACGTTTTCTAACGCATCTTAAAACACTGCATATAATTCGTAAGTAAAAGGGGGCACGCCGTAGCGTAGTGGTTAAGGCACTGAGCTACAAGCCGGAGGGTCGAGGGTCCAAGTCCCGTTGGGGTCAGGATTTTTAAACTGACCCAAATCCTCTGGCGGCACTATGGCCCTGGGGTCGACTCAGCCTCTAACGGAAATGAGTACCAGACACTTGTTCTGGGGTAAAGGCGGCCGTCACGCAGGGCTGACAACCCGGCTGACATAAAGTGCCGATTGTCTAGAAAAAGTGGGAGCCTTAACCTCCTACTATCCCAAGGGCCTCCGGGCCTGTTGTGGGATCACTTTACTTTACTTAATGGGAAAAAACTTTTATTGGTTTTTAAGAATTGTTTGAAATTCTTGACGTTAGATGACAGCACATTATCTGTGAAACTAATTCTTCGATATATTTGACATTGCGTAAAGGAAAATGTAAATAAATTAAAACACACTTATTTTTTCCTTACCTCCCCAATTAGGGAATCTCTATTAATTGTTATTCATACTCATTTCTTACACAATTAATCACTAGTTCATGTTTTATTTCTGTTACAAACTGCGCGTAATATTGTTCTGACGTCATAATGATGACGAATATGTGACGTATTGTGTGCGACTGTTTTACTTTTATATAGCTCCGGCACAACGTTTATTAGTATTGAAATGATTCATGATCTACATTCTTCTTTCTTCTTCTGAAGAAGAATGATCTACATAAGGCTTGTATATTGTATAACTAAACAACTGATGAAAGCCTATATAAGAGATTTGTATTAGTAAGACTGTTAATGTACGGCGATGTTTGAAAACAAATCTGAAATGTGTGGTTATATATCATTTGTTCATTCATTGCAACTTGATCATATTATTTGTTACAACTGGGATTGCAAGAATTCACCCATCGATAAACTCACGAGTCGCGAAGTAGCGAGTTAATTTATCTAGAGGATTTGGAAATCAAGAGTGGCATTTGTTAGGACTATTTAACGAATAAAATTAAGCTGTTTACTCACAAATCATTATTTAAATATAGTTCGGCATTTTAAAATATTTATATATTTAATCTAAACGGCGATGTTTGAAAACAAATCAGAAATGTGTAATTATATATCATTTCTTCATTCACTGCAACTTGATCATATTATTTATTGGATCGCAATATTGTAAGAATGCACCCTAGTGGAGAAAAATATGAAACACATTAAACTGTAGGCCTATATTATAACTAACATGATAGGTTATTAATTTATTTTTTAATAAACAACTCAGTAAAATCATTATTGAACACACAATTATCAAATGTGTAGTTCGAAGGAATCTGTTCATTTTTGCTATATTCAATATATTTGTTGGAAAGCCAGTCACTGCAAAATAATGCTCTGACCTGTTCAGAATATTAAAAAGGAGGAGCTTTTTTTATCACAAAAGCAGGAAATGGTAAAGAGGATTCGATAAAGATCGAGGTGAAACACGACTGTCATTGATTTTAAAACAAAATTCATTGAAACGTGACTGGTCATTGATTCCCACTTGGGGCATGAGTTAAATAGTCATAATTAAAGATGATACTATCCTTAAAATGACGCGACGTTGACTAAACTTCTACCATAGAGTAGAGGCGACTCTGAACAGCTGACACATGTAAACAAGAGCAGGATTCACACTTACAAAGTATATTTCAGTGGAATAGAAAAGTTGCGCACTGACTGTTCGGAACATTTGGAGTGAAATATAACTAATGTACATTGGTTAATGTAAAGTGCTGATACAGACAATGGGATGAAAAAATACCAAAGAAAAGAGTTGTTCCATTTCACGTCCCCTATGTATTGTGTGAAACTCAAGACCAACACTCGCCATCATCATAAAATAATATAGCGTAATGGTTAAGGCACTGCGCTACAAGTTGGAAGGTCGAGGGTTCAAGTCCCGGTGGGGTCAGGATTTTTAAACTGACCAAAACCTTCTGGCGGCACTATAATAATAATAATAAATAATAATAATAATAATAATAATAATAATAATAATAATAATAATAATAATAATAATAATAATAATAATAATAATAATTAATAATAATAATTAATAATTAATAATAATTAATAATTAATAATAATAATAATTAATAATTAATAATAATAATTAATAATTAATAATTAATAATTAATAATTAATAATAATAATTAATAATAATAATTAATAATTAATAATAATTAATAATTAATAATAATTAATAATTAATAATAATTAATAATAATAATAATAAATAATTAATAATAATAATAATAATAGCTTTATTTTACCTGGCAGAGTTAAGGCCTTAAGGCCTTGTCTACCACTCAACCAGGTTTTAAAAAAATACAAAAGAAAAGTCTTAAATCTAAATTACAATATATATATATATATAATATAAACGATTACAAGTTATGAATACAATACAATTAATATTTATAATGAATGTATTTTGATTTACTCTAAATTTAACGAATTAAATATATAATATGTACAAGATATATAAAAAGCGAGGAAAAGATTAATGACATATTATAAAATTAAATAAATAGAGAAAAATTAATTATTAGACAACAGGTAACTGTATAAGCGTGACTTAAACGTGCCAAGTGTGCGGCAACCCCTGATATCTTGAGGAAGGAGATTCCAGGAGCGGGCTGAGGCTACTGTGAAGGAAGTAGAATAGGAGGAAGTGCTATGAAGAGGAATTGTTAGCAGACTGCTATCTTGTGACCTAGTGTCAATATTGTGGTAGGAGGATAACTTCTCAAATCTGGACGCCAAGTAAGTAGGAATGTAGGAATTCAGAAGCTTGAAAAGTAGCGAAAGAGAGTGCAATTTACGTCTGTCTATGGCCCTGGGGTCGACTCAGCCTCTAACGGAAATGACTACCAGACGCTTGTTATGGGGGTAAAGGCGGCCGTCACGCAGGGCTGACATCAAGTGCCGACTGTCTAGAAAAATTGGGAACCTTAACCTTTTACTACCCCAAGGGCCTCCCGAGGCCTATAGTGGGATTACTTTACTTTACTTTACATCATCATCTTCATGGTAGGACGTCGGTCTGTGCCGCTCGCAGAATTCATCTTGCCATCGTCTTCTAGGACGTCCCACATCTCTATAGCCTTGAGGTTGGTACAACAGTGCTTGTTTTGTTAGCCTAGAAGAGTACATTCTTAAAATATGTTTATGCCATTTTTGTTTATAGTTTTGTATTTTTTCATTTAGATTAAAAAATTTGAGTTCTTGCCTAATTGTTTCACTAGGAATGTGGTCTCTTAGAGTATATCCTGCAACGTATCTGAGGAACATCATCTCTGATGTTTCTAGTAATCTTCTGTCTGATCTATTCATGGCCCAATTCTCTGATCCATATGTCACAATGGGGACTGCCATTACCTTATAAAACTTCAGCATTGTTTTTTTGTTTTTGTTTGTAGTGTTCTTTTAATAGTCCCAAACATATAAAATAATACACGATACTTTTTTGTACGAAGATTTTTTTTGAGAAAACTGTACATTTGCGGCCCAAAATGTATAAGATATTTTGCAACAAGGAAATCATACTTAAAATCTATGCACTTATATAACTTCCACCCTGTATACTTTATTTTCCCTAATAACAGTTATGAATATAAGTGAAAGTAAACTAGGCGATTTGTCCTTATAACTTCTATTGCACACATTCACTTGTTTGTCATGATCATTTATTTCTGTAATGATATTAATTAACTTTATAAATTATTGGGAAATTTTGAAGAAGTGGCTGAATTAAAATACCTAGGAACAATAACACTGGTCAACATGATTTTTGAGTAAATGGCAAATAATGCAACTAAGACATTACATGAAATAATATGGAACAAAAATATTACAAAGGAAACTAAAATGAAAATGTATAAGAGCATAATACAGAATATTTTGTCATATGGAAGTGAAACTTGGTCTTTGACGGAATTACAAAAGAATAAAAGTAGTACAGTTGAATTTGATTATTTTAGAAGAAGCCTCCAAAAAACAAGACAGGATAAAATAAGAAATGAATTCCTTTGGAGATCAACTTTTATAAGATTCATGATGTGTTCCGTTGAGGTTTATTCAAAATTAATATAAAATTATAGAATATTCACCTGAAAGGTCCGTCTCCTCAACTTAATTATCATTTGACTGTAGCGCTTTCGGGACTTGTCCCATCATCGCAGGATTCAAAACTGGTGTTTTCCTTTGGAGAGAAATGAATGTCACCACATTTGTTGTTAAGAGGATTGAAAATCAAACGTTTAAATGGTATGGCCAAGTACAAAGAATGCAAAATGAAAGATGGCCAAAAAAATATATATACCAATGGTCACCCCCTGGAAGAAATAAGCGTGGCAGACCAAGATGGAAATGGAAAACCTATGTCAGAACCATATTGGATGATAGGAATTTGGAAGAGGGAGATTGGAATGATACAGATAAATGAAAACTGAAGACAGCAAACCTATAAGTGGGGGAAAGCCGAAGAAGGAGAAGAAGAAGAAATTTAGTTTCGTTTCTGTATTGTTGTCCATTATTCCCTGTTGCTGACATTGTTAACATTCACAAAACTTTTTGAGTTTCTCTTTTGATTGTCGCCAATTTCTTTTAGATACGATAATCCAAAGCGACCTAGTAGTTGTTTAAAGTATGTTAACATTTTTGGACACGTTGTACTATTCTAGACGTGAAAACTCCCTATAGGAAAATCCCCCGCAAATGTTGTTTGTTCTCACCAGGCCAACATTTGAGCCACTATTACTTCTCGTGGTTAAACAACAGTAATGCATTGAGGATCATTTTACGTTTTAGAAGACCCATACTAGAGAAAGCGGCGTTGTAACAAGAGCCCGTATGAAAGGAGCCTAACATAGTTACAAACTTTAATGCTTGTAGCAATACGATATAATGGTTTAGGTAAACGCAGGAAGAAAAGTCGTATTCCTGCAGTAATTAGAGTGCCTCACTTATCAAGGTCGATGTCTGGAACAACAATAGTGTTTGACCGGCCCTGACTCCAGAAGCACGTGCCCAGGACAATATCAAGTTTAGTTCTCAATAGGTGGTCCGCAGACCACCCTCAAATTTTAATCTATTTAGTTAGCATATCTAAAGTGGAATTAACGGCTCTTTAAACAACTGATAGCTACTTGGAGTTTAAAGGAACTGTCAACTTTCTAAATAACTCACTGGCACCATCGAACCCATAGGTTCATGGCCGGGAAAACATAAGCTCTCCATACATCCCTATCCTGAGGTAATGTTCTCCAATAATTCCCTGTATAATCTACTTCCCCTCAAATCATGGTTAATATTATTCTCCCACCTCATTCTTGGTATATCAACTGGGTATTTTCCTACAAGAAGCTTCCATGCACGTCTTTCATTTCCCATTCGTGTCACATGTCCTGCCCATCGTAATCTACGAGACTTAACTGTTCTTATTATATCTGGCTTCATATAAAGACCATGTAGTTCATTGTTTTGTAGTCTTCTCCATTCACCTGTCTCTTCATCTCTCTTTGGTCCAAAACATTTCCTAAGAACTTTATTCTCAAAAACTCGTAATCTCATTTCCTCTCTTAAAGTAAGAGTCCATGTTTCGCACCCATATAATATAACTGGTAGAATAATAGTTTTATATATTTT